>CATIWC010002030.1:0-356035 GCA_948472305.1 Vicia faba | reverse complement strand
AATACGATGAGAGATGCTCTCCCGAGAAACACAACTAGTTTTCGTACAAAGAATTGTCCCCAAAAGCCAGCCAAAACAGACACTGTGACGAGGTATAGTGCTGCATACAAAACAAGGAAATTGACAAAAGTTGTTACATTTATATTGATAAGATGTTGAAAATGGATCAAAGGTTTGAAGAGTTTGATGAAATGTACCGTAAGGAATAGGGAACCTCTTGAGAATGTAGAATTCAAAAACAGACAAAGATGATGAAAACATCATCACAAATGTTGCTGTTGCACTAGCAACCTGCAATTTAAATCATCAAAACATCTAGTAGAAGTCAAGTTTCTTAAACATCAGCATTAGTGTCATGTGAAGCACAAGTTAGTACATAATATTGTTGCATTGTGGCTGTAGTGTCGCCATAGCGTTGTTGTGTAACGGAATTCGTGCAAACCACTATTGTTTGTGAACCACAATTGATAACACTGGTCAAAACAATTGCAGCTATAGTGTCAACATTGGTATGCACAATTGAAAGAGATCACATAATGTACCTGTGGGATGACACCAATCTCAAGTAAAAGAGGCCCCAAAATAAATCCACCTCCAGAACCAAGTAGGCCTCCAACCATTCCACCAACAATACCACAAATAGCACAAAACGCAAGTGATTGTAACACTCCATTCTATTGAAGCCTCACATATGTATTCTAGGCTCCCTGTGCCCTTCCTCTTTCTGTGATCCTTGTACAACTTGACTGCCTCAAAGCCGAATACCAAAAATGCAATTGGAAACTGAAACAGAAAAAAGACACAAGCATTGCCAATTAGCCAAAGTCTAACCAACCACATTACATATATACTTTTACAGTAATGTTTTCCCGCGGTTGGGACTGTGAGATCAAGATTTTTGATGTCTATAGCGAACCTGCAAGCTGAAGAGCGCCCAATACCAAACACTGCAGACCTCTACATGATTCTGCAAACCAACGATGAATCAGTTATTGTAAAAAATGAACAAAACAAAACTTAATAGACTTGTGTGAGTGCGTGAGCGAGTGAGAGGGAAACTTGCCTTGATGATTTGAATTAGGAGGAAAGAAATCCACACAGCCAACAGCACTAGAATCCTCTTCCATTTAAGATTAAAACAGAGTATTTGCTGAAAGGGTTTCACATGAGAAAAAAAATCAGTTCCTCTTGAAAACAGCAAAATGAAAATTTTGTCATATGCAAGAAAACATACCATAGTTGATTTCTTTTCTTTAGGAATCAATGGTTCATATCTCGCATCGATTAGAACTGCAAATTTCATGAAAAATAGAGTCACTAGTACCGCTCCATTCAAAACAATAATAGAGAGCATGACATGTTATTTTGGAAATTTGTATACCTGTTTCATATTCTCCATTGGAATTAACCAAAGCAGCTTGCTTAGCAGTTTCATTCTGCAAAACAAATATAAAACTTGAGTCGACAATTATTGACTTATTATAAGAGGAATTTTTTACCTTAAGAATGGTCTCAACCCTCCACATTTGAATTCCTTTGAAGAAAGACCTTGAAGAAGTTCCTGTACAAAAACAAAACCAATGGATGATAAAACAGTATTGAAGAATTGATTCATCCATGACAGAAGAAAAAGAGAAACAAACCTATGAAGAGAATGATAATGAGGACAGTAATAAGCCAAAAAGGGAAAACAACACTGAGAGTAACACCAAGAGTAATCCCAAGCATAAGCATTGGCTGAAACAAAAGAGCCAAATCATAGTCTAATATCGGCACCTCTTTCGTCGGATGAGCCACTCTCAAATTGTACCAAACAGAAGACGCGGAAGCCCCCATTATCATACCTAAATCAATTCCACAACAATTCAAACTTATCAAGTGTATGCAAGTGTTAATGTAAACCCTAGGGTATCCACTATGATATGAAAACATTGGTGTTACTACATTTAGAAAGAGCAGCAGCGGATTTGGCATCGAAACCGAGAAGAAGATTAAGCATAGGAACAAAAATGCCACCACCACCAACACCACCAACGGTTCCACATGCTGAACCAAAAAAACTGATAACCGTGGCCAAAGCAAGTTTCCAACTCGGCTTCAATTCCTACACATAAAAAAACAAATAATCAAGAATGACGTGTGCAATGATAGATGAAAAACAAAAAGGTACGAAAATTTTACCGGCCAAATTCTATCAGTTGCAGAACCATAACGGTTAGAGGTTGATGATAATAACGATGATGGATTTTGGTTATTATGCATGAGAAATAGTGCAGAGAGAAGAGCGAAAGAGAAAGTTGATAGTACGTAAACGATGAAGGTTTTTGTGGACATTGTTACGGTGAGAATGAGAAACAAACGAAACAAGACACAGTTGTTTGTGTTTGTGTTTGGGGTTTGGGTTATTCAGTGATTATGTTGAAGAGGGAATGAAGTAACGTAGAATTCAAAAGAGGATTAATAATAATAATTCAATTTTGAGCGTGTGAGGTCAAAAATATATTTACTCAAATCAAAATTTTCCATATTCATGCTTTCCATTTTTTCTCTGTCATTCTCGTTTTAAAGATTTTAAGATATCAAATTATTAAATTTATATTTTCAATATTTTGGTAAAGGATGACTCATTCAATTTTGTAAATTTGAGAAGTAAATTGTTAAATATGATTTTTTTTATGGCACAAACTGATTAGAATTGTAGACAAAAAATCGATGAAACCAAAGTTTTACCAATCGAATTGATTAATGACTGCTTACTTATTTTCAATTAGATTGAGTAGTGCGAAAATTAGAGGTGATAATATGCGTCTCGTCCGTGGATATTTGCGTTTTACTGTTTTTTTTTTGGAATAGAGTAAAGTTTAAAAACATATTTTCTAATATTTGAGTCTCATTCAATTCTATATATTTTTCTTTTAAGTTTTTATAGGTACAAACATTAATATGAAATTTTGTAATTTTTATCTTAAAAGTTGTAATGCTCGCGGATGCACCCTATCCCCACACTCATATTTTTTATGGGACATAATAAGATTTTAGGTTCGTAGCATTAACAAAGTCTGTCTCACTTAGTCCTATTTTTTAAGGATTTTTGTGAGACCAGTTTAAATAGAATCTATAAAAATCAAAGTATTTAGAAATTCAAATATTATCTCTCTAATACCGATTAACATTTAATCTAATTACAATGGCATATTAGACTATTTCTCACACTACTCTCACCATATTATTGAATAATGTGAATAATGTGGGTTCATTGGAAATCATTCCTTGCAAACCATTCTAAGAATATGTGTATAGTTCTGTTGGCTCCTAAATTCGACACCCTTGTTTGTTATCAATATAGACCATTAATTATGAGTCAGAAGAATTTCATACATAAGAAGGCTTCGACCAGCTGATCCTGTCGAAAGCTCATCAGAGAATGACAAGGTACTTAGAGAATTTCCTTTAAGTGGGAATCTTGTCGTCTTCGACGTCGAAGGAACCTCTCGACAAAGGTACCTGATGCCCAGGGTCGAACGGTTTGAGATTTGAATGCTTGGAGGGGAAACGGTTCCCAGCAGTTACCAAGTACAACGTGCCGAGATCAGGAGCGTCGAATGATGTGAGCGTGCCATGTGGCGTCATCTCGAAGCGACGTAACTGCCCAACGGTTATTTAGGATTTGTTTTAGTATAAATACTAGTTGTTCACGTAGTTTTCGAGGGTGTTCATCATTTTATACAAGTCACTCATCTATATTCAAGTACCCAGTGTGAGCGAAAGAATCGTTGAGAATGTATGTGTGAAACACCATTTAAATTAATCAAAGTCTTTTATATTCAAGCACTTTATTGCTTTTCATTTACTCATCTCCGTCGAAGCCTTTTATTTAACGCTTTTATTTATTCTATCAAGTTTTTCTTCATGCAATTTACTTAAAGTGTCTTTACTTTACCGGCATTAATCACCATTAGGATTAGTCAAACTCCAGAAAATCAACCATGTCTTAGGATCAATCTGATCGATCCTGCGAGTCACCAAATAAGTAACCTTTTGGAAGATCAGCGGTTGTTTACCAATTTCCACGGTAAACAAATTGGCACACCCGGTGGGACCTTGTGTTGATTTTTAAGTTTAACCGTTTTATACAAAATATCCTCCTTTTTCGAGAGTATTGCATGTTATTGAGAAGTGGTAGAATATACACCAACGATACCAATACTAGGAGAAGAAGTGAAGCGATGGCGAATCCGCCAAACAATGGCGAAATCCCACAAACAAACGTGGGAACAACGGTTATCCCAACCGTAAGTGAAATGGTAACCGCTGGTTCAACACCAGCAGTAACGGTCACACAAACGGGGCCATTACCTCCATTTACCGGCCCCAGAATGCCTTTGGGAACTCCCCCACCAAGGGGAAACCAAGGAACTAGGCCTTATGTTCCCCCAGGTTTTTCGACAGTCGGTCTAAATCGAGAACCACTCTATGGCATGCCAACTTCTGAATTGGCTAGCCTGACGAATGCTGCGTCCACTTTTTCAGACCCTTTAGTGAGCGCCTCTTCGCCACTCCAAGGTTCTGGAGTTGGTATGGCGAACAGGGGTAGGACCCAACTCTTAGGAGGAACGTCCCAAGTAATACATGGCCTTACGAATGACTCGACAGCAGTCTTGAGGCAGCAAATGGACGAAAGCAACCACGATATGGTTCAAATGTTGGCACAAACTTTAAGCACAGTGCTAAATCCTCTAATACAAAATACCACCCAGTCGAATCAGCAAATGACAGCGCAAATGGCGCGTCTGGCCGACTTTTTTGGGGTACCCCAACCTATTCGACAGCCCCAAAGGGCACAGATGAGGGGAAACCAAGGTATACTTCTAGAGGAAGAAACCACTATTAACCAAGTCCAGCAGCATGTCGAAGAAAACCTTAGGATGCGAATGGAACAACCCAGGGTCGAAGAACCTAGAGTCATATCCCCGGAAGTAAGGATAGTCAATAGAAACCAAAATGTTGACGAAGTAGTTCAGCAGATCCAATACCAGAATATTGGTTTGGAAAATAACTTGACAGCCATGATCGAAAGAATTATGATGCAAAATGGGATGAATACGGGCTTCCGTAGGCCCAACTTTACATCCCCACTATCAGAATATGTGTTACAAACGGACTTACCTCCTAGATGCAAAGTCCCTAAGTTCACTAAATTTTCAGGGGACACGACAGAATCCACTGTCGAACATGTGGCGAGATACTTGATCGAAGCAGGAGAGATTTCAAACAATGAAAACCTGAGGATTAAGTATTTCCCAAGTTCCCTAACAAAGAACGCGTTCACTTGGTTCACAACTCTTCCCCCCAATTCGATCCACCATTGGACCCAGTTGGAGAGATTGTTCCATGAGCAATTCTACATGGGACAAACCAAGATAAGCCTGAAAGAATTGGCCAGTGTAAAGAGGCGATTCACTGAACCTATAGACGAATATCTAAATAGGTTTAGGTTGCTCAAAGCAAGATGCTTTACGCAAGTGCCAGAACATGAGTTAGTCGAAATAGCCGCAGGAGGTCTAGATTATTCCATTAGGAAGAAATTATACACTTAATACCTGAGAGACATGGCCCAATTGGCCGATAGGGTTCGACAGGTAGAACGCCTTAAAGCTGAAAAAGCCAGGGCGACAAAAACTCATAAAAGAGAAAGGATAGCATATGTCGAAATGGACGATGAAGATCCAGAAACATTCGACGAACCTATAACCGTCGAAGAAAGTTAGGTCGACTTAGCGGAGTTAAAACAAGGGCCACCATACTCTTTCAAACTACTAGTCCCCTCAAGTGGAAAAAACCCCATTGGTCCTGAAAGGGCCAACGATAGGTTCCCTAAAAAGACTTACAGTTTTGATATTACAAAATGTGATGAAATTTTTGACTTACTTGTAAAAGATGGCCAAATGATAATACCCCCAGGGGTAAAAGTGCCTCCTCTTGATCAAAGAAGGAAAATAGGCTTTTGTAAATATCATAACTTTCTGGGCCATAAAACATCTCAATGTTTTCTTTTCAGGGATCTCGTACAAAATGCTATCGAAGAAGGGAGGTTGAAATTCGCCGATAAGACCCCCATGACTGTGGACTCTAACCCTTTGCAGGCTGAAGCCCATTATGCTGAACCTTCAGAGGTGAATGTGATCGAGGCGTCCAGAAGTCGGGAGAAAAGGCCAGGAATAACTATGGTCGAAGTCACCAAGGATCATATCAACATACCAATCTTTGGCAGTTTTTCTGGGAATCTTTCTAGAAAAACAATCGAAGCAATCCAAAAAGCTACTGAAGGCCCAAGACTGGAGACAGGTGGAGCCTCAAAATATGGAGCTAAACCCAGTTCCTACTTGGCTGCAGTCCAAGGCCAGACAGAAGACCTGGAGGCCCAGATGAAGCAGATGACTCTTGCTACCAAAGACACCATGAATGTCAACATGGTCGAAATCTCTGAATCAAAAGCTTCAGAGGAGGCCATTAGGCAAGAGCAAGCAAACAAAACGGCTTTCCCTTGGGAAAATGAAAATCTGGCAGATTTCCTGCAAAGATGCCAGAAGAAGAAGTCAGAAGTGATGTTGTGTCCTCGATGCAGCTCGATTTTCGACAAGAAAGCTGCTGAACACATCAAAGGTGTAAGAGCAGCAAACAGAAGAAGGGAAGGTGTTGGTGTTCGACATGACCCCAGAAGAATCTACCAAAAGGGTTCAAATCAAGAAAAGAGGCCACTGACTTTCAGGCCTCCAACCAATGTGCTAGTTGATATGTGGCATAAAACATCGGGTCGAAAGAGACCGAGCGAAGAAAGGTGGCACTCCTTCGAAGTGCCAAGAGGTTCATCTTTGACACACAAGAAAGAACCTCAGGTTGTTGCCTCCAAAGTGACCCAGGTATCAAGTAACTACAATGGAAAGAATCCCATGTCTCGATCCCAATGGAGAAGATACCAGAGGCGGCGAAAGGCTGAGAGGGAAGCTATCAATGAACCAAAGCCAGAATCAAGTTCAAATGTCCCTCAGCGAAAGCAGAGAAAGCCTCTGGAGAGGCAACCAGTGACCAATAGACTGGTATGGCCTAACCAGGGCAAAGTTGATGACGAAGATGGCTCTGAGTCTGATGACACCCTAGATATCATGGTGAACATAGTCTCAGTTTTGCCAAGAGAGTTCAACCGCCAGATGGAGGTCGAATCGAACGATTGGGAAGTAGAACAAGAAATGGCCAAGCATAGGCCAGTATGCTACTTCGTTATGGATAATGGCCGTACCGAAGAGCAAAATGGTTTCTTCGAACCACCTACTGAGGCGATGAAAAATCACCTCAAGCCTTTATTCATAAGGGCAAAACTCGAAGAAGCCACCGTAAATAAGATCTTGGTGGACTGTGGGGCAACCATCAACATCATCCCTCACTTCATGCTGAGAAAAATAGGCAAGAGTGATGAAAACATCAAGCCTCATAACATGGTCCTGTCGAATTATGAAGGCGGAATAGGGACCACTATGGGTGTGATCCAACTAGACCTCAAAGTAGGATCCATCCTTCGACCAACTATGTTTATGGTCATATCGGCCAAACCAAATTATAATCTGTTGTTGGGTCGAGAATGGATACATGGTGTTGGAGCAGTACCATCATCAATGCACCAAAGGTTAATACTATGGCGTCTTGATGGAATGGTCGAAAATATAGAAGCGGATCAGAGCTATTACTTGGGCGAAGTAAATCACCTGGGGAGAGCTGACTTCGACAAAACTTTGGCTCACATTGGGCCATGCCCAACACATGACTTCGACATGGCGCCAGCGCCAAATGCTTTTTGTTCCTTGTACCTGCACCCTGAGCATGGTTTTCAATGGGACAGAGAAGACTTGTCCCACATTGATTTCAGTGGGCTAACTGACATCCAGCCAACTGGTTGGGGAAGTGAATTCAGTGATAATGACTGAGTCACAATCACTGCAGCGAATTTCGGCTTATGTAGCCGAAACAAGGATGATAGCGGCTCTCGAAGCCGAAGTAAAATATATGGCCACTCAGGCCAACGATCAAGAGCTATCTTCTGCAGGTCCTGGAAAGGATTTTGACCCAGAACCTCCTGATATCATGACAGAAGGAATGCAGGAGCAAAGGCTCGACGCCATCTATGACGATGAGCCTTTGGGATTCGAAAAGGACCCCTTGGCGAACAACATCAAAATGTTAGCACATAATCCTTTAGAAGAAATCAACTTGGGCGAAGGGTTAGAGAAAAAGCCAACTTACATCAGCGCCAAAAGAGACCCAGAGCTCAGGTTTGAAGTGATCCAATTGTTAAAGGAGTTCAAGGACTGCTTTGCATGGGATTACGACGAGATGCCTGGTCTCGACAGAGGATTGGTAGAACTTCAGTTGCCAATCAAACCTGGGAAGAAGCCAGTCAAGCAAAGTCCAAGACGCTTCGCTCCAGAAATAATGTCGAAGATCAAAATAGAAGTCGAAAGACTGCTGAAGTGCAAATTCATACGAGCTACGAGGTATGTCGAATGGATTGCAAACATTGTGCCAGTAATTAAGAAAAATGGTACGTTGAGGGTATGCATAGATTTCAGAGATTTGAATGCTGCCACACCCAAAGATGAATATCCTATGCCTGTGGCGGAAATGCTAGTCGATTCTGCCGCTGGCCATGAGTACCTGAGCATGCTCGATGGTTACTCAGGATATAATCAAATTTTCATTGCTGAAGAAGATGTGTCGAAAACAGCTTTTCGATGCCCCGGGGCTTTAGGCACTTACGAATGGGTAGTGATGCCTTTTGGCCTAAAAAACGCTGGGGCAACATATCAGCGAGCGATGAATTCTATCTTCCATGATTTTATTAACACTTTTATGCAAGTGTATATTGATGATATTGTTGTAAAATCTGTTTCCAGGAAGAACCATATAGACCACCTTCGACAATCATTTGAAAGAATGAGAGAACATGGTCTGAAAATGAACCCTTTGAAGTGTGCGTTCTGTGTAAAAGCTGGAGATTTCTTGGGCTTCGTCGTCCACAAGAAAGGAATCAAAATCAACCAGAACAAGACGAAGGCAATCTTGGAAGCGAAGGCGCCAACGAACAAGAAGGAACTGCAATCTCTGTTGGGCAAGATAAATTTCTTAAGGAGATTCATATCTAACCTAAGTGGAAAAGCTCAAGCCTTCTCACCCTTACTTCGATTGAATAAGGAAAGATTCGAGTGGGGGCAAGAGCAACAAGAAGCCTTCAACAAGATCAAAGGGTATCTCACCAAGCCACCTATTTTGGTGCCTCCTTGCAGCAACAGGAGTATGAGATTGTACATAGCTGCATCTGACAGAACTTTGGGAAGCATGTTAGCCCAAGAAGATGAAAATGGAGTCGAAAGACCCATTTACTATCTTAGCAGAGTTTTGAACGATGCAGAAACTAGATATAGCGAAGTTGAAAAATTATGTCTATGTCTTTATTTCTCTTGTACAAAGCTCAAACAATATATAAAACCAGTTGATGTGTATATTTCGTCTCATTTTGATGTTTTCAAATACATGTTGTCGAAACCCATCTTGCACAACCGAATTGGCAAGTGGGCGCTAGCATTAACTGAGTATTCATTGACCTTTATGCCTCTTAGGGCAGTAAAAGGGCAAGTAGTAGCAGACTTTATAGTCAACCACTCAATTCAGGTTGAAAATATAAATTACGTGGAGATAGAGCCTTGGAAATTCTACTTCGATGGTTCCAGCCATAAAGATGGAACAGGAGTAGGGTCTTGATTATTTCTCCAGAAAAAAATTCCAACAACATTCAAGTACAAGATAGCAGGTACTTGTTCGAACAATGAGGCTGAGTACGAAGCTCTAATTACTGGCCTTGAGATATTGTTGGAATTGGGGGCAACTCGAGTCGAAATAATGGGAGACTCAGAGTTAGTCATTAAGCAAGTCACAAAAGAGTATAAATGCATAAGAGAAAATCTTATTATGCACTTTGTGATAGCAAATCGTTTATTGAAAAAATTCGAAGTGGTTAACATTCGACACATACCTAGATTGGAAAATCAAGTAGCCAATGATTTGGCACAGATTGCATCTGGGTACAAAATTCCAAAAACGAGATTACAAAGAGCAATCAAAGTTCGAGAAAAAATAAAAGCAACCAGCCTGTCTCCAACAGATTTGAAATCGACAAGACTAGGGTATGCTGATCAAAGGATCTTTGAAATATCATTCATAGACAATTTGTCAGAGCAAGATTGGAGGAAACCCATTGTAGATTATCTACAAAATCCAGCAGCTTTGACAGAACGAAAAATAAAATATAGGGCGTTGAGTTACGTACTCATGGGTAATGAGTTATTTAAAAAGACGCCTGAAGGGGTATTGCTAAAGTGCTTAAGCGAAACTGAAGCATACATAGCCCTTTCGACTACACACGCTGGAGCATGTGGGGCTCACCAAGTAGGCCATAAGATGAAATGGTTGTTATTTCGACAAGGACTATACTGGCCCACTATCTTGAAAGATTGTGTTGAGTTCGCAAAGGGTTGCCAGGAATGTCAAGCCCATACGGGCATCCAACATGTACCAGCAAGCGAACTTCACTCAATAGTGAAACCTTGGCCTTTTAGAGGATGGGCGTTGGATCTTATTGGAGAGATTCGACCAGCATCATCAAAGAGCCAAAAGTATATACTGGTAGGCATTGATTATTTCACTAAATGGATCGAAGCTATCCCTTTAGTCAATGCAGACCAAGAAAATGTCATTGAATTTATTCAAAAGAACATTATCTACAGATTTGGAATCCCTGAGACTGTAACAACTGATCAAGGATCAGTGTTTACTGGTCGAAAGATACAGGAATTCGCTCAAGAAACAGGCTTTAGACTCCTAACATCAACACCTTATTATGCACAGGCAAATGGTCAAGTCGAAGCAGCGAATAAAATAGTGATCGTCCTGATAAAAAAGCATGTAGGGAAGAAGCCAAAAAATTGGCATAAGACGTTAGACCAGATCTTGTGGGCCTGTCGAACGTCCCCAAAAGAAGCCACAGGTACAACACCATATCGGCTAACTTTCGGTCATGACGCAGTACTGCCAGCAGAAATTTGTCTTCAATCAGCAAGGGTTCAGAGACATCAAGATATTCCCTCTGAGGTTTATTGGGATATGATGTTAGACGAACTAGTAGATTTAGACGAGGAAAGACTATGCGCTCTCGACCTACTGAGAATTCAGAAGAAAAGAGTGGAAGACTCTTACAATAAAAAAGTAAAACCTAAGGCATTCTCGCCTGGAGAATTAGTTTGGAAGGTGATTCTCCCCATGGATCGAAGAGATCGAAGCATGGGAAAATGGTCACCCAAGTGGGAAGGACCGTTCAGAATTATCCAATTTTTTTTCTGGTGGAGCTTATGAGGTTGAAGAGTTAGGCGAAGATAAAAGACTCTTGAGAGTAAACGGAAAATATTTGAAAAAATATAAACGTATGCTCCAAGAGATCAAAATAAATAACAGTTAATAACCAAGTTAACCATAAAGAGCCAAAATGGAAAATTATATATTGATTAACCAAAATGGTTGCATTGTATTACAAATATTACAGTACATGGTCAATAAGGTGCTGAGCAAATTAGAAAGGGATGGAAGCTTTAAGTCAAAGATATTTGGCTTGCTGCAACTCCAGCCGTTTGTTACACAAGGCAGTCGCCTGAGAAAGTTTGGCAATCTGG
Source organism: Vicia faba (assembly GCA_948472305.1). Classification (NCBI taxonomy): domain Eukaryota; kingdom Viridiplantae; phylum Streptophyta; class Magnoliopsida; order Fabales; family Fabaceae; genus Vicia; species Vicia faba. The sequence continues at coordinate 344,264 of CATIWC010002030.1, read as the reverse complement.
TCGTCAAGGGCTTGGGCCCTTTCAACGAACTCTAAGCCTCGGGTAACTTCATCTTGGCTCTCTGCGTCCTCGATTTCGGGGAATCGTCATGATGACAATCTGTGAAAGGACATTGGGCGTGCCAAACGCCTTACTGAAGTGACGTCTTAGGAACAAGTGGAATAATGACTTTTTGAGATTGTCAGTTGGTTGGTAGGAGGCGAAAAGCGCACAAACTAATCTGTGGCTAAGAGTGAAGGACAGGTGTCGAGTGGAATCTCAAAGAATGCCTTTTTCTTTTCAGTGTCGAAATAAGACATTCTTGGGGGGCAATTTGTTGGCTCCTAAATTCGACACCCTTGTTTGTTATCAATATAGACCATTAATTATGAGTCAGAAGAATTTCCTACATAAGAAGGCTTCGACCAACTGATCCTGTCGAAGGCTCATCAGAGAATGACAAGGTACTTAGAGAATTTCCTTTAAGTGGGAATCTTGTCGTCTTCGACGTCGAAGGAACCTCTCAATAAAGGTACCTGATGCCCAGGGTCGAACGGTTTAAGATTTGAATGCTTGGAGGGAAAACGGTTCCCAGCAGTTACCAAGTGCAACGTGCCGAGATCAGGAGCGTCGAATGCTGTGAGTGTGCCATGTGGCATCATCTCGAAGCGACGTAACTTCCCAACGGTTACTTAGGATTTGTTTTAGTATAAATACTAGTTGTTCACGTAGTTTTCGAGGGTGTTCATCATTTTATACAAGTCACTCATCTAGATTCAAGTACCCAGTGTGAGCGAAAGAATCGTTGAGAATGTATGTGTGAAACACCATTTAAATTAATCAAAGTCTTTTATATTCAAGCACTTTATTGCTTTTCATTTACTCATCTCTGTCGAAGCCTTTTATTTAACGCTTTTATTTATTCTATCAAGTTTTTCTTCATGCAATTTACTTAAAGTGTCTTTACTTTACCGGCATTAATCACCATTAGGATTAGTCAAACTCCAGAAAATCAACCATGTCTTAGGATCAATCTGATCGATCCTGCGAGTCACCAAATAAGTAACCTTTTGGAAGATCAGCGGTTGTTTACCAATTTCCACGGTAAACAAGTTCTTCACAAGAAAACTGAAAGGTCATTTATCTTCCATAAGACACATAACTTCCCATGGAAAACTCATTATTGCAGTCTTTCAATTTTCTATGTTTGTTTGTCTTCCATAAAAGTTTTCATAATTGCACACCTTTTATATTTTCTTCTTCTTTCGTATGTAGCATTTTCCACCCCTTCCGAAACATTAAACCACTATAGATGTCGACCTTCTTCTTCTTCAACTTCTTCAAGCCTGCAAACTGTGTAACATCAATAATATAAACCTTCCATCATCTACTACCTAGAACAATGTAGATCGACAATGATAGAAGGGATCTCACAATAATAAAAACTTTGTCTAAGCTTGAGATCAGAATCAGAGCAGTAATCAGAGATCGCCACATTTATACATTACTGATCTTACCTGATCAGACTTGGACCGTAACGACTGGCTCCGAGCGGAAGTTGAGCGAGATGGGGGGGGGGGGGGGGGGGGGTACCTGCAAGGCACTCCGATGCTAAAGTGAGTGACGGTACGAGCAGGCAAAAGTGTATGTATGGGTAAGATAATGAATACTTGACCCTCTGGGAACAGAGGGTATTTATAGCCCCCAACGCGAGGCCAAGGTCCTTTCATTGGGCCGACCAGGATTGACCCAATAAAGGGACTGCCAGGTTCTACGTGTGTAGTGGGGACCCGCACGTGGTCTCCTTCCTGGTGATGCTCTGCGAGAAATGAGGAGGGACGAGGACGCGGTCTTTCCGGAGTTCAGGTGATTTGGTAACGGTTAGAGTCTGCCCTATGAGGAGGGTGCTCGAGCTGGGCTCGAGCTGGAGTTCACGTGGTCGAGGACACCATGTTCGCGGGCGACGGCGGGCACGACTACAGCTTCTGGTCGATGCGCTGGCAGGAATCCTCGGGCGCGCGCTCCTTGAAGAGTTGCTTGGATTGGGCCTTCGTTCTTGCTCTTGGGCCAGGGCGGGCCCAGTCCAGAACAGAAGCCCCCCAAGTCGTGGCTCCTGGAGCAGGAGTTATGACTTGACCTCAGCTCGCCTTTGCCACGGGGTCTGATGCCCGGCCCAGGACATTTGCTTCCTCGTGATTGCTCGAGGAGTTTCTCATGAGTTGCGTTCGTGGGGTAATCCTTTTCGAGGCGTGCTCGAGGGGATTCCTGGCGGGCTGTGTTCGTTGGGTACACGAGGCAACCCTTGGGAATCGTGACGCCACCCTAGTGAAAGTAGAGCCATCATTGCCTAGGGGAGTAGACATCGAGGAGGGGAAGCTCGTGGCTCCCCGGGGCGACGTTTCGTATTCCACGTCATCCCTATAAATAGGATCCTTGGGTCCCATAATCTGTTTTTCTCGCGCTTCTCCTTCTTCCTCTGCCTTTGCCGCCGCTGTTTTTCCAGAATTTCGCAAGATCACCGTACCTCCCGCCGTCGATTTTCTTCACTGCTGCCGTACATCCTCCTTAACTTCCAAGTAAGCGTTTATCCTTCCTATTTTTCTTTGTTGTAGGTAATTTTTCCGTTATTTGGATGTTAGAAACCCGCATCTGGGATTAGCGCCTGGTACATTCGTGTTCATGCCCGGTATATTCGTGTTTGTGCCTGGTAAACGCATGTCTGTGCCCGATAAACGCATAGCTTTAGGTATGTGACTTGCGATGCTGCCCAGGATCTTCATGGTTTTGGGCACACAACCTATGATACTGCCCAGTAAACCCATAGTTCTAGGTTTAAGATTCATGATATTGTTCGTCATATTCATAGTTTAGGCCGACGTGCCCATGGCTGGCCGGGATGCTGGTTCGCTAGGAAGTATGTAGGACAACTCGTCGTGGTACCTTAGCGTCGGGGAGGCAAAACCAGGATCTTGTTTGAGTCTTCAAAGTTTTAACGCGTACGGAGTGTGTCTTGATTTGTCATGCACTACTTCCCGTCAGTTATGGCAAGCATATGGATTTACTCTCGAATTTCACCGGTTTCCTGTGCCTTGTAGGTAAATGTCCGATGAACCGGAGTCTTCGGGGCGTAATGAGGTCGAGGACCAGAGTGCCGAGGAGAATGTAACCTTAGTTGACACCGTTGATGATCCTTCGCTGGATTGGGTGGGCGCCGAGCCCCGAGGAATTGCCTCGGCATATAGTCGGCGCAGTCGGAGCGCCTACACTATCGTCGAGCACGACGGTAGTCAACCGGGCTTCCAGAAGAACTTTGTTGTCACAAGGTTGTCTCTCGATGCACAGATCTGTTCGGAGTTCTCTGAGTATGGTTTTCCCATGTATGAAATCGCGTTCAAGGACCTCGGCCTTAAACTCCCCTTCAGTGATTTCCAGGTCGGGGTATTCTGTCATCTGGATTTGGCCCCCTCGTAACTTTACCCCAATTCGATCGCCTTTCTCCGGGCGTTCGAGCTGACATGTCGCTTTTTAAGGATCGGGGCGACCATTCCTCTCTTCTTCAGAGTTTTTCACTTGCAACGCCAGTCCCGAGGAGGCGGGCATAGTTGGGTTTCCCTGAAACAGTCGAAGAGGCTGTTCAGGATGTACATGGATTCGGTCCGGGGTTTCAAGGACAAATGGTATGTCGTGCGGCCGATCACCCAGACTGCTCTGGATTCTGTATATGAAGAAGAGACCGCAGTGGCCGACGAGAACGGGGAGCCTCTTATGGACGACGAGGGTCACCCGGTGTTGGGGCGCGTATCTAAGTTCCCGTTGCATTGGTGCTCGCGCCATTATGAGCATGGTACCGGGCATTACCATACGCCCGCAGGAGGGATGAGTACCGAGGACGAGGAAGCCTACGGTACCCTTTATAGATATGTCGACAATTTCTTCCCTGCCCGGTGGGCCACGAGGGAGGGAAAATACATTCTTGACGAGGAAGGTTACCTGACCTTCGAGGCCCGTCCTATAGATACCAAGGCGCTTGTCGAGTGCCAGTCCTACGGGCAAGCCGCGAACCTACTAGGTTGCTTTTTGTTTTATAGTTTTGTTCTATTTTCTTCGTTTGTTACTTGCTCGTAACTAACCCGGGTTTTCTGTTTTTGCAGGCAATATGGTCGGACGAAAGGAGAGGCTTTTAAAACTGACACAGGATAAGAAAGTCAACAAAAGGTTGGTGCAAGCTCCACAGGCAACGAGGATGGGCCCGCCGACCAGCTCAGGTGATGCTTCTAGCGGGTCCCCGGACTCCCTGGACGTCGAGCAGCCCACTGATCTGATATCAAGGAAGAGAAACTGGGTAGAGAGCCAACCGGAAGTCGGCGACGAGTCTGGCGCGGTGAGGGCCTTTGGCTTGCCCCCCTGCTTTAAAGAGGAAGGCTTCTTCGAGGGGTTTCCCTTGACAGTAAGTGCCGAGGAGGCTGAGATCATCAGGCGGCTAAATAAAGAAAGTCAGAGAAAACATCTGGCCGCCAGTATAGTCGGGATGGTTAAGATGGCCGAGATGGCCGTTTTCCTCGCTGGGGAGGGGTCGGACTCCTCTGACCGCGTCAGGGAACTGGAGCTGGAGAAAGCTTCCCTTGCTGCCAGCTTTCGAAAGTTGAAGGCTGCTCTGGAGCGTTCTGAGGAGATGTTCCGCGAGCAAGCCGAGTTGCTGGCTGCAGAGAAGGAGAACTCGGGGAAGGTTGCCGAGGAGAGGGACTGTTTCCGACTGGATCGGGAATGCTTGGAGGCCGACAACGAGCATCTGGATAAAGAAGTCGAGGACTTGAAGGCCGCCATGCTCCCCACTAAAGATGAGTCGGAGGAGACGGCCCCCTTGCGAAGTTGCTCGGATCTGTCGCGCGCATCCATCTCCTTGAAACAGACTGTGTTGGTGCCTTGGCGGATGGTTTTGAGGCCGCGGTTAGCTAGCACACTTTATTAAATCTGGGTCTGAATACCGAGGGGGTGGGTTTCATGTCCCAAATCATCGATGGTCAGGTCGTGCCTCCTCCCGAGTCTCCTGTCGTGGATGCTGGTAGCCCCGGGGAAGTCTAGCCGCGGAATTCTGGTCGGGCCTGCGCGCCTGTTTATTGGTAGTTTGTTTTTGGGGACTGCGTGCCCGTGCATATTTTTTGGGGCCTGCGTGCCCGTGCCTGTAATCTCTGAACATCGTCGGCCTTCTTGGTCGGTTTACTTTTATTTGTTTTGTGCTTACGAGCTTTTGAATGGAGGTTTATTTCGATCTTTGATATTTGCTTGTGTCTAAGTTTTTATGTTTGTGATGAAATTTGCCTAAGTCATGTCCCCGAGTCTTGCATGTGTTCGGCTGTTACTTTGTGGCGAAATTTGCCTAAGTTATTTCCTCGGGGCATGCTCGCGCTCGGCTTGTTATTTTGTGGTGAAATTTGCCTAAGTTATTTCCTCGGGGCATGCTCGCGCTCGGCTTGTTATTTTGTGGCGAAATTTGTCTAAGTTATTTCCTCGAGTGGAGATTCTTTCGACCCATTTGGTGGTCCGACACACTTTGAATTACGTCGGTCGTGCGGAGTAAAGCCGCTTGCTCGGGCGTATGACCCAGGTCGGGGTCGCTTGCCCGTGGCGTGAACTGCACATCGCAAGCTGGGTGTTCTGCCATATGGGTACTTCGACGGTGGAGCTCGATTGAGGTGTCCATGTCGGGCACTGTCGTTCGTGCTCATTTGGTTGAACGACGTTATGTCGTTTGGGCGTAGATTGGGCCCGTACCTTGGCCTATCTATGTGGTCGAGACATTTCTCTCCGTTGACTGGAAGTGGATGTTCGACGACGAGAGTCCTTGGTGTTAAGGGTTGTTTAACTATAATACTGCTTTAGTTTAGCAGCGTTCCAGGGTCGTGGCAATGGTTCTCCGTCTAGTTGCTCGAGGTAGTATACCCCGGTACCTGTGGTGTCGTGGACGCGGTAAGGCCCTTCCCAGTTCGCGGCTAATTTCCCTTCGCGGGAGTCTTTCTGGTTTCTTCGTAACACCAGGCTGCCGATCTCGAACTCGCGTTTAATGACCTTGTCATTGTGACGTAGGGCCACTCATTGTTTTAGAGTGGCCTCGCGCAGGGCCGCCCTCGATCGAATTTCCTCGACTAAGTCGAGTTCGTCCCTGAGTGCCTCGTCGTTCATTTCTTCACCGAGGGGAGTTTCTGTCCGCCTGGAGGGTTCCCTGATTTCTACTGGGATGACGGCCTTGGTGTCGTATGTTAGTCGAAAGGGGGTCTCGTCTGTCGTCGAATGGGGCGTGGTGCAGTATGCCCACAAGACGCTGTGCAGCTCCTCGACCCAACCTCTCTTAGCTTCGCCGAGCCGGCATTTGAGTCCTCAGAGGATGACTCTGTTAGCGGCCTCGGCTTTCCCGTTGGTTTTAGGGTGCTCGACCGAGGTGAAGTGTTGTTTCGTTCCCAGTTTGGTGACGAAGTCTTGGAATCCGTGGTCGGTGAATTGGGTGTCGTTATCGGTGACCAGTGCTCTCGGGATCCCGAATCTGGCGAGGATGTTTCTTTTGTAGAAATGGAGGATGTTGTGCGAGGTGATCTTCGCGAGAGCCTCGACCTCTATCCATTTCGTGAAGTAATCTACGGCCACAATGAGGAACTTGTTTTGGTAAGTTCCTTGCACGAAAGAACCGAGGATATCCATCCCCCACCATGCAAACGGCCACGGGGATGACAGTATGCTCAGCTCGTGAGGGGGAGCGAGGTGCATGTCGCCGTGCCTTTGGCACTTGTCACACTTCTTAACGTGTTCCTTGGCATCCTGCTTCATTGTCGGCCAATAGTACCCCGCTCGGAGGGCTTTCCTCGCCAGAGACTTACCGCCCATGTGCTGGGCGTTAATCCCTTCGTGTATCTCCCGTAGCACCTCAGGGACTGCGGATTCGTCGATGCACTTCAGGAGGGGAATGGAGAATCCCCTGCGGTATAGTTTATTGTTGTACCCCAAAATTTGCCCTCGCGTTTTGCTACAAATAATCTCAGCTTCAGAACATTTCCTGACTTTTCAAACTGGCGCAAGAATCGGATAAACGGACTTTTCTTGACATTCAAGCAAGATTAGGGTTTTTCACTGATGTTCAGAGCTCTGATTTGTCTCATACAGCTGGTTTAGGGTCGGGATGATTTTTTTTGGTTCAATTCTGATCAGGCAAGCGTTATCTAGCATTTAATCAGAAATTAAGGTTTTATAGGCGTATTCTCAGAAGAATTTAAATTACACCGCACTTTGCTGTTTGTTCCGAGATTCGGGTTAAAATTCGCGTTATCTTGATTTAATCAGTAAATGAGGCAGTCGGTTGGAATTCACCAGTCAAAAGGGATATGTGCGATGTGGAGTTGCAGTGATTGATAAAAGAATCAGTAAAGAAAGAAGGGGAATTGCATCTGATTAAGTTTTTTGTGTTCGAATAATGGATATGGCGAATTCATTTATTTTGATCATTGAAGGTTTAGTTGATTATTTATGATTCTAAGAATTAAAATATTTGAAGTTAAACCTTCATTTTATTTTATTTCAAGGGACTATAAATAATAATTGAACAATTAAAGAAGAGAATTGAAAGGGAATTAAATATCAAATGAGTTTTTATTTCACATTTAATAATTGTTACAATTGTTATTATTTGAATATTTATTACAAAGTATTTAAATGATAGTAATGTGCAAGAATTAAAATAAAAATAAAAACTCTATCCTATTTTTGAATTCTTCATTCTCCACTTCATGCCAATACTCCATATCTTTTTATCTGCAAAAAGAAAAAGGAAGTCAGAAGACAATTAATTAGAAGAGACAGTTAATTTGTTCATCATTAGGGGCCACTGACTGGGATCAGTTGCCCTCTCTGCAAATCACGGGATTTCTCCCGGTTCACAGAAAGGGAAGATTTTTTTTGTTCATGAAATGCAAATGCATAATTCTTAAAAAATTTCATGGCTGCATAAGAATCTCAAACGTCCAATTCAAATTAAACTGAAAAATTCATTTCCAACTTTCTATCCAAAGCAAAAAGGAAGTTGCTGTCAAAATGCCTAAGGATTACCCAAAAGCACACTTGCTGCAAAGTCAAAATGCCAAGATGTCAAAGAAGTGCAAAGCTGTCAAAAGCAAAATAAGGATGCAGAGATATATATGCAATTTAATCCTTTTTCATCATTTCCCAGCATGAGAGAGGGCCCCTTCAGAACCATAGGACAATACAAATCATATAATAATTCTGAGTTGTACTATGAATGAGAAAAAGAGAGATAAAAGAGCATAGGCAGAGTTCAGGTTAGGCATAGGCAGTAGGACAGCAGAAAAGATATACAAAAAAGAAGACACAATTCAGCATGGCTTAAAATTACACAGCATGGACAGTTACTAAAAATGGAAAAGATGCCAAAAAATTGTGTCAAACTACCCAGCCAGCATGAATCAGAAGAAAGCCAAATTTTGAAATATGGTTAGGCGCCAAAGACCAATGGCAAAAGGACGAAATAATACAAGAAAAGAGACTGATTGAGCCAAGCACCAATATCATATAACTCAGAACTGAACCAAGAGAAAATAGCACACACCTGCCTAACAAAATACAAGTTATCAAAACATAATCAAACCTCCAAGCTTAGTTGTCTTAAACAAAAACCATTCCAACCAACAGCTAAAGCCCCAACCTGCTGAAGCTCCAAACCTGCATTGGCATAAAACTTCAAACCAGTAAAAAGCCTCACAAAAAATCACCAAAAGACCCAAGCCTGCAGTATACTGAAACCTGCTAAAACCAAGTTTCAAACCTGCATCAGCAAAACATACAAAGCCAATACAACATATACCACATACCAGAAGCCTAACCACCAGAATCTGAACAACCATATCAGCCTAACCAAAAACATATACAAACATATACCACATACTGAAGCAAACCTGCATCAACAAAACCAATATCCTCATAACCAAAACCAATATCCTCATGTCCAAACTTATCCAACACTGAACATTCCAACACCTATGCCTTCAGAACCTTTTCATCATTAGGCAACACACAGGGCAACGAGAGAAAGAAGCAAGTCAGGGACATAACAATATTTCAAGGCAACCATTCAGCAAAAATTCCCAAGGCAACAATTCAGGCAACAACACAAAGGCAACTTAGAGAGCCTCAGAAGCAAGCTTCATCATAGGCTAGCACACATAGGCAACAGCTGTTCAAGAAAAGAGTTCAAGACAAGCAAATCTCAAGCAAAGTACTCAGACATACGCATCACTCAAAGACAGTCATCACAGTGGAAGAAGAAGAGGTAAAGAAGCGATATATTAGGGTTTTCTCAGTACGAATATCATCATCAAAAACCTAAGCATAAGCAACAAGAACGAAGTTACCAAAAAGGCGTCCCAGCAAGCATCAAGCTTCAGCCCCTCATCGCGCGTCACGCCCTTGGCCTCCTAGTTTTCCTCATCTCTCTCCTCCATCTCCAAAGGTAACCCTCTCCTTCTTTCTTTTTCAAAACCTCCAACAACCATTAACAACGAAGGAATCAGAATAAAAAAGATGAACGAGATCAATGCATGTAAAACTAAAACGAATAAGAAAATGAATGTACCGTATATCCGTTGCCCCCTAGCGTCCGGTGGGAGGGAGGAGAAAAATGGAGAACCGGTGGCCTTGGGCTGACGAAATCAGAAGCTGGCGAGATAGAACGATCGGAGAAGAAGGAAGCGAACGCATGTCGCCACTGCCACATTCTCAAACCCTAATTTCGTACCCAACTGAAACAATGGCCTAACCCTAAATTCGTTCAAGACCAACTTGGGCCTGACCCGTCCTCAAATCTCCAAAGCCCATTAATCACTAACCTAAACAATGCTTATTATTCTTCCATATATAATACTAACCATTCTTGTTATTTTATAAAAGCAATATGTTTATATATAAAACACTAACCTTTTTTTTTCTTTATATTACACAAACTTTTTTTTCTTTTCTTTACCAAATCATTTTAATAGACAAAATATATATTTTTTACATTCTTTAAATATTTACAACATAATTAAAATACATTTTGTAATATATTAAAAATTTTGAAAATACATTTCCATTCTTATTTTCTTAAAGCATTAATTTTGTACATAAAAATAACCAAATACTTTTATACGTAATTAACTTGAAAATATTTCTTAATACACATTTGTATATAAAATAATACATATTACTTTTATCATATAATTAAAATTGAAAACCTTTTTTTAATTAAAATACATTTGTACATATTATACATTCTCATACATAATTAAAGTTGAAACTTTTTAATTAACATTTTTTGTACATAACAATTAAAATACATTTATTTTCTAAATATCGAAATTCACAAATATTTGGACTAAAATACTTTCCAATTAAAACTTAACATTTAATCAAAACACTTCATTTTTCTTTTTGTACATAATTAACATGTAAATCAAAAAGTACAAGGTTAAAACATATATCTAGGTCAAAACCCTAATACGCTTCAATTCCATTTCGCACTTGTACATAATTACACAATTCATATACATATACATCTCACATTTGCACTTACACAATATATTGCCCTATACACATTTTATCTTATATTTTGTATATTCGATATTTATATTTTGATTGTGACATTCGATTTGGTTGTAAGTTATTGGGTGCTATAAGTCTCATCCCCTTGTATATTTATACCCCCACTCCCGGACATTATTTTGTAATAGCGTAGATTTACATTCCGCAATTTACAGCTTTTCAATTATACCATGGTTAGACCTAGGGTTTGTATGTACATAAAATCAAACGCTAGATAACCTAATACAAGACAAATGCATGTAATCAATACACAATCACACTTGCACCCCCTAGGGTAATCCCACCTGTTGCCTTCCAAATGGGCCATGCTTGCACGTCGAATGTCTTTGGCAAAACAAAATCAAATGATCATAAGTCCCTCGATGACGCTTTCGAAAGTCGCCTATCAAAATGATCAAGTCCCTACAAAACAAATTGCCAAAGACACTTGGCACCATTGCATTCGTGGTTCATACAATGACCCGCGCCCGTCCCGAATAAACTTCCTAAACGCAAGATTGTCCACCAATTTCAATGGTGGAACAAAATTGTTAAAAGGGGTTAAAACATGACAAAAAACCTTTGAGTACAATAGGGTAGACAAAACTCTTAGTTACTTGAGATCAAACTTGCAAAAACACTCGCCTTCTTTTCCAAAAAACACAATCCACAACACTTTCAAAAATCAAACTTTTCAAACTTTTGAAACATCTTTTCGAAAAGATATGCACCTTTGTAAAACATTCGAGTAAAGAATTATTACAAGGTTGGCCTAAGACAAGGCATCTTTTTCCAAAACATTTTCAAAACAACCCACACACGCACCATTTTTCAAAGCAATCGAAAAACAAGGCAAGTGATCTAAAAAGCCAAGTAACTAAGAGCCCATGGATAACCATGGATGAAAAGGGTGCTAATACCTTCCCTTTTCATAATCTACCCCCCGAACCCACGAAATATCTCAAAAGGTTTTTGCTGTGCTTTTTTAACCTTTCCTTTAGGATAAAGTAAAAAGTCGGTGGCGACTCTTGCTAACCGCACAAGTGCGAATACGAACGCAAAACACTAGTCAGTTCTCCCACCGTATCACAGAACTGGCGACTCTGCTGGGGAGTACTTTTAAGTGGGGTTACCTTATGGTTTAGATCACTTTCTTGCATGACTAATTGATTGATTTGCTTGCTTTATATCTTGGCTCTATTGTTTGGGTTTATAATCCTCCACCCGGATTTTGGGAAACATTCATAGATAGCAATACGTTGTGGAAACTGTGCGGGGTATACCGACACGGTCTAAGCAATAGCTATATTAGTGCGACATATTTGTGGGTACCGGTAACCCTTGAGTTCAATCAAGGAGAGTACGGGGCCGCTGAGCGATGTCACTAAGCACTAATGACCTAGAACCTTACTTGACCATCTTGGCCTTTTATTAGGAGTAGTGAGATGACCGGCTTTGGTGCAGTCCGAAGTTGGTAGATACTCGATACTACACTCATTGAGGGTTGTTTTCTTGGAATATTTTGGTCGCCAGTTAAGTGGCTAAACCAAAACAATGAACAATGAAAGCGATCCAGTGATATTGAGCTTCTTAGAACCCGGTTACTATTTATAGGACAGGTTTTTAAGCCAACTACACTCAAGAGGGTACTTACCTATGAAACCCCATGCAAGCCTGAAACTAGGGTTTGGTGTGATTTGCTTGTACATATGTTTTATGCATACATCATAAACATCATGAAGCATCATATGCATTTACTAACCATTTCAAGGGTTTGGACCTTCATCATTGTTCTTGTTTTGTAGGTCATGGAAATACCTCGCCGAAACACCATTCAGGTCAACCTTGTGAGAATCTCTCCTCAACTCAAGGAGATCACTTCGAGAATTCCGGAAAATTCATCCTTCAGTGAAAGACATGGTAGACTGCTCAACCTAGTCAACACCAACGTCGAAGAAGACATGATGAAAGTGCTATTTCAGTTCTTTGACCCCCTTCACCATTGCTTCACTTTCCCGGATTATCAGTTGGTGCCCACTTTGGAGGAGTTTTCTCAACTCCTAAGAATCCCTATCCTTAATCAACTACCCTTCAACGGTACGGAGAAGGAACCAAAGCCTGAAGATGTTGCTCGAGCATTACATCTACAACCGTCTGAAATCAAGGGGCATTGGGAAACCAGAAGCGGTGTCAAAGGATTCTTAGCAAAATTCTTATTTGAGAAGGCACAAGAATGTTGGAACTCATTGGACCTACAAGCATTTGAAGAAATTGTGGCACTCCTTATCTATGGGTTGGTCTTGTTCCCAAATCCTGACCAACTGGTGGATGTCAACGCCGTCAAAATCTTTTTGTCTAGGAACCCAATACCAACATTGCTTGGGGACATCCTTCACTCATTTTACACACGAACAATGAGAAGGAGGGGTGTTCTCATGTGCTGCACTCCTATCCTCGCAAGGTGGTTTATTTCGCACCTTCCACAATCTGTCTTGAAGAATGACCAAGGTATAAGGTGGTCCCAACGGTTGATGACTCTCACTCATGCTGATATACATTGGTGTTCTCGGTCTAGAGAAAATATCATCATCGTCGATCGTTGCGGAGAATTTCCTAATGTCCCCTTACTTGGAATTAGGGGAGGTATCACCTACAATCCTTGCCTAGCTTTGAGGCAATTTGGGTACGCACGGAGGGATGGCCCTCATGACATGCTGATTCCTAGCCTAGTTTTTGACTTCGACGACGATGCGCAAGGACTTCGCCAAAGGTTCATCAGAGCTTGGGGAAAACTCAACAAGATCGATAGCAAGACTCTGGGACACAAGAACTCCATCCCTCTTGAGCCCTACCTCAAGTGGGTACGAGCCCGAGCTCAAAGTCTGATGATGCCTTATCCCCACGTACTCCCAGTGATTAAGGAGCCCGTCAATGAAGGAGAGGTCCCCTACACCATCCTACATCCAGACATGCCTACGTCGTGGGAGGAAATGCAGAGGAGTTGGATTCAGCTCAAGGAGGAACGGAACACTTTTGAAGCTAGCTACTACGCCAGTGAGAAGAAGGTTCTGGAGCTTACCCGACGACTCCACGAGCAAGAGGCCCTCAATGCCTACATCGCACCAAAGAGGATGCGCAATGTCTTTCTGCCTTGAGAAGTTTATGTTGTAATATTTGGCCCATGGGGCATTTATGTACTAACAAATTTCTTCTTATTAATATGACGTGCGTTCTTCTTTGTCTGAAACAATTTTGAATATCCTAAATCCTTGAATGCATTGCATACATCAGCATACCATTCATCATACGCATAAGCAGGTCTCGCTCCAGGTTTCCTTATCTATCTGCTGTTTATTTCAGTAGGATGGATCTCGAGCAAACGGTCAAAGACCTACAAGCCCAGAATGCACAATTCCAGCAACTCTTGACGACCTTGGTCAAGAGTCAAGAGGATATCAAAGCCCATCTGGAGAGCAAGGACCCAGTGAAGAAGAAAAAGAGGATCGGAGTGGCTACTTTGGGGAGAAGATTTGACAGAGAAGCTCGGAGGGTGCTTGAATTTCCTCCTACTTCTGATGAGGGGACTAGTAAAAGAGATCGGGTTGCAGTGCCTTCCGAGTCTGATGCAGAGGAGGAAGAGGTTGAAGAGGACGAGGATTATTCGGACCAGCAGTATCCTCCGGCTGATGACAAGTACAAGGGTTTAGAAGACAGATTGGCTGCCATGGAATTGCAGAGAGTACCGGGTTTGGATTTTGAAGACATGGGCTTGGTCGCCGGAATTGTGATTCCTCCAAAGTTCAAGGTACCAGCGTTTGTAAGGTATGACGGGCTGTCCTGCCCCAAAATGCATCTCAGGTCCTATGTGAGAAAGATTCAGCCCTATACAGCTGATAAAAATCTCTGGATTCATTTCTTTCAAGACAGTCTGTCGGGAGCCCAGCTGGAATGGTTTTATCAGTTAGAAGGAACCAGTGTCAGGAATTGGGAAGATTTGGCCACCGCTTTCTATAAACAATACCAGTACAATTCCGATCTTGCTCCTACCCGTACCCAACTTCAGGGTATGTCGCTAGGAACAAGTGAGGGATTCAAGGAATACGCACAGAAGTGGAGGGATTTGGCTGGCAGGGTGCAGCCTCCTTTAACCGATCGTGAGCTCGTCGATATGTTTCTTGGGACCCTATCTGGGCCTTTCTTCAATCATTTAATCGGTAACTCATCCGCGGGATTTACTGATTTAATCTTAACAGGCGAAAGAATCGAGGCTGGCATCAAGTCAGGAAAAATCCAGAAGGGTGTCGCTGCCAGTATGGAGAAGAAGCCGTTTAAAAAGGAGACAGCTGTGGTATATTCTCAAAGGAGAGCAGGGAAGATGGAGCGTCGGCCGACTGTGGGGGCCGTAATGATCCAAAACACTCCAAGCGAGCAGCCTCGCTACAACCAATCCAGACCGAATCAGCAACGGGTGGAAAGGCCACAACGGCAGTTCACTCGTATCAATATGACCCCAGCGCAGGTGCTTCCCCATCTGTTGAAATTGAATCTGGCCTCTATCAAAGAAGCGCCAAAGAATGTAAACACATCCTCTCCACACTACCATGCCAATGCTAAGTGCGCCTATCATTCAGACAGTGTTGGGCATGACACCAACGATTGCTGGGCCCTCAAGCATAAGATCCAGGACTTGATAGACGCCAAGGAGGTAGAGTTTGACGCTCCAGAAAAACCCAATGTGATCTCTGCACCTATGCCGAAGCACGGTCGGAACGTCAACGCCATTGAGGAGGATCGGTATGTTGTTGACGTTAGTGATCTAACTACTCCACTGTTAACCGTTAAGCTAAATTTGTTAAGGGCCGGGATCTTCCCGGGATGTAATAGAGACTGTTACTGTTGTCACTCTCTGCCGTTGGGTTGTCCGCTACTAAAGGAAGGCATCCAAGGCCTCATAGATAGCCGACAAATTTTGTTCGAAAAAGTTCCTGTTGTTCCAGTTCATGTTGAAAGTATCTCAATCATAACCATCCACGCCAATCTTTCCGAGGCCGTCAAAAAGCCAGTTAAGATTACACCAGCTGTAAAGTCCATACCGTTGAAGATAACAAGGCCGGGGCCGGTTCCCTATGTCTCCGAGAAGTCGATACCTTGGAACTATGGTGGTGACATCTACTACCATGGTATCAAGCAAGTTGAAATAATTGAAGAAGATTCAGATGACGATGAAGCCAGCATTAGTAACATTGCGGGCACCAGCAAAATCACCAGAAGTGGGAGGATATTTTCTCCAGAGATTGCTCCTCCAAAAGCAGTCTTTGGACCCTCATCAGTAAAAGAAATCATCCCTGCACCAGCAAGACTCTCTGCCAGAACTCCTTTGATCAAAGAAATTTTCGTTCCTAGTACCGTCTCTCCTACCATCGCCGATAAGGGAAAGGGGATACAAGATGAGCCCGTCAGGACGAGGGCTCAACCCTTAGTGATTCCGGAAGCTTCCAAGAAAGAGATGGACGAAATCTTGAGGATAATCAAGAGAAGTGATTATGATGTGGTGGAACAGTTGGGGCAAACCCCCTCCAAGATCTCCATGTTGGCACTGTTGCTTTGCTCAGAAGCGCACGCTCAAGCTTTGATTAAGTTTCTAAAGGCAGCTCACGTGCCCCAAGAAACCTCCGCAGATCAATTTCAACATTGCGTGGCTAGCCTGACTGCAGACAATGGATTAGGTTTCTCTGACGCCGACCTGACCCCTAAAGGCCGAAATCACAATGATGCGTTGCATATTTCAATCGAGTGTCGCGGAACCACCCTTGCGCATGTTTTGGTTGATACCGGTTCATCGCTGAATGTTTTACCTAAGAAGGCCTTGGACCGGCTAGATTGCGAAGGGTTGGAATTGAAGCCGAGTGATATCGTCGTCAGAGCCTTCGATGGGTCGAAAAGAATGGTCCATGGAGAAGTTGAAATTCCTGTCAAGATAGGTACCGAGGTGTTCAAATCCACCTTCTATGTAATGGACATCCGTCCATCATACTCCTGCCTGCTGGGTAGACCTTGGATACACCATGCTGGGGCAGTCACCTCCTCCTTGCACCAAATGCTGAAATATCCTGTAAAGGGTAAAATCATTACTGTCCATGGCGAGGAAGAGTACATGATTAGCCATTTAAATTCTTTCCGGTACGTGGAAGTCGAAGGGGAGTTCATCGAGACACCGTTTCAACATTTCGAAGAAGTACTCCCTCAAATAGCAGTGGCGAAGTTGGCAGCTGAGACACCAAGACAGATGGCCAGGATGGCATCTCTGGAGGATGCAAGGGCTGCAGTTAAAGAAGGAAAGAATTCAACGTGGGGGCAGCTACCCGACTTTCCGCATAAGGTTGATAAGCTTGGATTAGGTTTCACCACCGCTGGTCAGAAGGCCATGCGCCGGTCAAAGATTGAGAGAGCGCCAGTCAAGATTTCTCCTTACCAAGTCAACGCCCTGGAAGATGAAGACGAAGAAAGCAACTTTGAAGAGTGGATTCATCCGACGGTCAGAGGAGGGCTGAACAATTGGGAGGCTAAAGACTTTGTCCCTGTCACTTTTATTCCTCAGTAATTTATCTATCAAACATTTTCTGTTTTGGTCTGTAATATTTTACTTTCAAACAATCCGTACACTATCTTTCCACCTCCTGCCTTACCCGGGGCATGTGGGTCCACTTGTAAGGGTTTTGACTATTTTTCATATTCATATGCCATGTTTAATGATTCATTGGACGTTTTTCATTTGATAAACTGCTTGTGTTCATTTTCTTTCCTTTTTGCATTTTTTTTAAGGATGGCTACCCCTTACACACACCCACACTCACCAATGCAGGTACCCATCCATCCCGGATTCCATGGGTGACTATTCTGCTGTATCTTTCAATGACTCTGAAGACCTGGTCAATCTAGCCGAGTATGAGGACGACGAAGGTTGTGAAGTACCGGGGGAACTAGCCAGGCTCCTGCAACAAGAGGAAAGGGCCATCTTACCGCATGAAGAGCCGTTGGAAACTATTAACTTGGGAACCGAGGAAAATCGGAAGGAGGTACAAATGGGTGCCAATCTAGAACCAGAAGTCAAGAAACGCTTGGTGCAGTTACTGAAGGAGTATGTTGAAATCTTCGCTTGGTCCTATGAAGACATGCCGGGTCTAGACACCGACATCGTGGTTCACCGTCTCCCCACAAGAGAAGATTGTCCACCGATCAAACAAAAAGTTCGCCGAATGAGGCCTGACATGTCCGAAAAAATCAAAGCAGAAGTGATGAAGCAGTTCAATGCTGGCTTTCTGGCTGTTACGTCCTATCCTCAATGGGTCGCTAATATTGTGCCAGTACCTAAGAAGGATGGCAAAGTCAGAATGTGCGTGGACTACAGGGATTTGAATAGGGCCAGCCCTAAGGATGATTTTCCGCTACCTCATATTGACATCCTGATTGACAATACGGCTCAGCATAAGGTGTTTTCTTTCATGGACGGATTCTCGGGCTACAATCAAATCAAAATGGCCCCCGAGGACATGGAGAAAACAACTTTCGTCACGCAATGGGGTACTTTCTGTTACAAAGTGATGCCGTTCGGGCTGAAGAACGCAGGAGCAACTTATCAACGCGCCATGGTAGCTCTATTTCATGACATGATACATCATGAGATTGAAGTTTACGTAGACGATATGATAGCTCGGTCACAAACAGAGGAAGAGCACCTTGAACATATGGAAAAGCTGTTTGCCAGATTGAAAGAATACAAACTCAGGCTAAATCCAAGTAAATGCACTTTTGGAGTTAGGTCCGGTAAACTCCTGGGATTCATCGTAAGCAACAAAGGCATTGAAGTCGACCCGGCAAAAGTAAAAGCAATACAAGAGATGCCTGCCCCTCGTACTGAAAAGGAAGTCAGAGGTTTCTTGGGGCGCATAAACTATATTGCCAGATTCATTTCACATCTGACTTCTACCTGTGAGCCAATTTTCAAACTCTTGAAGAAAGATCAGGTAATCGAATGGAACGACGACTGCCAAGCTGCTTTTGATAGAATCAAGGAATATTTGCTAGAACCTCCTATTCTGATGCCACCCGTCGAAGGAAGACCATTGATCATGTATTTGACCGTTTTGGACAATTCAATGGGGTGTGTTTTGGGCCAGCATGACGAGTCTGGTCGAAAAGAGCATGCTATTTATTACCTTAGCAAAAAGTTTACCGACTGTGAGACTCGCTACTCGCTGCTCGAGAAAACTTGCTGCGCTTTGGTATGGGCTGCTCGCCGACTAAGACAGTATATGTTGACTCATACTACCTTGTTGATATCCAAAATGGATCCTATCAAGTATATCTTCGAAAAGCCCGCTTTATCAGGAAGGATAGCCAGATGGCAAATGATCTTGACCGAATATGACATCCAATACACCACCCAAAAGGCTATAAAAGGGAGTGTGCTAGCTGACCATCTGGCTCATCAGGCTATCGAAGACTATCAACCCATGAAATTTGATTTCCCAGACGAGGACATCATGAGTTTGGACAACATTAAAGGTGACGGACCGTATGACGGACCCGAAAAGGGATCCCGATGGACCCTGTACTTTGATGGTGCCTCAAATGCACTTGGAAACGGCATTGGCGCGGTACTTATTTCTCCGGAAGGATGCCACACTCCTTTCACGGCCCGACTTTGTTTCAGCTGCACAAACAATATGGCGGAGTATGAAGCCTGCATCTTTGGCCTCAAGGCTGCCATAGACTTAGGGATCAAATCTCTGATCGTATTCGGGGA
Source organism: Vicia faba (assembly GCA_948472305.1). Lineage (NCBI taxonomy): Eukaryota > Viridiplantae > Streptophyta > Magnoliopsida > Fabales > Fabaceae > Vicia > Vicia faba. The sequence continues at coordinate 324,865 of CATIWC010002030.1, read as the reverse complement.
CTCGGCTTTGGTCATTAGCCAAATCAAAGGAGATTGGGATACCAAGCATCCTAATCTTGTCCCATACAAAGAACATGTTCTGACATTGTTGCCTCACTTCGAGCAAATTACCTTCGAGCACTTTCCGCGAGAAGAGAATCAGCTAGCAGATGCTCTAGCCACAATGTCCTCCATGTTTAAACTCAACTGGGATAACGAGGCTCCCCAAATCATCATCGAGCGAATGGATGAACCGGCGCATTGTCACGAGATTAACACCGAAAAAGTAGTGGAACAACCTTGGTTCCATGAGATCAAAAGGTATCTCGAGACCCAAGATTATCCTGAAGGAGCTTCCGTGAATGACAAGAAGTTCTTAAGGAAATTTGCGGCTAAGTTCTTCCTGAGCAACGGCATCCTCTACAAACGAAGCCATGATTGTGTATTACTCCGATGTGTTGATAAGGCTGAAGCAGAGTTAATCATGACTGATATACACAGTGGCACATTTGGCACTCACCTAAGCGGGCATACAATGGCTAAGAAGATCCTAAGGGCAGGCTATTATTGGTCTACCATGGAGGCTGATTGCTATCAACATTCCCGTACTTGTCATAAATGTCAAGTCTATGCCGACAAAGTTCATGTCCCTCCGGTTCCTCTCAACGTTCTAACTGCTCCATGGCCCTTTGCAATGTGGGGCATTGATATGATCGGAGAGATCAAACCCACGGCTTCCAACGGACATCGCTTCATCCTGGTTGCCATTGACTACTTCACTAAGTGGGTCGAAGCAGCTTCCTTCGCCTCCGTCACCAAAAATGTGGTTGCCCGCTTTATCAAGCAAAATCTCATATGTCGGTATGGTGTTCCAGACAGAATCATCACAGACAACGGTACCAATCTGAATAATACAATGATCACTGCATTATGCGAACAGTTCAAGATTTATCATCACAATTCATCTCCCTATAGACCGAAGATGAACGGTGCTGTTGAAGCTGCAAACAAAAATATCAAGAAGATTATTCAGAAAATGACAGTCACTTACAAAGACTGGCATGAGATGTTACCTTTTGCGCTGCATGGATACCGTACGACGATACGTACCTCAACTGGGGCAACCCCGTTTTCTTTGGTTTATGGTATGGAAGCCGTTTTGCCTATGGAAGTTCAGATCCCGTCTCTAAGAATTATGAAAGACGCAGGTTTGAATGAAGATGAGTGGATTCAGACCCGACTTGATCAACTCAATCTGATCGACGAAAAGCGACTTGCCGCTGTATGCCATGGTCAGACGTATCAAAAACGAATGATCAAGGCCTTCAATAAGAAAGTCAGACGTCAAGTGTATCAAGTCGGAGATCTAGTAGTCAAGCGGATTATCTTACCGCAAAGTGATCCCAGGGGCAAATGGACTCCTACATACGAAGGGCCATTTGTAATCAAGAGCGTATTTTCTGGTGGAGCGATGATTCTGACCACCATGGATGGCGACGATTTGCCACACCCTGCGAACGCAGACATAGTCAAAAGATACTACGCATAAAATAACCCGACAAGTCGAAAACCCGAAAGGGCGGCTTGAGCAAAAATGGGCATCCCGGTGAACCGAAAACCCGAAAGGGCGGTTCAGGCAAAAATTAGGGATAAAAACAAAAAAAATCTGTATACCCGGCAAGTCGAAAACCCGAAAGGGCGGCTTGGGCAAAAAGGGGTTTCCCGGTGGATTGAAAACCCGAAAGGGCGATTCAGGCAAAAGTTAGGGAATTAAAGCGTATGACTATGTCTCGTCAGATCACTTCAAAGACAGTCTCTTCATCAACCGGTTCCAGGTTTCTGATCAATCCAGCCATCGTCAAACGAAGCATTGAATGGACAGATGTTCGGAGTTGTGAAAGCTACAGCAGAGGGGAATCCCATGGAATTATTTCACATAGCCATCTTTATTTTGTATGAATTTTTCAAATATTTACGACAAGATCCTCTTACTAGGATGATTGTCTCCTTTGTACAAATGTACCCAAAGAAAATCAATACAAATACAATTCCCAAAATTTGTGTCATTTCCCTTTTCCTTTTTCTCTTGCACTATTTGTTTATTTTTGAGAAACGTCCAATGTTTTGTTAAATAGGCATATGCATTTGAAACATGATCACTTCCCAATTGAACCTAAGAAAAGGATTACTGATGGGATGAAAGTACAGACGAATATTTCGACACCCTTCCAAAGGAAATCCCTCGAGATCTGTAATCCACGTCCCTAACCAACCTTGAGGTCTATCTCCAGCAGACCCTCGGAGCTTCTCCCCGTAAGATCCCGAAAGGTATTCCCCGCAGAGTACGGACGTCCCTTCCAAGTTTTATCCAAAGTTATTCTCACAAAGGCGTATAACTGAGTTATCCTCGACTAATCATCAGGAGAGGTTACACTCGCCAGAATTCTTCCCATCCCCAGCGGAGTTCCTCAGAATTCCCCCAACAACAACCTATCAGTACTATCCCCGGAGAAGTTTATCCCCAGCCGAAGAATCTTCCGGAGATCATTTTTCCTCAGAGTGCAAGATTCGGTATCCCCAGCAGATCAAAAGCTTCAAATGGACAATCCCCAGCGAAGTCAGACTTTTAAATTTTCTCCCCACAGAAGTTTCAGAAGAAAATATTGCACTCCCCAGTAGAAGACTTCAGGAATTCCCCAGAGGATTAATATACAATCCAAGCTCCAAGCTCCCCAGCAATGACCCAGGATTTATTTTCTCCGGCAACAGTCAAGATACTTCTATCTCCCGATATCCCGGATTCATCTATCCTATGCAAGATAGCTCTCCAGCTTACACGCACATCCATTTACATTCATAAGACCATGATATACATTGTATCATGCATCATAGCATTGCATCCAACTAAATTTTTGCCTTTTTCAGGTAAGATCAGTCGACAGAGTAAAATAATTCCACTTCAAGATTTCTGAAAACAGTTCACGGGTTCTCCAAGTAAACGGATGCTAACCTATCACTTGTTCAGATTCTTCACAAGACTTCTGAAAACAGTTCATGGATTCTTCCCAAGTAACGGATGTTAATCTATCAGCTTGTTCAGATGCAACCTTCGAATTTAGTTTACGGACGCTTCCCAACAACGGATGCTGCTCTATTGCTAATTCAACTTCAAGACTTCTGAAAACAGTTCATGGATTCTTCCCAAGTAACGGATGTTAATCTATCAGCTTGTTCAGATGCAACCTTCGAATTTAGTTTACGGACGCTTCCCAACAACGGATGCTGCTCTATTGCTAATTCAACTTCAAGACTTCTGAAAACAGTTCATGGATTCTTCCCAAGTAACGGATGTTAATCTATCAGCTTGTTCAGATGCAACCTTCGAATTTAGTTTACGGACGCTTCCCAACAACGGATGCTGCTCTATTGCTAATTCAACTTCAAGACTTCTGAAAACAGTTCACGGGTTCTCCAAGTAAACGGATGCTAACCTATCACTTGTTCAGATTCTTCACAAGACTTCTGAAAACAGTTCATGGATTCTTCCCAAGTAACGGATGTTAATCTATCAACTTATTTAGATGCGACTTCCTGAAAAAATGGCTTGTAGGTTCCCCCAACCACGGATGTCAACCTATTGCCTGTTCAGACCCCCAGTTCAGAAATGGTCCAAAGCTCGGACACTTTCCTAATGTTCCCTTCCAGATGGCATCTTTAAGCCCATCCCCGACAAGTTTCTGTCATTCCCCTAGATGGCATCGTTAAGCCCATCTCCAGATGGCATCTCTAAGCCCATTCCCGCATCCAGTGCTCTGATGAGTGCAAATTTTCGGGCACTCTAGTGTCCAATCTCCTTTTACCTTCAAGTCGCGAAAGGCAAATTTGCCAATCTAACTCTTCAGGTCCAAGAAGATTGAACAGGGGCAACTGTTGTACCCCAAAATTTGCCCTCGCGTTTTGCTACAAATAATCTCAGCTTCAGAACATTTCCTGACTTTTCAAACTGGCGCAAGAATCGGATAAACGGACTTTTCTTGACATTCAAGCAAGATTAGGGTTTTTCACTGATGTTCAGAGCTCTGATTTGTCTCATACAGCTGGTTTAGGGTCGGGATGATTTTTTTTGGTTCAATTCTGATCAGGCAAGCGTTATCTAGCATTTAATCAGAAATTAAGGTTTTATAGGCGTATTCTCAGAAGAATTTAAATTACACCGCACTTTGCTGTTTGTTCCGAGATTCGGGTTAAAATTCGCGTTATCTTGATTTAATCAGTAAATGAGGCAGTCGGTTGGAATTCACCAGTCAAAAGGGATATGTGCGATGTGGAGTTGCAGTGATTGATAAAAGAATCAGTAAAGAAAGAAGGGGAATTGCATCTGATTAAGTTTTTTGTGTTCGAATAATGGATATGGCGAATTCATTTATTTTGATCATTGAAGGTTTAGTTGATTATTTATGATTCTAAGAATTAAAATATTTGAAGTTAAACCTTCATTTTATTTTATTTCAAGGGACTATAAATAATAATTGAACAATTAAAGAAGAGAATTGAAAGGGAATTAAATATCAAATGAGTTTTTATTTCACATTTAATAATTGTTACAATTGTTATTATTTGAATATTTATTACAAAGTATTTAAATGATAGTAATGTGCAAGAATTAAAATAAAAATAAAAACTCTATCCTATTTTTGAATTCTTCATTCTCCACTTCATGCCAATACTCCATATCTTTTTATCTGCAAAAAGAAAAAGGAAGTCAGAAGACAATTAATTAGAAGAGACAGTTAATTTGTTCATCATTAGGGGCCACTGACTGGGATCAGTTGCCCTCTCTGCAAATCACGGGATTTCTCCCGGTTCACAGAAAGGGAAGATTTTTTTTGTTCATGAAATGCAAATGCATAATTCTTAAAAAATTTCATGGCTGCATAAGAATCTCAAACGTCCAATTCAAATTAAACTGAAAAATTCATTTCCAACTTTCTATCCAAAGCAAAAAGGAAGTTGCTGTCAAAATGCCTAAGGATTACCCAAAAGCACACTTGCTGCAAAGTCAAAATGCCAAGATGTCAAAGAAGTGCAAAGCTGTCAAAAGCAAAATAAGGATGCAGAGATATATATGCAATTTAATCCTTTTTCATCATTTCCCAGCATGAGAGAGGGCCCCTTCAGAACCATAGGACAATACAAATCATATAATAATTCTGAGTTGTACTATGAATGAGAAAAAGAGAGATAAAAGAGCATAGGCAGAGTTCAGGTTAGGCATAGGCAGTAGGACAGCAGAAAAGATATACAAAAAAGAAGACACAATTCAGCATGGCTTAAAATTACACAGCATGGACAGTTACTAAAAATGGAAAAGATGCCAAAAAATTGTGTCAAACTACCCAGCCAGCATGAATCAGAAGAAAGCCAAATTTTGAAATATGGTTAGGCGCCAAAGACCAATGGCAAAAGGACGAAATAATACAAGAAAAGAGACTGATTGAGCCAAGCACCAATATCATATAACTCAGAACTGAACCAAGAGAAAATAGCACACACCTGCCTAACAAAATACAAGTTATCAAAACATAATCAAACCTCCAAGCTTAGTTGTCTTAAACAAAAACCATTCCAACCAACAGCTAAAGCCCCAACCTGCTGAAGCTCCAAACCTGCATTGGCATAAAACTTCAAACCAGTAAAAAGCCTCACAAAAAATCACCAAAAGACCCAAGCCTGCAGTATACTGAAACCTGCTAAAACCAAGTTTCAAACCTGCATCAGCAAAACATACAAAGCCAATACAACATATACCACATACCAGAAGCCTAACCACCAGAATCTGAACAACCATATCAGCCTAACCAAAAACATATACAAACATATACCACATACTGAAGCAAACCTGCATCAACAAAACCAATATCCTCATAACCAAAACCAATATCCTCATGTCCAAACTTATCCAACACTGAACATTCCAACACCTATGCCTTCAGAACCTTTTCATCATTAGGCAACACACAGGGCAACGAGAGAAAGAAGCAAGTCAGGGACATAACAATATTTCAAGGCAACCATTCAGCAAAAATTCCCAAGGCAACAATTCAGGCAACAACACAAAGGCAACTTAGAGAGCCTCAGAAGCAAGCTTCATCATAGGCTAGCACACATAGGCAACAGCTGTTCAAGAAAAGAGTTCAAGACAAGCAAATCTCAAGCAAAGTACTCAGACATACGCATCACTCAAAGACAGTCATCACAGTGGAAGAAGAAGAGGTAAAGAAGCGATATATTAGGGTTTTCTCAGTACGAATATCATCATCAAAAACCTAAGCATAAGCAACAAGAACGAAGTTACCAAAAAGGCGTCCCAGCAAGCATCAAGCTTCAGCCCCTCATCGCGCGTCACGCCCTTGGCCTCCTAGTTTTCCTCATCTCTCTCCTCCATCTCCAAAGGTAACCCTCTCCTTCTTTCTTTTTCAAAACCTCCAACAACCATTAACAACGAAGGAATCAGAATAAAAAAGATGAACGAGATCAATGCATGTAAAACTAAAACGAATAAGAAAATGAATGTACCGTATATCCGTTGCCCCCTAGCGTCCGGTGGGAGGGAGGAGAAAAATGGAGAACCGGTGGCCTTGGGCTGACGAAATCAGAAGCTGGCGAGATAGAACGATCGGAGAAGAAGGAAGCGAACGCATGTCGCCACTGCCACATTCTCAAATCCTAATTTCGTACCCAACTGAAACAATGGCCTAACCCTAAATTCGTTCAAGACCAACTTGGGCCTGACCCGTCCTCAAATCTCCAAAGCCCATTAATCACTAACCTAAACAATGCTTATTATTCTTCCATATATAATACTAACCATTCTTGTTATTTTATAAAAGCAATATGTTTATATATAAAACACTAACCTTTTTTTTTCTTTATATTACACAAACTTTTTTTTCTTTTCTTTACCAAATCATTTTAATAGACAAAATATATATTTTTTACATTCTTTAAATATTTACAACATAATTAAAATACATTTTGTAATATATTAAAAATTTTGAAAATACATTTCCATTCTTATTTTCTTAAAGCATTAATTTTGTACATAAAAATAACCAAATACTTTTATACGTAATTAACTTGAAAATATTTCTTAATACACATTTGTATATAAAATAATACATATTACTTTTATCATATAATTAAAATTGAAAACCTTTTTTTAATTAAAATACATTTGTACATATTATACATTCTCATACATAATTAAAGTTGAAACTTTTTAATTAACATTTTTTGTACATAACAATTAAAATACATTTATTTTCTAAATATCGAAATTCACAAATATTTGGACTAAAATACTTTCCAATTAAAACTTAACATTTAATCAAAACACTTCATTTTTCTTTTTGTACATAATTAACATGTAAATCAAAAAGTACAAGGTTAAAACATATATCTAGGTCAAAACCCTAATACGCTTCAATTCCATTTCGCACTTGTACATAATTACACAATTCATATACATATACATCTCACATTTGCACTTACACAATATATTGCCCTATACACATTTTATCTTATATTTTGTATATTCGATATTTATATTTTGATTGTGACATTCGATTTGGTTGTAAGTTATTGGGTGCTATAAGTCTCATCCCCTTGTATATTTATACCCCCACTCCCGGACATTATTTTGTAATAGCGTAGATTTACATTCCGCAATTTACAGCTTTTCAATTATACCATGGTTAGACCTAGGGTTTGTATGTACATAAAATCAAACGCTAGATAACCTAATACAAGACAAATGCATGTAATCAATACACAATCACACTTGCACCCCCTAGGGTAATCCCACCTGTTGCCTTCCAAATGGGCCATGCTTGCACGTCGAATGTCTTTGGCAAAACAAAATCAAATGATCATAAGTCCCTCGATGACGCTTTCGAAAGTCGCCTATCAAAATGATCAAGTCCCTACAAAACAAATTGCCAAAGACACTTGGCACCATTGCATTCGTGGTTCATACAATGACCCGCGCCCGTCCCGAATAAACTTCCTAAACGCAAGATTGTCCACCAATTTCAATGGTGGAACAAAATTGTTAAAAGGGGTTAAAACATGACAAAAAACCTTTGAGTACAATAGGGTAGACAAAACTCTTAGTTACTTGAGATCAAACTTGCAAAAACACTCGCCTTCTTTTCCAAAAAACACAATCCACAACACTTTCAAAAATCAAACTTTTCAAACTTTTGAAACATCTTTTCGAAAAGATATGCACCTTTGTAAAACATTCGAGTAAAGAATTATTACAAGGTTGGCCTAAGACAAGGCATCTTTTTCCAAAACATTTTCAAAACAACCCACACACGCACCATTTTTCAAAGCAATCGAAAAACAAGGCAAGTGATCTAAAAAGCCAAGTAACTAAGAGCCCATGGATAACCATGGATGAAAAGGGTGCTAATACCTTCCCTTTTCATAATCTACCCCCCGAACCCACGAAATATCTCAAAAGGTTTTTGCTGTGCTTTTTTAACCTTTCCTTTAGGATAAAGTAAAAAGTCGGTGGCGACTCTTGCTAACCGCACAAGTGCGAATACGAACGCAAAACACTAGTCAGTTCTCCCACCGTATCACATTTATGCTCGAGCACCACGTAGGAGCATGCTCATCGCTTCGTGACGGTTGCTTTTGTCTGGTCCGAGGGGAGCTCGCCCTTTGTCAAAAAATTGTACATCGGGGTCATCCAGGACGAGGCATCTCCTATGGTGTGTACCTCGACTGGTGTCGAGGACCTTTCGATGCTCGGGCGTGACAGGGATTCTTGTATAACGGACTTGTTTCCGCCCTTCTTTCTCGTGCTTGCGAGTTTAGACAATATGTCTGCCCTCGTGTTTTGCTCGCGCGGGACGTGCGATATTTCTGCTCGCTCAAACTTTGTCATGTGTTTTTTTGACTAAGTTTAAGTATTCGACGAGGTTGTCGTTTTTGGATTGGTAACTCCCTTGGACTTGGGAAGCAACGAGTTGTGAGTCTGTGAAGATTTGTATCTCGCGGGCTCCCAGGTCCTCGGCTAGCCTTAGTCCTGCGAGCAGGGCCTCGTACTCTACCTGGTTATTGGATGTCGAGAAGGAGAGGGTTAACGAGTTTTTGATCACTACGCCTTCCTCATTTTCCAGGAGGATCCCCGCGCCGCTTCCGGACGAGTTGGAGGCTCCGTCGACGAAGATGGTCCATTTGTGTTCTTTCCCTGCGGGCGGGTCGTGAGCGGTCCCGCGACGAAGTCGGCCAGGGCTTGTGCTTTCAGAGCTTTCTTGCTCTCATATCGAATGTTGAATTCGGAGAGCTCTAAGGATCATTTCAACATTCGGCCTGCCATGTCAGGTCGACCTAAGAGTTGTTTCATCGGTTGGTCAGTTTGCACGATGACCGCGTGGGCTAGAAAATAGTGTCTGAGTCTCCTCGCCGCGTTGACGAGGGCTAGAGCCACCTTTTCTATCTGTTGGTACCTGCTCTCGGGTCCTTGTAGGGCTTTGCTCGTGAAATAAATGGGTTTCTGCCCGTCGGTGGTCTCGCGGATGAGAGCCGCGCTGATGGCTTTGTCAGAGACGGCCAAGTACAGGAATAATGGCTCCCCGTCGACTGGTCGAGATAGCACGGGTGGTTGGGATAGACTTTGTTTTAGGTGGCGCAGTGCCCGTTCGCATTCCTCGGTCCATTCGAAGGCTGCTTCTTTGCGAAGGAGTCTGAAGAAGGGGAGGGCGTGTTGAGCGGATCTTGCGACGAAGCGAAACAATGATGTGAGCATGCCGTTCATGACTTGTATTGATTTCTTCGACGTCAGTGTCGGGAGGTTGGAGAATGCTCGACATTTATCGGGATTGGCTTTGATTCCTCGTTTGTTAGGTAGAAGCCGAGGAATTTCCCCGCCTTGACTCCGAACGTGCATTTTTCGGGGTTGAATCTCATCTTACATTGTCTTGCTTGGGCGAAGACTGCCTTGAGGTGTGCTGCATGATCGGTGCCTGCTCGGGATTTGACGATCATGTCATCCATGTAGACCTCGAGCATGTCTCCGATCTGCTTGTGGAACACCCTGTTCATCATGCGTTGGTAAGTTGCCTCTGTGTTCTTTAGTCCAAAGGGCATTACGTTGTAGTAATAATTGCCCGAGGTGGTCATGAAGGCAGTGCAATATTTTTCGCCCATGGCCATTGGATTTGGTTATAGCCTGAATAGGCATCCATGAACGACAGTGTTTTGTAGTCGGCCGAGTTGTCGACCAACATATCTATGTTTGGTAAAGGGAAAGCATCCTTCGGGCATGCCCGGTTGAGATCGGTATAGTCAACACACATCCGCCATTTTCCATTATTCTTTTTAACTAGTACAACGTTTATCAGCCAGGTTGAATACCAGGCTTCAGAAATAAAATTTGCCTCTAGGAGGTCTTTTACAGCTTTTTCAGCAGCCTCTGTTTTCTCTGGAGACTGCCTACGCCTACTTTATACTACGGCCTTAGCGGCAGGATCTATGGCGAGACAGTGACAGGCGACCTCAGGGTCGAGTCCGGGCATCTCCGCGACGCTCCAGGCAAACAGGTCAGCATTCTCGCGCCAGCAAGATTTGATCTGCTTTCTTGCCAGGTCGAGGGAGGTCGATGCCAATCTTCACTCCTTTGCTTGGGTCTGCGCCGAAGGGGACCAGCTCGAAGTCCCCGTCCAGGATTGGTCGGAGGGGAATTTGCTCACCGTTGGGAGGTTCGTCCTGATCGAAACGAGCATCCAGAGCTATGGATTCGACCTTTGGTGGAGCTCTCTAGTCTTCCTCTTTGGCGGGCTCTGGCTTGTCGGGTTCCTGTCACGTTATCGCCAGTCTCTTGGCGGGCCTTGTCCCGATGTCGACAGTGTCGCGTCCTTTAGATGCAGTGTTGAAACACCTTCGAGCAGCGGCTAGGTCCCCCTGGATGGTAGCTACCCGTGCCCTTTTGGTGTAGAACTTCATCTTCAAATGGACGGTGGAGGGTACCGCGGTCAGTTCTGCTAGTGTTGGTCTCCCCAGGATACAGTTGTAGAGGGACGGGCAGTCGATGACGAGGAAGTGCACTTTAACTTGCCCTGTCGTCGTGCCCTCGCCGAAGGTGACCATGAGCTCGACATATCCCCAGGGCTTGGAGGTCGAGCCGTTGAAGCCTTGTAAGTCTGAACCTACATATGGCGAGAGATGTGAGTCGTCCAGCTGCAGAGTCCGGAACAACTGACTGTACATCACGTTGACAGAACTTCCTTCGTCGACGAGGATGCGATGCACATCAAAGTTAGCCATTCTTGCTCTTATCAGCAGAGGAATGACTGCGTTGGGGGCTCCTCTGGGGAGCTCTTCCAGGTAAAAGGTGATAGGCTCCGACCTACCTTTTACTCTTTCAAAAGTCACTGTTTGCGGAGGTGCCGCGTCGACCATTTCATCCAGCTTTCTTTTGGCCGAATTGATAGTTAGGTCATTGAATCCTCCACCATTGATAACCATGGAGGAGGGAAAGTATTCCCACCTGCTGTGTGTCGTGAGCGGCTCCTGCAGGTGCTCGGGGACGTAGAAGTCCTCGGGTCTTGTGATGGAGAAGGCGGTCTGGACGGGGACCGACTCGTCAGATGGTCGGGCGTCTTCCTCCGGTTCTCTTGTCTCCCGGGCGTCACGATGGGGAGCATCATTCCGCCGGTACTGGGCGAGCCTCCCTCCCTTGATGAGGGTTTCGTTGGCGTCCTTGAGGTGGACGCAATCTTCAGTCAGATGACCATGGATCCTATGGTACTGACAATACTTGCTCTTGTCTGCTCTGGGCTTGGCGGGAGTAGGTCGAGGGCGTTTGACGCCGCCGTCTTTAAAGTCTGTGCTGGCACACTCCGCCAAAATGCACTCGCGGGAAGCTGTGAGCAGAGTGTATTTGGTAAAACGCCTCGAGGGTCCTCTTTGCTCTCGGACTTCTCGGGGTCTGTCCTCTTTTCTTTTCTCCCCGACTCGTCGAGGAGGGGTGGCTTCCTGGCGCGGTTTGCTGTTGGATCCGCGAGTCCTGGGGTCCCGAGCTCTGTTTTCCGCCTCCCTTTCCTCGTAATCCATATACGCCCGGGCCTTCTCGAGGAGGGCATATAATGTTCTAGGTAGCTCGATGCCCACTGCCTTTCTGAATTCTGTGCTGGGGAGGAGCCCCCTCTCCAGCAAGTATCTTTTCATGTGGTCCACGCAGGGGACCTGTTTGGCTTCCCGATTTAAGCGATTAATAAACTCTCTCAAGGTTTCATCCTGTCTCTGGATGATGGCCTCGAGAGCCGCCTCGGTCTTTGGGTGTTGCCGAGATGCGGTGAACGAAATTATGAATTGGTTCTTCAGGTTTCGCCACGAGGTGATTGATCCTGGAGTGAGGCCTTTATACCTATCCATTGCTGCCTTTTGGAGGGTCGTGGGGAACAGTCGGCACTTGATGGGTCCCCCGACATTGTGGTAGTGCAGCATAGCCTCGAACCCGTCTATGTGGTCGACCGGGTCCGCGACTCCGTCGTATTCCTTCAGATGTGGAGGCTTCTCCATGCCCGGGGGAATGGGCGCCTCCATGATGGCTTGTGACAGGGGACCGCGGGGGTCGTCCTCGTCACTTTGCTCTAGGGACAGGGATGGGGACCTGTAATATTATCGTGCCCGACGGTCCTGGTCGTGCTAGGCGTCCCTCAAGCGTGATGCCCGTTGGTCGATTCTTCCGTGCCTATCTCCGGAGTGTCTTCTTTCTTGCCGTATGGGGCATTGGTTGCACCCTCCGGCATCGATGATGGGTTTCCTCTCCAACGGGGTTCGCCTCCCTGATGGTCGTGGTGACGGGCTTCAGGAGGCGTCTCTGTAGTGTCTCTGCGAGGGAGACGGGAGATGTACTTCTGTTACTCGAGGAGGTGGAGTCTGGGGCCTCCGGTGTCTCCTCACGGGTCTTCTATCATCTTCTAGTGCCCTCAATCTTTCCCCTTGGGCAAAGATGTGGTAATTCGTTTGATTGATCGTCGCGAATAATGTGCGGGTTGTGGCATCTGCCCCGGCAGGGACAAGGACTTCCTGAAATTGGGCAGCTCGATGGTTTTAGGCAGCTGCGTTGTCATCTTCGAGTGGCGGAGGGAGTGAGGAAGACGAGGCAGTAACTCCGTCGCGATGGACTGAGGGCCCGGGGTTGGTGCCCCCGGGGAGTGTGTTATGACCGGGGTTACCGGTGTTGTTGGTGAGTCCATTCTTATCTGCGAGGCCGTTGTTGGTGTCGACGACGTGGACGTTTTGGCCATCACGAACTTGGTCAGCCATGACGGTAGGAGGTGATTTGAGCTTTGGTCTTTGAGGTTTTACAAGACGGGGAAGCTAGTTTCCCACAGACGGCGCCACTGATCTTACCTGATCAGACTTGGACCGTCACGACTGGCTCCGAGCGGAAGTTGAGCGAGATGGGGGGGGGGGGGGGGGTACCTGCAAGGCACTCCGATGCTAAAGTGAGTGACGGTACGAGCAGGCAAAAGTGTATGTGTGGGTAAGAGAATGAATACCTGACCCTCTGGGAACAAAGGGTATTTATAGCCCCCAGCGCGGGGCCAAGGTCCTTTCATTGGGCCGACCAGGACTGGCCCAATAAAGGGACTGCCAGGTTCTATGTGTGTAGCGGGGACCCGCACATGGTCTCCTTCCTGGTGATGCTCTGTGAGAAATGAGGAGGGACGAGGACACAGTCTTTCCGGAGTTCAGGTGATTTGGTAACGGTTAGAGTCTACCCTACGAGGAGGGTGCTCGAGCTGGGCTCGAGCTGGAGTTCACGTGGTCGAGGACACCATGTTCGCGGGCGACGGCGGGCACGGCTACAGCTTCTGGTCGACGCGCTGGTGAGAATCCTCGGGCGCGCGCTCCTTAAAGAGTTGCTTGGATTGGGCCTTCGTTCTTGCTCTTGGGCCAGGGCGGGCCCAGTCCATAACAATTACTGATAGGGGTGTGCAAAAAAACCGGTTATCCATAACCAAATTGATATCTAAATTGTTTCAATTTTTAAAACCCAACCCAAATACTAAAATCTGGATTTGGTGACCCATTTATAATAAAAATGGTAAACCGGAACCCATAAATTTGGTTATTGGGTATCCAAATATCATTCTCATTAAATTTTATGCTTTCTAAAAAAATAAGCTTCATATATTTTGAAACATAGTTTAATTCATTTCAAATAAATGACCATAAAATAAGTTTTTCAATCGTATTATTATATTGTTTTTACTGTGTTCCTATTATCTCAGTTTTGTTGTGGGTTCTTGGTGGTTTGCAGTGTTCTTTTACATGCATTATATTTGTACTGGTTTAGTTTCTTTTCGGTCTTCATAATTATTGATTAGTTTGTTTGAGTTTCATCATTTAAAATATGGATCATTTTATTAAAATATTTATGTGCAGAGTCTTTATTATGGTTTTATTGGTGGAACTTGTGCATGTTCTATACCGTGCATGAAAAGTGCAAGTGAAATAATAATATATATGATATACTAAAACCGGTTTAAAATTTGTTTTTTTTTTAAAACTGGTTTTTGTGAGAAACTGGTTTAAAACCGAACCGATCCACTTGTAAATCGGTTTTAAAAATATAAATCGGTTTTAATGAAGTAGTTTTAAGATCCAAACCAAACCATATATATGGTTCAATTTGGTTTGGTTATTGATCCATGCACACCCCTAATCACTGATATGATTTCAACACTAAACTCCCATATATGAACCAAAAATCAATAAGAATGCAAGGATTCTTCTCCTCTCCTTGCCGGAAGAAAGCCAACAAAAAGGGTAACAAAATCAATTAGCAAAAGTTTCAAGCGAGAAAATTACTGTAACAAAAATTATGGAATATCATTTATTTTCTAAAAAACGTTGGAATGCAAAATGTGTGGTATTCTGAACTAAATTTATTTTCTGCATAGTTCCATAATCCAAGAGTTTTAGGTTGAAAGCATGTAAAATGTTATTTATAGTGTAAATCATACAAAAATATTTGGTTCTTGAGTTGGTTGATTTCTTTTACAGATTTGGTTCTTTCAAGATTTGGTTGATTTCTTGATTTAAATTCTGGAATATCATTTCAAATGATTTAGTTGATTTGGTTATTGATTCTTGATTCTTCTTTCAAACAATTTGTTCATAATTTTTATCATTGTTTCTGTTGTAATATAATGGCCCGATTGTTTCTGCATTTTGACACGGATCAAGCCATTTAGTGCTTCTGATGCATAGAGATCTCAATCCAGAAAAAAAATTGTTCGCTAATAAGAAGGAAACAGTGGCTTTGAAAGCTATAGGTTTTGTATTGTCAGTGTTTTCTAAACAAGGAAGGGATTTTAGGTGCTGATTAAGGTTGCAATGTTGCTTATTTTTTGTTTCCATGGGTTTGCAATTAGTTTAATGTTTGTTTTTTTATGCAGGTGATCGCGACTTTAAGAGTCTGTCAGAATTACTGACTGCAAATGCACAGTCTAATCGCGTAATTTTAAAAGATATCGAACCCATAAATATTGATAATCAAACTAATGTTATCTAATGTTACTATGTAATCTAAGCCTGAAAATTAATCTTAGGTTTTTGAGAGAAATAAGGAGTAAATTTAAGTTTAATAAAATATCCGAAATAAAGGATACCAGTATGTAATTGGTCCGACTTTAGGGATCCGACTAACCATTGGTTTTGTTTTTCTTAAAAATACTTTTCAGTAGAAAATATTAGTTTAAAAATCCGTATCTCACACTCTCATATTTATTGACTTAGACTGTATTCTTAAATCTAAATGTTTGCTTTCGCTTTCTCATTTGCATTTAAAAACACTTTTTGGAAATCAATAAAATCTAATTAGTCCTAAAAAGCTCTCGCTGTATTTAGAATCAATGTTCAATTACTAATATCTGATTAAAAATCAATGTTTCACACACTTGTCGCGTACTAAAGAACAAACAACATTAGACAACTTGGTCGTACGGACTGACCTGCTCTGATACCAATTATAACACCCTACTTTCCCGTCGGTAAATAATATAAAATCAGAATAATTTAATTTCTAAAATACAATATCAAAATAGGATGTCACATACCTCGTAAATCACACATGCTCAATAATTAGGATACACAACACAAGTCACATTTTCATAAGTCTTAACTTTAGTGTATTTATTCGAAGCGGAAAACATCGCTAAATAGTCATCTCAAATTCTCCAACATGAGTCATAATTATTCACTTTCAAAACATCAAGATATTCATAAGGTAAATAAAAAACATCAGAGTTATACAAAGTTTACTCCCAAAATGGTAAGACAAACACAAAACTCCCAAGTGTTACGTATCAGAGAAGACACCGACTTAATCTACGCAACTAAAGGAACTCCTCAACTAAACTTTGATCTCTAGCTACTTCAAATCATCTGCATGTTACCCACGTAGAGGTAACATTCAAATAGAAAGGGTGATATATCATAATAATATAAGAGGAAGCATAATAATGAGCAGGTAAATATTCAAGCACATAATCAACACATAAACCCATCGTATATAATACATACTGTTGTACCCCCAAATTTTCCCTCCCATTTCCTCAACATTTTCCCCTCACAAAACCCTTGGAGCTCAAGATCCAGTTAGAGTTTCCTCTGCTCAAGACTTCTCCTGGCACTGTTGACCCAAATTAGGGTTTGTGTTTGCACAAAGATTTTTTAACCTAAAAAAGCCTAAGATGACTTTCATGCTTCATGTTGGACTCCCAAGTTTATCCATACAAAGTTTCAAGTCTTGATTCCAAGTTTTGCCCAGTCAATTGGACAGTTGACCTAGCAATCAACTATATTGGGGAAAAAGTCAACTATGGCCAATTGACAGTCAAATCTCATGAAAATTGACCCACATCAACATTATGAACTCACATGGACCATTTGATCAAGTTTGGATCACAATTCCACAAGAAATTTGATCAGATCATCAAAAGGGCAAAATGGTCATTTTTAGGGTTTTGACTGCACCAAGGCAATTTTTGACTGTTTGACCTAGCCAATGGCAAACCAAGCTCACATATGGACTCAAGGGCCCCACGGAATTATCTTGACATGCTCAACAAGTTCAAAAGATCCCAAGTACACAAGATTGACAGTTGAATTTCCCAGTCAATTGATCAATTTTGACTATATACTGAAAAGTCAAACTTTGACTTTTTGGTCAAAGTCAAGGGTCAAGATTCATTTTTCATCAAAACATGCCAAATCATGAAACTTGTTCACCAAGAAATCAAAAAAATGCAAATTAGGGTTTGAAATGGAAATTTTTCTTAACTTAGAATTTTTCTAAGTTATGGAAAACCCTAATTTTTTCCCAACTTTGCCCCACTTTCTCACCAAGATTCATTTGGATTCAAACAAAAGTCAAAACATGAAAGTTGTAGCTTGTTGCATAATCTACAACTTTTATTCACAAAGTTTTCTCAAATGAGGCTTGTATCTCAAGTTACAATTTTTGGAATAAGGGTACTAAACCATTCTTAACTTAGTGAAATTTTAACCTATTTTGACAAGGTTTTCTACCTAACTTCAAGGCCATTTTCCATACACCTCCACTTGGAATTTCACTTTGCATTTCAGAGATGGATTGTAGTACACATTCCAAGCTTTCCAAAATGTCCAAGAACTTCTCAAACAACCCCATGGTTAGGGAGAATCGAATTTTGCAATATGGCAAAAACTCACTTTTGATTAGGCCAAGTTACATGTTCATAGCACTATGCATTTCAATCTCAGCTTGCACAAGACCATGTTCTTTGTGTTCTAGCATTGCATAGTGGATTAATCCCAAAATAGATAAAGTACTTTATCCATTTTTGTAAAAGCTAGCTTTATGTCAAATTGAAAATCCAAGCAAGTACAGATACAATCTAATTGGCACAAGATTATGAGCATAACACATTGATCAAGGAGGGGTTTTGCAGCATGATCTACATGCCTAGAACACAATTTGGCTTTTCTTGCTTAAGTGTGAAGAAACATCCCATAACATACAACAACTCTCATATCAGCTCAAAAACCCTTAAGCAAACTTGTCAAGCATATTCCAAAGATCCATTCTGAGCTAACACACGACTCCAATACCTCCATTGCCCTCTAGAACTCAGAACCACTCTCAAACTGCAGAAACAGAGCCACCCCTGCAGATTGAGTTCCAACTCTCATCCCTGTCATCCTTTCTTGCTAAAAGCTCTTCACACACCTTCCCTACCATCAATGCAAGCTAACCAAAACCTAAAACACGACTTGTAATTCCTCTAACCAGTTCCACCATTTTCATTTTCTTGTTTTGCAGTTGAAGTTCTCTAGCACGATTCAAGAAGTTTCAAGACAAAGTAAAGCTTGGAATAGAATCCCTGGACCTCAAGGAAGCTATACCAATCATCACCTTGCACTGAAAGCTTCCCAATTGCCAGATAGAACTTCAACTGAACAGGTAAGTTCATGGATTCGTATCTCTCTTATTAGGCATTGTTAGCTTTAGGTTTGTGAAGAAAACATGTCACAATCATAGCCCTGAACATGCCCATATGATTAGATTTCATTTATATTATGTGTGCTGCAAGAATTTTGAGTCTGAACATGGCATAAAAACTAGGTCAGAAATTGGGGGAGAAGAAATTCTCCCTCATCTTAGAGAGTTAAGTCAAGTTCTTTACATGGTTGGATTCGTCTTCTCATGCTCTACATTTTTCATGTTATGAGTTTTGCTTGAAAGTCCAGGAATCAAGAGATGGAAAACGCGTGTTCTTTGTTCATACAGGTCTGAGGTTGAAGACAAAGTCTTCTTGGGCTGGGCCTGAGTTGACTTTCTTATTTGCACCCTTTTACTACTTTAACACCCCCTGAGCCCATTTGATTTATTTCAATGATTTTTTGACTTTTCTTTTTCCATTTTGACTCATTTATTTTTTCTAACAATATTAAAAATATAAAAAATATTTTTCTCACCATTTTTGAATTTATTAGGTATTTATTTGGTTTTCTTTTAGTTTGTACACAAATAAATGAATATATACATTTTATTAAAAATATTAAGAAATATGCAAAAAACACTTTTATTTTCATTTTATTTTTGTTTTACCCTCTGAAAATATTTTATAGAAAAAATAATTTTTTTATTAAATATTAAATATTATTAATTTTTATATATAATACATATTTAGAAATTAATACATATATATATATATATATATATATATATATATATATATATATATATATATATATATATATATATATATATATATATATATATATATATATATATATATATATATATATATATATATATATATATATATATATATATATATATATATTTATTAATATACTTAGGGTAAAATACAAAAATACATATATTTTATTTTTATTAATACTTGACATAAAAAAAATACTTTTTATAAACATATTTCATTTTATTTTATTTTTTGTACATAATAAGTAAATATTTGTGTAAATTAAATAATATATATATTACTTAATGAAAATTAGGGTTTTACCCTTAAAATACAAAAACTCCAAAAATAATACTTTTTCTTATTTTTATTTATATGACATAAATAATACTTTTTTTTCATACATATAAAAACCCTTTTTGCATTTTGCATCTTTATTTTATTTCCCATTTAATTTATGCAATCAATCATTTGTAAATATTCCAAAAAATGATGTAATAGCTAGGTTTGATTTCTTTGTCTAAATATCCCCCCATTTGAACATTTGTACCCCCCTTCCCATATTGTGTTGTAATAGTGTAGGAATTTTAATTTTTCGCACTTTAAACGCTTTCTAAATATACCATGCTAGAGTTAGGGTTTGTATGCAAATAAAAAGAACAAGGTAGTTTGACCTAATTTCAAGATAAACAAGCATGAAATATGGACAACACATATCACACTTGCACCCCCTAGGGTATTCCACTTGTTGCCTTTCAAAATTGGGCCATATTGCATGTTAGGTCTCTTTGGGCAAAACAAACAAATCAAATGATCATAGTCCCTCGATGACGCTTTCAAAATGTTGCCTAAATAAATGATCAAGTCCCTTAAATAAAATTGCCCAAAGATACTTAGCACCATTGCAATTATGGCCTAAACGATGACCCGCGCCCGTCCCTTTCACATCCTAACATGAGATTGTCCATCAAATACAATGGTGGAACAAACTTATTAAAAGGGTTAAAACATATCAATAAACTTTGAGAAATTTAGGAGTAGATAACCTCTTAGTTACTTGAATCAAACTTGCAAAAACAAAACACTTGCCTATTTTCTAAAACCACACCTCACAATACTTTCAAAACAAACTTTCAAAAACAAATGAAAACCTTTTCAAAAGACATACACCTTTGAATACATCCCAACATGGATCATTACAAAGGTTGCCACCACATTGGTTTCTTTTCGAAACATTTTCAAACCCACACACACACAAGCACCATTTCAAACAATTGAAAACAAAAGGCAAGTGATCTAAGCAAGTAACTAAGAGCCCATGGATAACCATGGATAGAAAGGGTGCTAATACCTTCCCTTCCTATAATCTACTCCCCGAACCCAAGAAAAATATCAAAGGTTTTTGCTGTGCTTTTTAAACCTTTCCTTAGGATAAAATAAAAAGTCGGTGGCGACTCTTGCTCAACCGAAACATTTGCGAAAACAAACGCAAAACCATAGTCAGTTCTCCCACCGTATTCACAGAACTGGCGACTCTGCTGGGGACAATTTTAAAAGTGGAGTAACCTTAGGGCTTAGATCACCCTCTTGCATGACTAATTGTTTGAATTGATTGCTTTATATTTTGGCTCTATTGTTTGGGTTTGCAATCCTCCACCCGGATTTTGGGAAACATTCATAGATAGCAATACATTGTGGAAACTGTGCGGGGTATACCGACACGGTCGAAGCAATAGCTATATTAGTGCGACATATTTGTGAGTACCGGTAACCCTTGAGTTCAATCAAGGAGAGTACGGGGCCGCTGAGTGATGTCACTAAGCACTAATGACCTAGAACCTTACTTGACCATCTTGGCCTTTTATTAGGGGTAGTGAGATGACCGGCTTTGGTGCAGTCCGAAGTTGGTAGATACTCGATACTACACTCATTGAGGGTTGTTTTCTTGGAATATTTTGGTCGCTAGTTAAGTGGCTAAACCAAAACAATAAACAATGAAAACAACCCAATGATATTGAGCTCCTTAGAACCCGGTTACTATTTATAGGACAGGTTTTTAAGCCAACTACACTCAAGAGGGTACCTACCTATGAAACCCCATGCAAGCCTGAAACTAGGGTTTTGTGTGATTTGCTTGTACATATGTTTTGTGAATACATCATAAACATCATAAACATCATAAAACATCATATGCATTCACTAACCATTTCAAGGGTTTGGATCTTCATCTTTGTTCTTGTTTTGTAGGTCATGGAAATTCCTCGCAGAAACACCATTCAAGTCAACCTTGTGAGAATCACTCCTCAACTCAAGGAGCTCACCTCAAGAATTCCGGAAAACTCATCCTTCAGTGAAAGACATGGTAGACTGCTCGGCCTAGTCAACACCAACATTGAAGAAGACATGATGAAAGTGTTATTCCAGTTCTTTGACCCTCTTCACCACTGTTTCACTTTCCCCGATTACCAGTTGGTGCCCACTTTGGAGGAGTTTTCTCAACTCCTGAGAATTCCTATCCTTAATCAACTACCCTTCAACGGTACGGAAAAGGAACCAAAGCCGGAAGATGTTGCTCGAGCATTACATCTACAACCATCCGACATCAAGGGGCATTGGGAAACCAGAAGCGGCGTCAAGGGATTCTTAGCAAAATTCTTGTTTGAGAAGGCACAAGAATGTTGGAACTCATTGGACCTACAAGCCTTTGAAGAAATTGTGGCACTCCTTATCTATGGGTTGGTCTTGTTCCCAAATCCTGACCAATTGGTAGATGTCAATGCCGTCAAAATCTTCTTGTCCAGAAATCCAATACCAACATTGCTTGGGGACATCCTTCACTCATTTTACACACGAACAATGAGAAAGAAGGGTGTTCTCATGTGCTGTACTCCTCTCCTTGCAAGGTGGTTTATTTCGCACCTTCCACAATCTGTCTTGAAGAATGACCAAGGCTCAAGGTGGTCCCAACGGTTGATGACTCTTACTCACTCTGATGTACATTGGTGTTCTCGGTCCAGAGAAAATGTCATCATCGTCGATCGTTGTGGGGAATTCCCTAATGTTCCTTTACTTGGAATTAGAGGAGGTATCACCTATAACCCTTGCCTAGCCTTGAGGCAATTTGGATATGCCCGGAGGGATGGCCCTCATGACATGTTGATTCCTGACCTAGTTTTTGACTCCGACAACGATGCGCAAGGACTTCGCCAAAGATTCATCAGAGCTTGGGGAAAACTCAACAAGGTTGATAGCAAGACTCTGGGACACAAGAACTCCATCCCTCTTGAGCCTTATCTCAAGTGGGTACGAGCCCGAGCCCAAAGTCTGATGATGCCTTATCCTCATGTTCTCCCTGTGATTAAAGAGCCCGTCAAGGAAGGAGAGATTCCCTACACCATCCTACATCCAGACATGCCTACATCGTGGGAGGAAATGCAGAAAAGTTGGATTCAGCTCAAGGAAGAGCGGAATACTTTTGAAGCTAGCTTCTACGCCAGTGAGAAGAAGGTTCTAGAGCTTACCCGCCGACTCCATGAGCAAGAGGCCCTCAACACCTACATCGCACCAAAAAGGATGCACAATGTCTTTTTGCCTTAAGAAGTTTATTTTGTAATATTTGGCCCATGGGGCATTTATGTACTGACAAATTTCTTCTTATTAATATGACGTGCGTTCTTCTTTGGCTGAAACAATTTTGAATGTCCTAAATACTTGAATGCATTGCATACATAAGCATACCATTCATCATGTGCATAAGCAGGTCTCATTCCAGGTTTCCTTATCTGTCTGCTGTTTATTTCAATAGGATGGATCTCGAGCAAACAGTCAAAGACCTACAAGCTCAAAATGCACAGTTCCAGCAACTCCTGATGACCTTGGCTAAGGGTCAGGAGGATATCAAGACTCAATTGGGGAACAAAGACCCAGTGAAAAAGAAGAAAAAAAGACTCGGGGTGGCTACTTTGGGGAGAAGATTTGACGGAGAAGCTCGGAGAGTGCTTGAATTTCCTCCTACTTCTGATGAAGGAACCAGAAAAGAAGGTGGAGCTGCGGTACCTTCCGAGTCTGATGCGGAAGAAGAAGAGGTCGAAGAGGATGAAGATTATACTGATCAACAATACCCTCCAGCTGATGATAAATACAAAGGGCTAGAAGACTGGTTGGCCGCCATGGAGCTACAAAGGGTACCGGGTTTGGATTTTGAAGACTTGGGTTTGGTTGCCGGGATTGTGATTCCCCCAAAATTCAAAGTGCCAGTGTTTGTAAGGTATGATGGGCTGTCCTGTCCAAAAATGCATCTTAGGTCCTACGTGAGAAAGATCCAGCCCTATACGGCAGATAAAAACCTTTGGATTCATTTCTTTCAAGACAGCCTTTCTGGAGCTCAATTGGAGTGGTTTTATCAGCTAGAGGGAACCAGCGTTCGAAATTGGGAAGATTTGGCCACCGCTTTCTACAAACAATACCAATACAATTCTGACCTTGCCCCTACTCGTACCCAACTTCAGGGTATGTCGCTAGGAACAAGCGAGGGATTCAAAGAGTACGCACAAAAATGGAGGGATTTGGCTGGCAGGGTGCAGCCTCCTTTAACCAATCGTGAACTTGTTGATATGTTTCTAGGGACCCTATCTGGGCCATTTTTCAATCATCTGATTGGTAACTCTTCTGCGGGGTTTACCGATTTGATCTTAACGGGCGAAAGAATAGAAGCTGGCATCAAGTCAGGAAAGATTCAGAAGGGTGTTGCTGCAAGTACTGAGAAGAGGCCTTTTAAGAAGGAAACAAGTGCCGTCTATGGTCCTAGAAGACAAGTCAAGCCAGAAAGTCGCCAAGCCGTCAATGCTTTGGTCATTTCCAAACCTGTTGCTGCTTCTCAGCAGTACAATCAACAAAGAGGTGAAAGGCCCAAGAGACAGTATACTCGGTTGAGTATGACCTTGTCACAAATTTTACCCCAACTGTTATCAACCAACTTGGTGACCACCAAAGAAGCCCCTAAAGTCGTGAATACTGCATCTCCTAAGTATAACCCAAATGCCCGTTGTGCTTATCATTCTGATAGCCCCGGGCATACTACTGATGATTGCTGGGCCTTGAGAAACAAAGTGCAAGATCTTATCGACGCGAAGGAAATTCAGTTTGAAGCGCCTGAGAGGCCGAATGTTGTAACTGCTCCTATGCCCCAGCATAGGGTAAATGCCATTGAGGAAGAGTTGTATGCTGTTTCAGTGAATGATGTTGCTACCCCTCTGTTGACTGTTAAGAGGAACTTACTACTAGCCGATTTATTTCCGGGTTGTAGCAAGGGTTGTCTCCTATGTGCTGTTATCCCTACCGGTTGTCCGCTGCTGAAATCAGGCATCCAAAGCCTGATGGATAGCAAGGAAATTCTGTTCAAGAAAACTGCTGTTCCGTTTGTTTCCGTTGAAGAAATATCTGTTGTCACAATTTACAATCCTGCCAAAGCTCCCATGAAGAAACCAGTCCAAATATTGTCTGTTGCACCCATTACTATTACTGTTCCGGGGCCTCTCCCATATGAGTTTGATAAAGTGGTCCCCTGGCATTATGGGGCCGACGTATATGTGCTTGGGGTGAAACAGGAGTTCAACACCAATACCAGTATCAGTAACATCACTGGTCCCGCCAAGATTACCCGCAGTGGAAGGCTCTTCTCGCCTGACATTGCACCGCCAGTTATCCGAAAACCTCTCACCATCACACCCGCAAGTGTGCATGTTCCAATTCAAGTTCCTGTGTCTACTACTGCCGCCGAGTCCTCTGATACTCGGGGCAAAGAAGTTGCTACCGATTTGCCTGCCAGGACGGAGGCACCAAAAAAGACTGCTGTGGAAGCCTCCCAACAAGAAATGGAGGAAATTCTTAAAATCATCAAAAAGAGTGACTTCAACGTTGTTGAACAGTTGGGGCATACTCCCTCCAAAATTTCTATGCTATCATTGCTGCTATGCTCAGAGGCCCATGCAAAAGCCCTGATTTCATTTCTGAAAACGGCCCATGTGCCGCAAGAGACCTCCGCGGATCAATTCACTGACTGTGTGGCTAATTTGACGGCTGACAATGGCTTGGGGTTCTCAGATGCTGACCTTACCGCCAAAGGAAAAAATCACAATGATGCCCTGCACGTCTCTATAGAGTGCAGGGGCACTACTCTCGCACACGTGTTGGTGGATACCGGTTCTTCCCTGAATGTTTTTCCCAAGAAGGCATTGGATCGTCTGGATTGTGAGGGTTTGGAGCTGAAACCTAGTAACATCATTGTTAGAGCCTTCGACGGTTCTAAGAGGATGGTGCACGGTGAGGTAGACATTCCTATTCGTGTGGGCTCCCAGGTTTTCGACTCAGCGTTCTATGTAATGGATATTCGTCCATCTTACTCCTGCTTGTTGGGTCGACCCTGGATTCACAAAGCTGGGGCAGTAACTTCCACTCTACACCAAAAGCTCAAATACCATGTCAAAGGGAAGATTGTTACTGTACAGGGTGAGGAGGAATACATGGTTAGTCACTTAAATTCATTCCGGTATATCGAGATGGACGGGGAGTTTACTGAAACCCCCTTTCAGCATTTTGAGGAGGTACCTCCAACGTTGGCATCGGCTGAGGCAGTGAGTGAAGAAGACTTTCCGTTGAAGATGGCGTCCTTGAAGGATGCCCGGGCTGTAATCGAGAAAGGCAATTATGCAAACTGGGGTCAGCTTCCTGACTTTGCTCAAAAGAATGACAAGTTTGGACTGGGCTTTACCGCAGAAGCTCAGAGGGCTGTGCGCAAGGAAAAGATCAGAAAGGCTCCGGTGTTTATCTCCAACCCAAGGGTGAATGCTATCGAGGAGGATGTAGAGGAAGCAGAGTTTGACAGTTGGATCTACCCGACCACCAGCAACGGACCAAGCAACTGGACGGCAAAGGATTTTACACCTATCACATTTGTCACGCAGTAATTATTTCTTTTGATTTCCAATTTGTAACAAACAATATGTTAAAACTTTATTGGCTCGGTGTCCTACCCGGGGCATCGTAGCTCCATTTGTGAGGGCTTTTTGTATGACATTTCCATATATCATCAATCAAAACATTGTACGTTTGTTGCATTTCAAATCTTGTGCTCTTTTTCTCTCTGTGTTATATATTGCAAAACAGCTATATTTACACACACTCACTTATACAGGTTTCAATCCACTCTGGATCTCACTGGTAACAGCTCTACTACCGCCAGTTATGACTTCGAGAATCCGATCAACTTGGCCGAAGACGAAGGTGAATATGATTGCGAAGTGCCGGGTGAACTCGCAAGACTGCTACTCCAGGAAGAGAGGGCTATTCAACCACATGAAGAGCCGGTGGAAACAATTAACCTGGGTACGGAGACATATAGGAAAGAGGTCAAGATTGGGGCTAATCTAGAGCTCAACGTGAAGCAACGATTGATCCAGATGCTACATAATTACATGGAGATCTTTGCTTGGTCATACGGAGATATGCCTGGTTTGGATGCCGACATTGTAGTTCATCACCTGCCAACTAAGGAAGACTGCCCTCCGGTAAAGCAAAAGGTTCGCCGCATGCGCCCAGAGATGTCCGAAAAGATCAAGGCTGAGGTTATTAAGCAATTCGATTCCGGATTTCTAGCAGTAACTTCTTACCCTCAGTGGGTTGCCAATGTGGTGCCGGTGCCGAAAAAGGACGGTAAAGTAAGAATGTGTGTTGACTACAGGGATTTAAACAGGGCAAGCCCCAAGGATGATTTTCCTCTACCTCATATTGACGTTCTTGTTGACAATACTGCTCAACACAAGGTGTTCTCCTTCATGGACGGTTTTTCAGGGTATAATCAGATCAAGATGGCCCCGGAAGATATGGAAAAGACTACCTTTGTGACTCAGTGGGGCACCTTCTGTTACAAGGTCATGCCATTCGGATTGAAAAATGCTGGGGCAACCTATCAACGTGCCATGGTTACTTTATTTCATGATATGATCCATCATGAGATTGAGGTATACGTTGATGACATGATTGCAAGGTCTCAAACTGAGGAGGAGCACCTTGATCATCTGAGGAAGCTATTTGACCGACTGAAGTTATATAAGCTGAGGTTGAATCCCAACAAATGCACCTTTGGGGTGAGGTCCGGAAAATTGCTAGGTTTCATCGTAAGTGATAAAGGTATTCAGGTGGACCCTGCCAAGGTAAAAGCCATACAAGAGATGCCGACTCCAAAGACAGAGAAAGAAGTCAGAGGCTTCCTGGGACGACTGAATTACATTGCCCGATTCATCTCACATCTGACCGCTACTTGTGAGCCAATCTTCAAATTACTGAAGAAAGATCAAGTAGTACGCTGGAACGATGAATGTCAGGCTGCCTTTGAAAAGATAAAGGAATATCTCCAAGAGCCACCCATTCTTATGCCACCAGTGGAAGGAAGACCTCTGATACTATATTTAACAGTACTTGACAATTCAATGGGGTGTGTGCTGGGATAACATGACGAGTCCGGCCGAAAAGAGCACGCTATTTATTACTTGAGCAAAAAGTTTACCGACTGTGAGTCTCGTTACTCACTGCTTGAGAAAACTTGCTGCGCTCTAGTATGGGCTGCTCGCCGGCTGAGACAGTATATGCTGACTCACACTACTCTATTGATTTCAAAGATGGATCCCATCAAGTACATATTTGAAAAGCCTGCTCTGTTTGGGAGAATAGCAAGATGGCAAATGATCTTAACCGAATATGATATCCATTATACAACTCAGAAAGTAATTAAAGGAAGTGTACTGGCAGATCATTTGGCACACCAACCTGTGGACGATTACCAATCATTGAACTTTGATTTTCCGGACGAAGACATCATGGTGGTAACTGACTGTGAAGTACCTGGACCGGATGAAGGACCTGAGGAAGGATCCCGTTGGTCTATGCATTTTGACGGAGCCTCCAATACTTTGGGTAACGGCGTCGGCACTGTAATCATATCTCCCAAAGGAACTCATACTCCACTCACCGCCCGATTGTGTTTCAACTGCACCAACAACATGGCAGAATATGAGGCATGTATCATGGGTCTACAAGCTGCAATTGACTTAAGGATCAAATTTCTGAGTGTCTTCGAAGATTCCGCTCTCGTGATCAATCAGATCAAAGGCGAGTGGGATACGAAACACCCAAATCTTATTCCTTACAAGGAGTATGTGTTGACCTTGCTTCCCCACTTTGAAGAGATAACTTTTGAGCACTTCCCAAAAGAGGAGAATCAACTAGCGGACGCACTAGCTACGATGTCTTCAATGTTCAAAGTTAAATGGGACAATGAGGCTCCCCGAATCGTTATCTAGAAGTTGGACGAGCCGGCATACTGCTGCGATCTTGAGGCCGAAAAGGTGACTGAAAAACCCTGGTATCATGACGTGAAGAGGTACTTGGAAGCTCAAGAATACCCTGAAGGTGCATCTGTCAATGACAAGAAGTTCATGAGGAGGTTTGCGGCAAAATTCTTCCTCAGCAGCGACATCCTCTACAAACGGAATCATGATTCAACTCTACTACGTTGTGTGGATAAGGCTGAAGCAGAGAAAATCATGATAGAACTGCATGAAGGTACATTCGGAACGCATTCCAGTGGACATACCATGGCAAAGAAAATCCTACGGGCAGGATATTTCTGGTCCACAATGGAAGCCGATTGTTACCAACACTCTCGAACTTGTCACAAATGCCAGATCTATGCTGACAAGGTGCATATTCCTCCAGTCCCTCTGAACGTCCTGACGGCACCTTGGCCTTTTGCAATGTGGGGCATTGATATGATCGGTGAGATCCGACCGACGGCATCCAACGGGCATCGCTTCATCTTGGTAGCGATCGATTACTTCACGAAGTGGGTTGAGGCAGCTTCCTACGCCACAGTAACCAAGAGCGTCGTGGCACGTTTCATCCGGCATAATCTGATCTGTCACTACGGCGTCCCAGAAAGAATCATTACGGACAATGGTACCAATCTCAATAACAAAATGATCACTGAACTCTGCGAACAATTCAAGATACAGCACCACAATTCTTCTCCCTACCGGCCGAAGATGAATGGGGCTGTAGAGGCAGCTAATAAGAATATCAAGAAAATTGTGCAGAAGATGACAGTGACCTATAAAGATTGGCACGAAATGTTACCATTTGCTCTTCATGGGTACCGTACCTCAGCAAGGACGTCAACCGGGGCAACTCCTTTCTCCTTGGTCTATGGCATGGAGGCAGTCTTGCCAATTGAAGTTCAGATACCCTCTCTCCGGATAATGAAGGATGCATACTTAATTGAAGATGACTGGATCCAGACTCGACTTGATCAATTAAACCTGATTGATGAAAAGAGGCTCACTGCTATCTGTCATGGTCAGACGTATCAAAAACGGATGATCAGGGCATTTAACAAGAAGGTCAAACCACAAGAGTATCAAGTTGGGGACCTGGTAATCAAACGCATCATCCTTCCTCAAAGTGATCCCCGAGGCAAATGGACCCCTACTTACGAAGGGCCATTTGTGGTTAAACATGTGTTCTCAAGAGGAGCCATGATCCTAACCACCATGGATGGTGACGACCTTCCTCACCCCGCCAATGCAGACATAGTGAAAAGATACTACGCATGAATAAAAGACCCGCTAGGTTGACATACCTAGGCAAAAATAAGGGCTTCCCGGCGAACCAAAAGGGTTCGGGCAAAAATAAGGGATGAAATAAAAAAAATCTATACACCCGGCAAGTCGAAAACCTGAAAAGGCGGCTTGGGCAAAAATGGGTATCCCGGTGGACTGAAAACCCGAAAGGGCGGTCCAGGCAAAAGTTAGGGATAAAGCGTAACACTATGTCTCATTGGATCACTTCGCATCCGGAATTCGGCATCAACTATCTGGCTCAGATTTCGGTATCGACCAATCAGCTTCATTTTCAACTAGGAAGCAAAGCGATGAGACGCTTGGAGACATAAAGGCGATAGCAGAGTTGGAACCCAGTGGGATTGTTCACATAGCTGTTTTGTTTTCAAAATTGTAAATTCTGTGTTATTCGGCGGCGTCCTCTTACTAGGATGTCAGCCTCTTGTACAAAAACGCCCATTCACAGGCAAAATTCAAATCAATACAAATTCACTTGTCCATACAAATTGCCATTGTTTTTCCTTTTTTCTGTTTTGTCTTGCGAAGAACGTCCAATGTTCATTTTTGATATATGCATTTGATATTAAATTGCTGATTCATAAATATTTGCATATGAAACAAAAGATTAATTACATGTGACATCAGAAACAGGGGCAATGTAAGGTTGTCTGATGCAGTCTAGTTGCTTTGTCCGCCAAGGTACCAAGGTAGATTCGACTGAAGAATGTGACCAAATCATCTCAACGCCCCGCAGAATAAGACAAGATTCAGCATTGCTTTCCCCAAGCGGAGTTGACTCCCCGTCAATCCTGAAAAGGCACAACATTCCCCGGCAGGTCTTAAAGCTTATCCCCAGTAGATTCTGGAAGCTTGTTCCCTGCAGAATACGGACGTCTCTCCCGAGCTTTATTCAGAGTTATTCC
This sequence comes from Vicia faba, assembly GCA_948472305.1. Classification (NCBI taxonomy): domain Eukaryota; kingdom Viridiplantae; phylum Streptophyta; class Magnoliopsida; order Fabales; family Fabaceae; genus Vicia; species Vicia faba. Next base: position 294,019 of record CATIWC010002030.1, on the reverse strand, counting down.
TCACAAGGGCTTATAACTGGGTTATCCTCAGCTAATTGCCACGGAAGATCGCCCTCAACAAAGTTCTTTCAATCCCCAGCGAAGTTTATCTTTGGTATCCCCAGCGGAGTTTATCTTTGGTATCCCCAGCGGAGTTTATCTTTGGTAACCCTAACGGAGTTTATCATCATTATCCCCAGCGGAATCCATCATTGAAGTCCTCAGCAGACCTCTCATCAAAAACTTCAGCAAAGTATCTCTTCCACAAAGCAATTCCCCGGCCGATCGTCAAGGATTTATTTTCCTAAGACGAAAATACATTCATAAACATTTCACGTTTTCATACATCCTGATTACGTACATGATAAAGTGCATACAACACTATCTCATGTTAAAACATCATGCATATCATACATCATGACATTGCATACAACTTATGTTTTGCCTTTTCAGGGAAAAAGACAATCCCAAAGACAACTACCTTCAACTGTCACAATTCCAGATTCGATACCTGTATCTAGCCAGGGCATATCTGAGAGTGATCATTTCCAGACTCGATTCCTGTATCTAGCCAGGGCACGTCTGAAGAGTTCGAAGATTCGATTCCTGTATCCAGCCAGGGCACATCTGTCAACTACAACATTTCCATATTCGATTCCTGTATCCAGCCAGGGCATATCTGTTGACCACATTTCCAGACTCGATTTAGGGCACGTCTGAAGAGTTCGAAGATTCGATTCCTGTATCCAGCCAGGGCATATCTATTGACGACTATTTCCAGATTCGACTTCTGTATCCAGCCAGGGCACATCTGTGAGCAACCGATTGTAGATTCGATACCTGTATCCAGCCAGGGCATATCTGCATAAAGAGATTGAAGATCAAACACCTGTAACAAGCCAGGAAAACCTCTGTCTTTCTCAATTATACAAAGTTCTCGCTAAGGAATCTCTTGTGCGATCAACACTTCCAAATGGCATCTATAATCCCATTCCCGACATCACATTGTTGATACTCCGACATGCGAGTGCAAATTTCCGGGCACTCTAGTGTCCAATCTCCTTTTACCCTCGAGTCACGAAAGGCAAACTTGCCAATCTAACTCTTCAGGTTCAAGAAGATTGAACAGGGGCAACTGTTGTACCCCCAAATTTGCCCTCCCATTTCCTCAACATTTTCCCCTCACAAAACCCTTGGAGCTCAAGATCCAGTTAGGATTTCCTCTGCTCAAGACTTCTCCTGGCACTGTTGATCCAAATTAGGGTTTGTGTTTGCACAAAGATGTTTTGACCTAAAAAAGCCTAAGATGACTTTCATGCTTCATGTTGGACTCCCAAGTTTATCCATACAAAGTTTCAAGTCTTGATTCCAAGTTTTGCCCAGTCAATTGGACAGTTGACCTAGAAATCAACTGTATTGGGGAAAAAGTCAACTGTGGCCAATTGACAGTCAAATCTCATGAAAATTGACCCACATCAACATTATGAACTCACATGGACCATTTGATCAAGTTTGGATCACAATTCCACAAGAAATTTGATCAGATCATCAAAAGGGCAAAATGGTCATTTTTAGGGTTTTGACTGCACCAAGGCAATTTTTGACTGTTTGACCTAGCCAATGGCAAACCAAGCTCACATATGGACTCAAGGGCCCCATGGAATTATCTTGACATGCTCAACAAGTTCAAAAGATCCCAAGTACACAAGATTGACAGTTGAATTTCCCAGTCAATTGATCAATTTTGACTGTATACTGAAAAGTCAAACTTTGACTTTTTGGTCAAAGTCAAGGGTCAAGATTCATTTTTCATAAAAACATGCCAAATCATGAAACTTGTTCACCAAGAAATCAAAAAAATGCAAATTAGGGTTTGAAATGGAAATTTTTCATAACTTAGAATTTTTCTAAGTTATGGAAAACCCTAATTTTTTTCCCAACTTTGCCCCACTTTCTCACCAAGATTCATTTGGATTCAAACAAAAGTCAAAACATGAAAGTTGTAGCTTGTTGCATAATCTACAACTTTGATTCACAAAGTTTTCTCAAATGAGGCTTGTATCTCAAGTTACAATTTTTGGAATAAGGGTACTAAACCATTCTTAACTTAGTGAAATTTTAACCTATTTTGACAAGGTTTTCTACCTAACTTCAAGGCCATTTTCCATACACCTCCACTTTGAATTTCACTTTGCATTTCAGAGATGGATTGTAGTACACATTCCAAGCTTTCCAAAATGTCAAAGAACTTCTCAAACAACCCCATGGTTAGGGAGAATCGAATTTTGCAATATGGCAAAAACTCACTTTTGATTAGGCCAAGTTACATGTTCATAGCACTATGCATTTCAATCTCAGCTTGCACAACTTGATTACAGGCCTTTTTATCTCAATTACACTCATAAATTTAATGCATATTCTTTGTGCCAAGACCATGTTCTTTGTGTTCTAGCATTGCATAGTGGATTAATCTCAAAATAGATAAAGTACTTTATCCATTTTTGCAAAAGCTAGCTTTATGTCAAATTGAAAATCCAAGCAAGTACAGATACAATCTAATTGGCACAAGATTATGAGCATAACACACTGATCAAGGAGGGGTTTTGCAGCATGATTAGGGGCCCTCTACATGCCTAGAACACAATTTGGCTTTTCTTGCTTAAGTGTGAAGAAACATCCCATAACATACAACAACTCTCATATCAGCTCAAAAACCCTTAAGCAAACTTGTCAAGCATATTCCAAAGATCCATTCTGAGCTAACACACGACTCCAATACCTCCATTTCCCTCTAGAACTCAGAACCACTCTCAAACTGCAGAAACAGAGCCACCCCTGCAGATTGAGTTCCAACTCTCATCCCTGTCATCCTTTCTTGCTAAAAGCTCTTCACACACCTTCCCTACCATCAATGCAAGCTAACCAAAACCTAAAACACGACCTGTAATTCCTCTAACCAGTTCCACCATTTTCATTTTCTTGTTTTGCAATTGAAGTTCTCTAGCACGATTCAAGAAGTTTCAAGACAAAGTAAAGCTTGGAATAGCATCCCTGGACCTCAAGGAAGCTATACCAATCATCACCTTGCACTGAAAGCTTCCCCATTGCCAGATAGAACTTCAACTGAACAGGTAAGTTCATGGATTCGTATATCTCTTATTAGGCATTGTTAGCTTTAGGTTTGTGAAGAAAACATGTCACAATCATAGCCCTGAACATGCCCATATGATTAGATTTCATTTATATTATGTGTGCTGCAAGAATTTTGAGTCTGAACATGGCATAAAAACTAGGTCAGAAATTGGGGGAGAAGAAATTCTCCCTCATCTTAGAGAGTTAAGTCAAGTTCTTTACATGGTTGGATTTGTCTTCTCATGCTCTACATTTTTCATGTTATGAGTTTTGCTTGAAAGTCCAGAAATCAAGAGATGGAAAACGCGTGTTCTTTGTTCATACAGGTCTGAGGTTGAAGACAAAGTCTTCTTGGGCTAGGCCTGAGTTGACTTTCCTATTTGCACCCTTTTACTACTTTAACACCCCTGAGCCCATTTGATTTATTTCAATGATTTTTTGACTTTTCTTTTTCCATTTTGACTCATTTATTTTTTCTAACAATATTAAAAATATAAAAAATATTTTTCTCACCATTTTTGAATTTATTAGGTATTTATTTGGTTTTCTTTTAGTTTGTACACAAATAAATGAATATATACATTTTATTAAAAATATTAAGAAATATGCAAAAAACACTTTTATTTTCATTTTATTTTTGTTTTACCCTCTGAAAATATTTATAGAAAAAATACTTTTTTATTAAATATTAAATATTATTAATTTTTATATATAATACATATTTAGAAATTAATACACACACACACACACACACACACATATATATATATATATATATATATATATATATATATATATATATATATATATATATATATATATATTTATTAATATACTTAGGGTAAAATACAAAAATACATATATTTTATTTTTATTAATACTTGACATAAAAAAAATACTTTTTATAAACATATTTTATTTTATTTTATTTTTTGTACATAATAAGTAAATATTTGTGTAAATTAAATAATATATATATTACTTAATGAAAATTAGGGTTTTACCCTTAAAATACAAAAACTCCAAAAATAATACTTTTTCTTATTTTTATTTATATGACATAAATAATACTTTTTTTTCATACATATAAAAACCCTTTTTGCATTTTGCATCTTTATTTTATTTCCCATTTAATTTATGCAATCAATCATTTGTAAATATTTCAAAAAATGATGTAATAGCTAGGTTTGATTTCTTTGTCTAAATATCCCCCCATTTGAACATTTGTACCCCCCTTCCCATATTGTGTTGTAATAGTGTAGGAGTTTTAATTTTTCTCACTTTAAACGCTTTCTAAATATACCATGCTAGAGTTAGGGTTTGAATGCAAGTAAAAAGAACAAGGTAGTTTGACCTAATTTCAAGATAAACTAGCATGAAATATGGACAACACATATCACACTTGCACCCCCTAGGGTATTCCACTTATTGCCTTTCAAAATTGGGCCATATTGCATGTTAGGTCTCTTTGGGCAAAACAAACAAATCAAATGATCATAGTCCCTCGATGACGCTTTCAAAATGTTGCCTAAACAAATGATCAAGTCCCTTAAAGAAAATTGCCCAAAGATACTTAGCACCATTGCAATTATGGCCTAAACGATGACCCGCGCCCGTCCCTTTCACATCCTAACATGAGATTGTCCACCAAATACAATGGTGGAACAAACTTATTAAAAGGGTTAAAACATAGCAATAAACTTTGAGAAATTTAGGAGTAGATAACCTCTTAGTTACTTGAATCAAACTTGCAAAAACAAAACACTTTCCTATTTTCTAAAACCACACCTCACAATACTTTCAAAACAAACTTTCAAAAACAAATGAAAACCTTTTCAAAAGACATACACCTTTGAATACATCCCAACATGGATCATTACAAAGGTTGCCACCACATTGGTTTCTTTTCGAAACATTTTCAAACCCACACACACACAAGCACCATTTCAAACAATTGAAAACAAAAGGCAAGTGATCTAAGCAAGTAACTAAGAGCCCATGGATAACCATGGATAGAAAGGGTGCTAATACCTTCCCTTCCTATAATCTACTCCCTGAACCCAAGAAAAATATCAAAGGTTTTTGCTGTGCTTTTTAAACCTTTCCTTAGGATAAAATAAAAAGTCGGTGGCGACTCTTGCTCAACCGAAACATTTGCGAAAACAAACACAAAACCATAGTCAGTTCTCCCACCGTATTCACACATACTCTCATCAATATTCACCCATAGAATTTTCAATCACAATATGATGCAAAAGGCCGACACTGAATCAATGCATGTGGTACCAAGATAGTAAAACTCTCTTTACAATAATGCCAATTTAGGGCAATCAACTTCTCTTGCCAATACAGGCCTTCGCTTTATGAATGCATGAGACACTGACATGCAACAACTTAATTTCATATTAATTATTCTTACCTATCAATGCCACACCAATACAGGCTTTCTCTCATCATCATTATCATGCATATCTTGTTACACCATTAAAACATTCATGCAACATCATTGTACTCAATCAAACCAATCTCATCGATTCCATTATCATATTCACAACTTCGCAATTACATCAAAACATCAGAATAAGACAATACAGGCCACCAAGCACATATCATAGTACATACATCATCATAACATCGTCACATCAAGAAGTCTTCACATTCATCGTTATATTCACAACATAAATCAGGGTATATAAATAAAAAACACACCCATGGATAGATTTTAATGTTGGTGAAATAATTAACTATTGCATTATAAGTCATTTTCATAAGATAGGAAATTATTTTATCTTTTCAACGATCCAAACAATGCATCAAACGGACACCCAGGGCAAAAGTTATGAGTTTTAGAAGCTTTCTAAAAATGGTGTCAGTAACCGTGGTAATTGGTTACCCAGTTACGGTAACCGGTTACCGCAAGATAGTAACCTTGTTTTTGCAAAATTCCTCACGGTAACCGGTTAACCACTTACGGTAACCAGTTACTGTAAGTCAATAGCCATTTGTGTTTCAACTTTTGATATGGTAACCAGTTACCATATTTGGGTAATCGGTTATCCTATGATAATAGAGAAAAATCTTGCAATTCCTTGTTATGACCCTCTCAGGTTTCAACCCCTAAAATTCATAATTTTCACATCAAAATTCATCTTTTAAGCAGGATAATTACTCAACAATATTTGTATACCAATCCTAACCAATTCATATCATTCAATCTCATTAAAACACACCAAAATCACCAAAAATCCATCAATGGGGAAAACTCCAAAACAATCAAATAAAGAGAAATCAAAAGTATACATTCATGAGACCCAAATCCTAACGTACCCCATCATTAAGCAAACCCTTATAGAGTTAGAATCCCCCCTTATCTTATATTTTCGTTGATTCTTGATTTCCACGGTGAAATCCTTGCGCTAGCTTCCTAGTGCCTTTCTCCTCTTCTAACTTCTATGATTTTCTTCTATTTTCATGTACCGACTCTATTCCTCTTTTTCTCACTCTAATATATCCCAAATAATATAACTAACCCAATAAATAATTATTTAATTATTATTAAAAAATAAATATCCAAATAATATAATAATAGTAATAATCCATATTATTCTACACACCCCCATGTTTCTACGCATTTAGCCATACACCCACATAACAACACTTCATCATCTTATTATTTCTAAGACATCTAATTACTAACAAATGTATCACATCACATCATAAAAACTACCTACTCATATAATTACACCGCCTCGACTAATTCACCATAATTCATATATTCACCAATAATCATTGATATTCATATTAAATTAATTAAATAGTTAATCTAGATTTTTGGGGTGTTACATCTATAACGTTGGTTGATATGATGTTGAATCTTTTTCACTTGAAGGATTTAGTGACATACCTATTGAGTTATCCAGGTTGGAGCCCTCCTTTCACTTGTGATGCAAAGGTCCATCATTCACATGTTTATGGATATTGGTTGAGTATCATCCCTAAGATGGCAAAATGTCTCTTCTCTTAAAATTAACCAACCAACAATTTTATTCTTTTTAGAAGAACTACGAGGTTCTGATTTCATGATTGCACATTGATGATACGTAGGCACATGGCTCATTGAAGTCTTACCGAATCAAAATTGTAAAAACTATTTCTATTCTCATTTCCATAATTGTTTTGCAAACAACTCTCTTTTAGTCAAATACACAGATTTCCAAAGAGGTTCATGCGGAGTACCGTAGATGTTTATGGTGCTAATACATTCCCTTTATATAACCAACCCCCTTACCTAAATATTTGTTTTTATTAGTTTTTTTTGTGTTAATAACTTCTTTGGATTTTATTCGCTTTTTTACCATTTCTTTGGAAACAATAAAGTGTGGTGGCGACTTTCACTTTGTGAGTTAAGTTAATCAATGACTTAATCTCAACTTTTCACCGCTATAGATATACTTTCTTGACATAACCTTGATGTTTTTAACCTTTGTGCCAAGGGTATGATGGTGCAAGCAATATGAGAAGAGAATAATATGGTTTACAAGCATTATTTATGAAGGATTGTCCTTATGCATACTATGTCAATCATTTTGTTCATCAATTGCAACTTGCTTTAGTTACTGCTTCAAGAGAAATCAAACCAATAAATAAATTCTTTGAAAAGCTAACTTATGTGGTCAATGTTGTTTGTTCTTCACCAAAGCGACGTGATGAGTTACAAGAAGCCCAATTAAAAGAAATTGAACATTTGTTAGAGATTGATGAGGTTATTACTTATAAATGTGAAAATCAAATTGGTACTTTGAAATGAGCTAGGACTACTCGTTGTAGATCACATTTCAATTCTATTGAAGTCTTGCCGAATCAAAATTGTAAAAACCATTTTTATTCTCATTTCCACAAACTTTTTACAAACAACTCTCTTTTAGTCAAATACACAGATTTTCAAAGAGATCCATGCAGAGCACCGTAGATGTTTATGGTGTTAATACATTCTCTTTGCATAACCAACCCCCTTACCTAAATATTTGTTTTTATTAGTTTTTTGTGTTAATAACTTCTTTGGATTTTATTCACTCTTTTCTCATTTCTTTGAAACAATAAAGTGTGGTGGCGACTTCAACTTTGTCAGTTATGTTAATCAATGGTTTAATCTCAACTTTTCACCGCTATAGATATACTTTCTCGACATAACCTTGATGTTTCTAACCTTTGTGCCAAGGGTATGATGGTTGATCAGTGCATTTTGATGCACATTCTTCCATGATTGTACTTATGCATTTTCATGGTTTGTTTAACTTATTTTTGTATTTTATAGTGTTTTTCTATTTTAGTTTATTTCTATTCTTATTTGATTTTCGCACTTTATTTTCAGCATTAGCAGTCTACACAAATAAATTCATAACTTGAGTTACGAGAGTCGGAATGAGGCGTGCTACCAGTCGTTGGAAAGCTAAGAGAAAGAGCTACGATTTTCATTCAGAAGTCGAGAGCTGAATCAGATTGTAGCAGGGCCTTAAAATTCGATGAAATTGCAGCATTTTATATTCAAGTTTTGGGTCATTTGTTTTGGGTCTGAGTTATGTTTTCGACTCAGTTGGGTTATGAACCGAATCCTTGTCCTTGCTATACCTAGCAGCCGCTACAGTAATTGAGTTTTAAACCTTTTTTATATTTGAGAAAAAAATACATTTTGCTTTGTACGAATCTTATGGAGAGCTAAATTTCCTAAGTTGATCTGCTGCATTCATGTTCCGATACTTGAGGTTAATATAATTTTGCAATTTAATTTCTATTCCTTTCAACTCTATTATATGTTTATCGTTTGCTTAATTCGATTGTCATAAAATAGTTTTGTTTAGTTCGATTGATTTATGTTCCCTAATTTTCATTGCATGTTATCGTTTGCTTAATTCGTTAATTCGCTTATTTTTAACCGTTTGCTTAATTCGATAAACAGGAAACACAATTCTTATAATATTATTCTCGCTTGTTGAATGTTATTGTGATCGAATAAGAATAGTACCCGCTTAGGGTAGCGTTGTTATAATAATCAATGATAGGTAGGAACTGAATTAGCAGATTAACTTATTTTGATAATCACTTATTTCGTGTTATAAATCGATTCTAAAACCAATCCCCCATTAGATTTCTATTAGTTAATAATAAAATCAAGAATCCTTGCGATACGACTCGAGTCATTGTCGCTACACTGCATTTTACAAAATACTCGTTTTTGATCCGTGTGCGACAGCGGATCAAATTGGCATTGTTGCCGGGGATTCTTGTTGTTATTAATTAATATTTTAGTCATAGGTATAGTGTTCTTGTTTTTTTTTCTTGTTTTTTTCGTTGTGTTTGTTGATTTTCAGGGTTGTAATTTCGGTTGCAGTACAATTTTTCAGTCTACCAGGTAAGTTTGAACCCTACTGTTTTGATTTGCTCCGAATTTTTTTCAGAAGTTCAAAAAAAAAATCGACGAAAAGTACTCCTTTAGAATAGAATTCTAAAAGATTTCGGCCCTCAAAATCGCAAATTTCTCTTTTTTCTATTTTTAAATAATTGTTTACTGTTTTCATAGTGTCGAAAAAATCCAGAAAAATTCTTAAAATTCTTATGTTGCTTCATTAGATTATATTTGGTGTTTTTGTATTTTTTTTTTAAATTTATTTTAATCGTTTTCCTTCTTTCTATTTGTTTTTGTCTATTTCGGACATAGTTGATATTTTTGTGTTTATTGATAACATAAATGAACAAAGAACTTTGAGGCAGTTGGTTGTCCCTGATGTGAATTATAATTATTTACGTATTGACTATCCTGCAGCTGATACATCTTTTGAATCGAAATCTGATTTAATACACTTGTTGTCAAAGCTTAATAGTCTTACAGGTGAAGATCCGCATAAGCATCTGAATGAATTCCAGGTTGTGTGCTTAGAACCTTCTAAACCTTTGCTAGAGGATATTGTCAAACAAATGGCTGCAAATAATCTCTAGTATGAACAACAAATAGATTCTACTCTCCAGACTTTGCAAACACAGATTGAACAACTTGCCTCTTTGATGAATATCATGTAACAAGCTCAAGGATCTAACCAACAACCCTTGGAAGAGAATTCTATTTTTCCAATAGAGTTGCTTTCTGAGACTATTGATGATACTTGTATTGATTTATTTGCAGCTGATTTTCCATCATTATCTGATTTTGATGATGTTTACTCTTGTGATGTTTGTACTGATATTAAAATTTGCTTTGTTTATGCTGAAATTGAGGCCGCCTTACAAGTTGATATTCTTACTGCAGATGAGGTTGCAAATGAAGTTGTTCATGTGGAAGAAGCTCTCGATACTACGGCTGCCCGAAACAAACCATCCATTAAACAACCACCTTTCCGAGAGCTGAAACTAATTCCTGAATATCTTAATTATGCTTATCTAGAGATGAATGAAAAACCCCCGGTTATAATTTCTTCTAAACTTTATTTTGATCAAGAAAGTAAATTTTTACAGGTTTTGAAGAAGCATAAGAAAGGAATTGGATGGACCTTAGATGATATTTATGATATTATTCCGTCCATGTGCATGCATAGGATCTCACTTGAAGATGTAACAAAAGCAGTGAGGCAGCTCCGTAACCTTTTGATCCTTGATATTGTGAAAGATGAGATCACGTTCACGTGCCCATTTGACACTTTTACTTTTAGAAGAACATTCTTTGATCCAGGAATAAAAAGTGAAGGTACTGATAAAAATTGCAAAGTCAAAGGACGCCGCCTCAAGCTATTCCATGAGAGTCCCACGTTGGAAGAGGAAACTATAAAAGTGCTCTCGTTGGGAAAGGCTGCTTATGCGATCATCTATCCGCCTTGACTTCTCGGGTGTGTTATGTCCTCTCTCTCCTCTCTCTTATTTTATGCTTGTTTCTTTCAATGAGGACAATGTGTGTTTTAAGTGTGGGCGAGAGAATTATTTATTTGTTTTGTTTTCTTTGCTTTTGTTCGTTGTTTTATTTTCAGTTATAAAAAAAATAAAAAAATATGCATCTTTTTGAAAGTTTTGGGTTATAGATTAATATGAGGTTAGTTGTGGAGACTTGAGAAAAGTTCACAAGATCGGTATCGTCTTAACACTGTAAGTCTCATGCATATGGAAGTTAATTTGAATTTTTATTATAACGTAACCTTGAATTCTCATCTTTTAATAACTCTTGAGTAGTTTATTCAGCAGTCAACACCATCTCACACGCACTCTACGCAGGGAAGCCGATGAAAATAAGTGAGTGATTCAAGTTTTATTTGAAAAAAAAATAAAGAAAAAGGAATGCGCCTTCTAAGTTTGGTGACCCTCACCCGGTCACTTAACCCAACGGTCATAGAAACTACCAAAAAAATTGATAATAAGACTCGTTGTTAGTTAGTTCAGCGGTTTCTGGTGCTGAACTTGGTAGGGAGGATTACGGTCCGATCCCCCGTAACTACAACCGAGTAAGCAAAGGGTTATGCCACATAAGTACTAGAATCCCGTGCAAAAAGGATCAGAGTTACTAACCGGTCGTCTTGCTATAAGTGTGTGGAGATAACTGGCTTAATGTGATTGCGCCTGAATGAAAAAGAGCAAAAAAGAGGATGAGTAAATTAGGCTTTGGCATAATAATATGATTCTAATTGGTTTGCATATTCAAGAGACAAGATCAGTGTTCCTACAATATCCTTAGTGTGTAAGATTAGTACCTATTGATGCAATCTTAACCGAATAAGAGTTTGTAGCCTAGAATGAGTAGCTGATGATGCTGTTGTGTTTCTTTTGATTTTATTTTGCTCGGAGTGCAAAAGCTCAAGTGTGGGGGAATTTGATCAGTGCATTTTGATGCACATTCTTCCATGATTGTACTTATGCATTTTCATGGTTTGTTTAGCTTATTTTTGTATTTTATAGTATTTTTCTATTTTTGTTTATTTCTACTCTTATTTGATTTTCGCACTTTATTTTTAGTATTAGCAGTCTACATGAATATATTCATAACTTGAGTTACGAGAGTCGGAATGAGACGTGCTACCAGTTGTTGGAAAGCTAAGAGAAAGAGCTACGATTTTCATTCAGAAGTCGAGAGCTGAATCGGACTGTAGCAGGGCCTTAAAATTCGATGAAGTTGCAGCATTTTATATTCAAGTTTTGGGTCATTTGTTTTGGGTCTGGGTTATGTTTTCGACCCAGTTGGGTTATGAACCGAATCCTTGTCCTTGCTATACCTAGCAGCCGCTACAGTAATTGAGTTTTAGACCTTTTTCATATTTGAGAAAAAAATACATTTTGCTTTATACGAATCTTATGGAGAGCTAAATTTCCTGAGTTGATCTGCTGCATTCATGTTCCAATACTTGAGGTTAATATAATTTTGCAATTTAATTTCTATTTCTTTCAACTCTATTATATGTTTATCGTTTGCTTAATTCGATTGTCATAAAATAGTTTTGTTTGGTTCAATTGATTTATGTTCCCTAATTTTCATTGCGTGTTATCGTTTGCTTAATTCGTTAATTCGCTTATTTTTAACCGTTTGCTTAATGCAGTAAACAGGAAACATAATTCTTATAATATCATTTTCGCTTGTTGAATGTTATTGTGGTCGAACAGGAATAGTACCCGCTTAGGGTAGCGATGTTATAATAATCAATGATAGGTAGGAACTGAATTAGCAGATTAACTTATTTTTATAATCACTTATTTTGTGTTATAAATCGATCCTAAAACCAACCCCCCATTAAATTTATATTAGTTAATAATAAAATCAAAAATCCTTGCGATACGACTCGAGTCATTGTCGCTATACTGCATTTTACAAAATACTCGTTTTTGATCCGTGTGCGACAGCGGATCAATGGTGCAAGCAATATGAGAGGAGAATGGAATGGTTTACAAGTATTATTTATGAAGGATTGTCCTTATGCATACTACGTCCATCATTTTGTTCATCGATTGCAACTTGTTTTAGTTACTGCTTCAAGAGAAATCAAACCAATAAATAAATTCTTTTAAAAGCTAACTTATGTGGTCAATGTTGTTTGTTCTTCACCAAAGCGACGTGATGAGTTACAAGAAGCCAATTAAAAGAAATTGAATATTTGTTAGAGATTGATGAGGTCATTACTTGTAAAGGTGAAAATCAAATTGATACTTTGAAATGAGCTAGGACTACTAGTTGTAGATCACATTTCAATTTTATTTGTAGCTTGATGAATATGTATGAAGCAACTTGTCGTGTTTTTAAAATATTATCAAAGGAAAGAGCAAATTATAATACACGTGGGAATGATGATAATGGTTAAATTACTTGAAGGATTTTGATTTTATATTAATCTTGCATTTGATGAAAGAAATTATGGAGATAATAGATGTACTTTGTCAAGCTTTACAACAACAATTTCAAGATGTAGTTAATGCTATGCTTTTAGTTCGTGCAATAAAAACTCTTACTCAAGAGTCGAGAGAAAATGGTTGGGATAAATTGTATGCTAATGTGATGTCTTATTGTGCGAGATATGATATTGAGATTCCTAATCTTGATGATACTCATTTAGCAACAAGATATAGACGCTCTTGTCTCGCAGAGAATTAGATCACACTAGAATATTACTTTAAAGTTGAAATTTTTTTTACTATTATTAATCAACAATTACAAGAGTTGAATAATAAATTTAATAAACAAGCAATGAATTTGTTAATTCTAAATTGTGCTTTGATTCATATAGTAAACTAATTGGTTGTTTGTGAACATTTTAATGAAAAGAATTCATGCATTATAGAAATCTGAAACCCAAAAAACCATAAACAAATTGTGCCAAAGAAAACACATAAACAAAAAAAAAATAAAAATGTTTAGAAGCATCATCATTCATCATCAGCATCAACATCATCTTCCTGATTGCAGTTTTCGTATATGCTCTTGCCTTTCTCGACCCAGCTCCATTATCCTCAGCTCCATTATCTTCATGGATTTCTTCTGGACCTTCATCATGTCAATTCGTATATGTGGCAGTAACTCGTCCATCATCAAGCACCTCTTTAGCATTCAACTTCACATCAGATTCAATCAAACGCTTTACATCATGAATGCAATTCTCATGAGCTGGAAAAGGCTTCGGCTGAGGCGGCTGAGGCGGCTTAGGATGAGCTTGGGATCCCGGGTTGGGCATGGAACAAAGTTGTGGTAGGCATAGGTGCATACAATTCTGAATAAGCAATGAATCAATACCATCTAGAAAGCAAACCTTTTAAAAGCAGTCACCACAGTGACACATCTACTTCAAATATTATGTCATATGCAAAAATATCAATAAAAAGTTACTATTTTCTTTTCCTAATAAAAAAAGTAACGTAACCTAAAATAATAATAATTACTACTATAATTAGTTTATTAACCAAACTAAACTAAATCAATTTAAATATGGATTTGCAAGGACAATTAGATAATAACAATCCTTAATTATTTCTTTAATTTTAACTTTTTTTTATTTACTGCATTTAACTTTCAATACAGCTATTAAAAATAATGTTCCATCCATTCCAGTGCAGTCTATTCAGTCTTTATAAGAAAAGTAAGAGATGACCCTTCATTTAAAAACATCTAAAATCATCTTTTTATATATTTTTCTCTGTCTTGATTTAGTCTTAGTCTACCGCTTTCTGTATTTCGATTTCTAGAATGTTTAAACGAACCATTCATAACAGGCCTCAAAAATAGAAAAGATTCTTTTTATTGTTTAATTGTTTTTGTGATGCTCGATCATTTTGGTTTTGGTTTACCTTCGAGTTTGTGATTGCTAGGAGAGAGAAAGAAGATGGCCATAAGGATGTCAGTTTTCTCTGTTTTTTTTCTATGTTGTTTGGACGATAGATCGAAAGAGAAAGATGAGAGAGCGTTGGAAATGTTGATGAGAGAGAAATATAGGCAGTGGTATTGGAACCATCCTTCTTTCATTTTCATTAGTTTTTTTTATGAGAGATGAATTGATAGGCTAATTAGGCCCAAGTTGCACGTAATACCCGGTCCAGTAATTGTTGAGACTTTGTAAATTGGTATTCAATAATTATTCATTAAATTGTTATTATAAACAAAATTGTAACATCCCGTACATATATGTTCAGGAATGCTAAAAATGGTACAACGAAACATACATATAGTTGGAAAAGACAAGAAATTAAACATTATATACAATAAGCTTGTCTTCAAAATTGCACAACGGAAAGTCAACATCTTCAAAGGTCTTCCTGCCGTCTGCTCGCCTACGGTCTTTCATCCATCTAGCAATTCTACCACTTATAATCTGTTCCTGAAAAATAATAGGAGGATTAGGGTGAGATTACTAAATCTCGATGAGTCTTCCTATCTTAGGGTTCACTCAGTTCTACAGGATACATGCAAATAAACAGATTCACTGAGAATTCAGGGTGTTCCTCACGGCTCGGTACAAACACACAACAAAAGCACACCATCATTAGGAGTCTCATAACTAACCAATGAGGCAACAAGAAAACATTCGACTCAAAGCTCAGAAAACATTGCTCTTGGGTGATAATAGCCTAAGACTTTGTAAATTGATATTCAATAATGGTTCACTAAATTTGTATTATAAACAATATATATATATATATATATATATATATATATATATATATATATATATATATATATATATATATATATATATATATATATATATATATATATATATATATATATATATATATATATATATATATATATATATATATATATATATATATATATATTATCATTTCTTTTCCGAAATTTTTAATTTCTATCAACACTTTTTGAGTAGCACCTGTTTAAATGATATTTCTTTGGAATTTAATAAATTTTGATATCGATTTAGATTATGAAAGAGATCACGATTGAATTTTTAATTATCTTTTTAAATTGTTATTGTAAACAAAATATAAAAATATATATTTAATTATTATAATTTCTTTTTTACAAATGATTAATTACTATTTTTAATTATTTTTTTAATATTTGGAAACATTAGAAGATCAATTCATTTTCGACCGCACGTGTTTAAATATGATTTTGTTTTTAGAATTTAATAAATTTTGATATAATTTATTGATGTTTTGAATTGATTATATTGAAAAATAGATGACGATTGAATTTCCCATTAACGATGGCTTGAGACTTTATAAATTGTGATTTAATAATGGTCCATTAAATTTTTTTGTGTAGCAACACGTGTTTAAATATTATATTTTTATGAAATTTAATAAATTTTGACATTGATTCTTTGATATTTGAAATAAAGATTGATTATATAGAAAAATAGATTAACAAGAGATTGACGATTGAATTTTCAATTATCCTTTTAAATATATAAGCCAGGTAAATAATGATATTTATATATTTTTAGCAATTAAATTTAAAATTTACCTTTTTCTAATTAGATGTAAAAGCACAGTTTAAAAATATATAATTTAAAACTCATTTTATTTTATTTTAAATATAACATAATATAATAATTTATTTTTTAAATTAATTTAATTTTTCAAATTATATGCACATTTTTAATTTAGTTAAATTTTTATAAAATAACTGTTTTATATATATATATATATATATATATATATATATATATATATATATATATATATATATATATATATATATATATATATATATATATATATATATATATATATATATATATATATATATATATATATATATATATATATATATATATATATATATATATATATATATATATATATATATATTACATGTAAAGAAAATTAAAATAATTATTTTTTACTCATTTTAATTTTTGTCCTATTTAAATGATAGAAATAATAAATAAAAAATAATTAAAAACTTATATCAAATCTTAAAGATTATTAAATATAGGAATAATAATTAAAAAACTTATTGCATGTATAAAGATTAATAAATATAAAAATAATAATTAAAAATAAAAATAATTAAAAAACCTTATATTTAATGAAGGAGACTCAAGTTTATAGATATAGAAATAATATTTAATAAAGAAGGTTGTCAAATAAGGAATAAAAAAATTAATAGCACTAATGTAATTACTTAGCACATAAAATCTTTTGAAGAGGTGACTTTAGTCCTATAAAAATAATTCAATCAATTAAGAATGATTTTAATGGATTTATTTAAAAAGTATCATGGACGGAAAAAATAATACTTTATATAATATTATGACATGATATAAGAAAAAAGAAAATACTTATTATTTTAATTTTAAATATAATAAATAAAAATAAATATTATTTAATATTAAATCTGATTTACCTTTAATATTCAAAAATTTAATTTTTTGAACATGATTTTACTTTTAGTATTCAAAATTTAAGTATTTGTTGTTATAAATTTCTTTAAGTTTTTATTTTTAAAAATATACGTAATATATTAATTATAATTAAAATTACTATTAAAATATAATAAATTATTTAAAATTTCAATTTATCAAAAAATATTAGTGTTTTTTTTTATGATAAAATGTTATCATTTATACTAAAATTTTTTTACAAATATTTATTTTTGATAAAAGAACATGAGACAATAATGATAGAAAAATAGATAAATTTATCCTTTTTTTTTTTTACATTTCTACAATTATCTATTATTATTTTCTCTAATCATTTCTTTAATTTTAACCTTTGCATCCATTTCATTTGAAAGCATCCATTTAGTATATTTAATTTGTAGCTGTAGTTTGTTAATATTTCAAATTGGTGAAATATGGCCCTTCATTTGAAAGCATTCATTTCATATATTTAATTTGTGGTTGTAGTTTGTTAATCATTTCAAATTGGTGAAATACACGTATTGGGATACGGAAGAGAAAGGATTTCGATTTGTTTGCTTTTGCTAATCCTTTTTATTGTTTGATTGTTTTTTTGTAATTGCTAGAACTTTGTTACACTATTTGGATGATAGATCGAGAGAGAAAGAAGAGAATCATAAGGGCTTCAGTTTTCAATTTTCCCTGTAAGAGAAAGATGAGAGAGCATTGAAAATGTTGATGAGAGAAGCATAGGCAGAGAGATCATTATTGTTTTTCTCTTTTAATGTTTTTTCAGAATATTTAATGAAAGATTATTGTGGTATTGGAACTATTAAATGCGGTACTGACATCACTTTTCTTTAATTTTCATTAAGTTTTTTTATGAGAGATGAATTGAGAGACCAATTGGGCCTAAGTTGCAAGCAAGACCCAGTCCAGTAATTGCTCTTGGGTGGCTTGAGACTTTGTAAATTGGTATTCAATAATTGCTCATTATATATATATATATATATATATATATATATATATATATATATATATATATATATATATATATATATATATATATATATATATATATTCTTTTCATAAATTTTTAATTTCTCTTTTAATTTATATTTTTAAATATTTAGTAACAGTAATAAGATCAAACTTTGATAAATTTAATAAAATTTTTATACTAATTTAGATTACGAGGAGATCACGATTGAATTTCTAATTATCCTTTTAAATTGTTATGGTAAAAAAAATAAAAAAATAAATTTAACTATTATAATTTCTTTTTCGTATATGATTAATTACTATTTTTAATTTTTTTTAATTTAATATAAATATATAAACTTGTAATGATACTACTAACCTTTTGATTAAATTCTTTAATTTCATTAACGGTAAGGGTAAATTTGTCTTTTTGAATAATGCTAGATTTTTAGTGATTTGACATTAAATATCGTTGATGTGTCTCACTTAAAAATTTTGTTGCATTTTAAATTATTTTTATTCCATAGTTTATTTAATCTAAGCATTTATATTCAAACGAATATGCCCTTGGAAACTTAAAAGCTAGCCCAATTTACAACTCCTACCACCCTTGAAAATTCATATTATATGTTCACTATGTTGTATGCATTCCTTGAGAATCGGACACAGATGAACTCGATCTACAAAACAGAGCAATGACAAACCCTAATTTTCTTCTTATGTCAAGCAATTTTATTGTCTATGTTACCTGTTCTCTATTTGATTTACTTCAATTCATGTGTTCCATTTAGAGGATATATTTTTGCTTCACCATAAGCTCAAACATTCCACGAAGAAAATATCTCTCAAAAAGGTATACAAATTTTTTCCTTTCTTGGATATATTTTTGAACGAGGACGATTGTCTTGAAGACGATGTATTTTGAAAGTGTCTTCTCCTTTGCCTTATCATTTTGCATGATCCAAACAATTACCATTGTCTGTAGTGAAACATGATATTCAATCTTATGGTAATTCAGTTTCATGTTCTATCATCTTTGCTGGAATATGTATCTCATAATTTACTTTTTGTTTTACATAAACAATCTTTGTGAGAGTTTATGAATCTAAAATGGAGCTTCTTAGAGCTGTCATCATCAGACCTCAAGGCACTCCATACCATGATGGCCTTTTCTTTTTCGATTTCTTATTTCCTTCTTCATATCTCACAGATCCACCAGTATGTATCCATTAATGTTAAACGAGTTTTCAGATTTCTCTTGTGTTGTGTATAATATAAACTCAACTTATTTCCTACAGAAAGTTCACTATCACTCAGGTGGCCTAAGGCTAAATCCAAATTTGTATCAATGTGAAAAAGTGTGTCTTATCCTCTTGGGTACTTGGCATGCTAAGAACAGCGAAAGCTGAATTCAATTGAATTATATTATGTAGGGTCTGGTCTAAAAGTACTATACTCTTATGAAGTAGTTGAAACTTGAGGCCAAACTTTTTTTTCATGTTTTCTTCACTTTTTTTCTTCATGTTTTGTACAGCAACGCACCATAATTTTATCTAAAATATCTCATCTTAACTTATTTGATGAGTAGATTGGTTAGTTAGTAATTTTAGTAATACTTTGCATGAATTTGGGCAGGGTCTTTCTGAATTATGTTATATAGGGTCTGGTCTAAAAGTACTACACTCTCATGAAGTAGTTGAAACCTGAGGCCAAACTAAAAGTACTACTCTTTTTTTCATGTTTTCTTCACTTTTTCTCTTCATGTTTTGAACGGAAATGCACCATATTTGTACCTAAAATATCTCATCTTAACTTATTTGATGAGTGGATTGGTTAGTTAGTAATTTTAGTAATATTTTGCATGAATTTGGGCAGAATCTTTCTAATCAAGCGGTAAATGCATTTAGGAGGATGTCAGCTGAGGGTCTTACTCCTAGTCTTTCAGCCCTTAATTCCTTAATCAATGCTTTTGGTGAAGATGAAAGAGATGTTGAAGCATTTGTCGTACTGCAGTACATAAAAGATAATGTATGTTTTTTACTATATTTTCTCCCTCCCTCTTTTTCAGGCAAAAGACCTTAAGTTATATGTTATTTATTTATTTGTGTACTACATGGTGTCAAATCTGATGTAGTTACTTATACTACGCTCATGAAAGCTTTAATTCGTGTTGATAAGTTCCACAAGGTATATAATATACCATAACTGCAATCAATATGTGTTGTCTCTGTTCTTATAATTCTTCAGTACTCTTGCATCTGGCCAATGAAATTTGTCATATAATAGGATTTTTAGCTCCAATGTTCTTAGAGCATCTCCAATGGTGCAACTCAATTTTGAGTTCTTTGCGGGACCCATTAAGCCACGTCAGCTTGAAGTAACCCAACTAGTTTTTCACTCTAATGGTTCAACTCTAAAGAACTCATAATGGGTCCCACAACTTTACTTTATATATTAATATTTTATTCATATTAAATTCTATATCATTTAAAATAATAATTTTAATTATTTAAATTAAAATTTATATAAAATAAATAAAATTCAAATTAAACTTATAATTTAAAATGATAATTAAAATTAATTTCAAATACATTACATATAATTAAAAACAATAAAAATAAATAACATCACATAAATTAATCAAACTTAAATTTCATCATCTTCATGTCCAAAACGTTCCCAAATATACTCGACTAGATCTCCTTCAAGTTGACGATGAACTTGTTTTTCACGAATATTTGCTCTTCTTTGTAGTCTTGTTGCAAGATTCGGATGAGGACCGCTAAATGTTTCAGTTGTTGAGTGATTGTTATCCACATTATCATAAGAGTAATCAAAATTACCTTCATATGTATGTCGTTCATCTTCAACAATCATGTTGTGCAATATGATGCACGCATATATGGTATGTTTGAGGGTGTCCATGTGCCAGGCACGCGCTGGACCACGTATAATTGCAAATCGAGATTGAAGCACTCCAATGCCCTCTCCACATCTTTTCTAGCTGATTCTTGATGTTGAGCAAATAATTTTTTCTTCTCTCCTTGTGGCATTGAAATGGTCTTCACAAATGTAGCCCATTCAGGATATATACCATCGGCTAAATAATACCCCATATTATATGGTGTTCCATTGATTGTATATTACACATTGGGGGCATGTCCTTCCAAAATATCGTTAAACATGTTGGATTGGTTTAACACATTAATGTCATTGTTTGAACTAGCAATACCAAAAAAAGCATGCCAAATCCATAAGTCCTGTGATGCCACTCCTTCAAGCATGATTGTGGGCTTTCCATGATCACCTCGACAAAATTGTCCTTTCCATACAACAGGACAATTTTTCCACTCCCAATGCATACAATCAATGGAACCCAACATACCTGGAAAGCCACGTGACTCTCCCATTTGTAAAAGATGTTCAACATCAGTGTTGTTAGGCTTTCTCAAATACTCAGCCTCAAATACAACGTTCACGCCCCGAACGAATCTTTGTAAGCACTCAATTGAAGTGCTTTCACCTATTCGAACATATTCGTCTACAACGTCAGCAGGAGACCCATACGCCAACATACGAATATCAGATGTACATTTCTGCAATGGTGAAAGACCCATTTTACCAGTTGCATCAACCCTCATTTGGAAATATTCATCATGATTTCCAAGGGCATCTACAATTCGAAGAAATACATGCCTATGCATTCTGAACCTTCTTCGGAATTGAACATCTGTGTATACTGGGTTTTCCGAGAAGTAGTCATTGAATAATCGATTGTGCCCTTCTTCACGACTACGATCTACCATTGTTCTTCTCTTTGGCATAGATGAACTTCCAGATTGACGTTCATTTTCAAGCAATTGTTCTTCATCACTATCGTCGATAAATTCTTCTTCAATCAACTCCCAAAATTCTTGGTCAAAATCATCTGAATTGTCTGAATCCATTTTAGTGAATTAAGAATGATAGAAAAATGAGAGAAGAATTAGAGAAGTATGATAGAAGAATAAGATGAGAATGGGAAAACAATGACATAAGTGATAGTATATATAATGGTTTGAATAACGGCTAGTTTGAATAACGGCTAGTTTGAATAACGGCTAGTTTGAATAAAGGATAGTTTGAATAACGGCTAGTTTGAATAACGGCTAGTTTGAATAAAGGATAGTTTGAATAACGGCTAATTTGAATAAAGGATAGTTTGAATAACGGCTAGTTTGAATAAAGGATAGTTTGAATAACGGCTAGTTTGAATAACGACTAGTTTGAATAACATAATATTTATTATAATTTAAAGTGGTACTAATGACCATTTTACATAGGTGTTGATAAATTAAAGTGGTACTAATGACCATTTTACATAGGTGTTGATAAATTAAAGTGGTACTAATGACCATTTTATCAATGATACTAACTACATTCCATATTTTTTCTTCATCTTATTACAATATTTTTCATGAATATCTCGTTGATTATCATTCATAGTAGAAGTGTCTTTCATGATGATATTCATCGCCTTTAGTTCTAGCTCGTCCTCCTTACATTGAGCTAGTCTTTCCATTGCTGCTGCTCTTTTAATCCTTGCATCTTGCATTGCATTTGGAATTTCCTTTGCCTTACCCTTCCTTTTTGCTGCTTTTTGTCCCATTGGACGCTCCATTGGTGATGATGAGTTAAACTCATAACTTGAAGGTGTATTTGGGTTATCCGATGATGCCCCACTAGCAGAGCTCTTTGTAATTTTTGAAGAATTTCCAATCGATTCTCCCATCCATTTAGGTTCATCTTTTAACAATCGCCATACATACTCAAGATTGAATGTTGTACCTTCATCCTGAGCAAAAAAAGCATGTGCAGCAACCATGATATTGTTCTCCGATCTCCCATTTTTTTTCCATTAACAGCTTGTTTGTAACACCCAACAAATTTTTGAACCAAGCCATTTATTCGATGCCATCGACATTTTAATTGCCCGCCTAACTTTTCCCGCGATTGCCCACGATACTGGTTATAATTGGCTGCGATTCTTAACCAAAAACTCTCAGCTTTTTGATAAACTCCCACAATTGGATCCTTTGAAACATTGAGCCATGATTGGATAAGCAATATATCTTCATCCCTTGTAAATTGCTCTCGAGATTTTTTTTTAACGACAACCCTTTCTTCTTTTTCAGTACCAACTGGAGTAGAAACTGGTGGAACTTGACATCCGGACATAAACCCAATCGGTGTTTCCGGAAAAAATATGGCGGGGTTTGTTGGCACAGATGGAAATTGAGAATTTTGAGGATTAGGATTTTGATAATTTGACATGTAATTGAACATAGCTTGTTGATAATGAAAATGATTAGGATCCATTTGGCCTAAACAATTTTAATTTAAAGTAGGAAGATGATATTGTGAGAAAGAAATAAAATTATGAGAGTAAATTGTGAGAAATAAATAAAATTATGAGAATAAATTGAGAGAAAGAAATAAAATTATGAGAGCAAATTTGAGTATACAACTTATCACTTTATCATATTTATAAAGAAATAAATTATTAAAATAAAATAAAAACAAAAAAAAAAGAACCGTTATGCAACAGCTAATTAATTTATATTATTTTTTTAATATAAGAACCGTTGCTTCTACGTAATGTTCTCCACTTGGAGAACTCTTGCAACTACTTTATTTAACTTTAATGCTGCCAGGTGGAACTCTTGTAGATCCTGTTTTACCAGCTTATTTGTCACTTACAATCAGTCAACTTCATTGCACAAACTATGCAACATCATCTGGGTTTTAGGTTTCATTCAAATCTAATGTTGACTTTTTTTTCTCCTTATGAATTTTGTAGATGTTGGTTTCACATTATAACTGATGTCATGCCAACTAAATCATTTATTTAATGAGTTCAATTTTACTCCAAAACTTATTTATTGATATTTCTATATTTTAGTTAAATTCATTCAATATTTTTTTAAGTAGAATGAACGGTCTTACATAAGATATATGATTGGGCTTTGATTTGCGCTTGAGCAATAGTTGATTAGCAGCTAAGATAATTTTTTCTTGTAATGTAGTCTACACACACAATTTGTTTCACGGGTCATTTTATTCAACAATTATTTTTTTTATAAACGGTAATAGTTATAATATTTTTATACACGACAATGATTATTTTTAATAAATCGGAATAAGTTATAATATTTTTATAAATGACAACGATTATTTTTACTAAACCGGAATAAGTTAGAAATAAATTATAAACGAAAAAATTGTATTGTTGATACAATTATATTTATAAACGAGAATAAGTCGCAAATATTTTTTTATAAACGGAAAAGTTATTTTTATAAATAGGAATAAATTTCAAATCTTTTTATAAACGGAAAAAGGTCTAGCATTGATATCATTCTTTTTATAAACGAGAAAATTTTGTACTGTTGGTGTTTTTACAATCTCAAACTATCAATATATAATTTGATATATGTCTTCATTAAGTTATGTTCAGACAATTATTTTTATAAATGATAAAGCTTTACTGTTCATACAAATATATTTTTAAACGGAAATAAGTTATAAATATTTATATGAACGGGAAAAGAATATTGTTGATACAATTTTTTTTTAATAATCGGGAATAACTTAAAAATATTTTTATAAACAAGAAAAATTTATTGTTAATACAATTATTTTTGTAAATGGAAATAAGTTATAAATGTTATTTTCAATTCAAAAAGTCTACTATGAATAACGTGTACTATGTATGTCAAAGCGGGTGGATGTGAATATATCTATGAGATGTCAGTTGTAAACTGTTTATTTTAATGTCCATCTCTAAATCTTTTTTTGTTACTATTTATATAATTGAAATTAGAGAATCAGATGTACGGTTTATTATAATTACGAATCAATATTTAAAAGTTAATGTATATTATTTGCCTATATTTGTAACTACGTGAATGTTAATCAATTGAATAATGAATTCATACTTTATAAATGATAGTCTAATAGACGTGTAATATGAATTCAGACAGGATCCGTGCAATAACATTAAGTTTTATCACCGCACCAAAAATAAGTTTTGTCTCTTTATAAAAATATAGAAAATAAATCATGACGGGGTAGTGTCATACATTTTAGATTTGTAAATCTAAAATAGGTTTAATAAAATTTTAGAATTAACTCATTTCGATTCTTTCTTAACTAATCTCGATTCATGGGTAGATGTGAACGTATCTATGAAATATCAGTTGTAGACTGTTCATTTTAATTTTCATCTTTTAAATTTTTTTTGTTGATGTTTAATATAATTGAAGTTAGAGAATATGTTGTATGATTTATTATAAGTACGGATCAATGCTTTAAAAGCAAATACATATTATTCGTCTATATTTATAACTATGTGAATGTTAATCAATTGAAAAATAAATTCAAACTTTACAAATGATAATTTACTGACGTGTAATGTGAATCTAGAGGAAATAAAAACAATTCGTAACAACAAAAATAGTTTGGACAAAAAAGTATCGAAAAGTTACAGCACAATTACATATAGGAAACATTTTAGAATCATGATTAATATAAAAAAGTTTTTTTTAATTTTAGTAATATGTGTAAAAAAAAATTATTAATATATTAATTATGACTAAAACTACTATTAAAATATAATTAATTATATTAAAATTTTAATTTATAAAAAAATGTTATTGTTTTTATGTTCAAACGTTATCATTTATACTAAAAAAATATTATAAATATTTGTGTATGATAAAAGAACCTGAGACAATTATAATAGAAAATATATAAATTTGTTATGAAAAAGATAAATTTATCATTCTTTTTATATTTCTATAATTATGTATTATCATTTTATTTAATTAGAACACATAACATAAAGTTTTATCACCGCATTAAAAGTAAGTTTTGTCTCTTTATAAAAATATAGAAAATAATATATATTATTAATGGTAATTATTACTTAGAAACTTTTAAGCATTTAACGGAGTTGTCATACATTTTAGGTTTAGAAAAATGGGTTAATATCTAAAATAAATTCAATAAATTTTTAGAATTAACTCATTTAAATTCAATTGGAGTTTGTTAACTCATCTGAATTGATGAGTAGATGTGAACGTATTTATGAGATATCAGCTATTGACTTATCATTTTAATGTCTATCTTTTAACTATTTTTTTTTGTTGTTGTTTTATATAATTGAAGTTATAAAAATAGTTGTAGAATTTATTATAAATACGAATCAATGCTTAAAAGTTGTATATATTATTAGTATATGATTGAAACTACGTGAATATTTATAAACTGTAAAATAATTTATATTTTGTTTGATACTCTAAACACATGAATTAAAATTTGATAAGTGATTATAAGTTATAACTATGTTAATATTATTCAACATAAAACATGATGTCATACTTAACGATTAACTCATTGATACCTGCAATATGAATCCAAACGGGACACGTTCAACAACACGGATTTCTTACTAGTATTTAGAATCATTACAAAATCAATTCTTTTTCGGCAGATGTGGATTGAATTTGTTGAGAATCAAGTGTGAGGAAGAAGTCTCACATTGATTATTAAAGGGAAGATTGAGCACTTATATATGAGAGAACTCACTCATCTATCACCTTAAGGTTTTAGATGGACAAGTGGTGTGTCTCTCACAAAGGTGTGTCCCAGATAGAGACCGGCGATTAAATTTACAATTATCCTTTTTAAATATATAAGGCATGTAAATAATGATATTTATATATTTTTATCAATTAAATTTAAAATTTATCTCTTTCTACTTAGATGTAAAACCACAGTTTAAAAAAAATATAATTAAAATTCATTTTATTTATTTTAAATTTATAATCATAATATAATATTTTATTTTTTAAAATTAATTTAACTTTTCAAATTATATGCACAATTTTAATTTAGTTAAATTATAAAAGAATTTGTAATATATATATATATTTTACATGTAAAGAAACTTTTAAAAAATTATTTTTTTTCTCATTTTAGTTGTTGTCCTATTTAAATGATAGAAATAATAATTAAAAATAATAATAATAATAATAAATAATTAAAAAACTTATTTCAAATCTTAAAGATTATTAAATATAGGACTAATAGTTAAAAAACTTATTACATGTATAAAGATTAATAAATATAAAAATATTAATTAAAAAGAATAATATAAATAATAATTAAAAAACCTCCTATTTAATGAAGGAGACGGTCAAGTTTATAGGCATAGAGAAAAGAATAAAAAATATTTAATAAAGAAGGTTGTCAAATAAGGAATAAAAAATTAATAGTACTAATGTAATTATTCAGCATATGAAATCTTTGGATGAGGTGACTTTAGTCTTATAAAAATAATTCAATCAATGAAGAATAATTTTTATGAATTTATTTAAAAAGTATTATGAACGGGAAAAATCATACTGTATATAATATTATGATATGATATAAGAAAATAGAAAATATTTATTATTTTTATTTTGAATCAAATAAATAAAGTAAATATTATTTGATATTAAATCTGATTTACCATTAATATTCAAAAATTTAATTTTTTGAACATGATTTTTCTTTTATTATTCAAATTTAAGTATTTGTTTTTATTAAATTTATTTAAGTTTTTATTTTTAAAAATATATGTAATGTATTAACTATAATTAAAACTACTATTAAAATATAATAAATTATATTAAAATTTTAATTTATAAAAAAATATTAGTGTTTTTTTATGATAAAACGTTATTATTTATACTATAAAAATTCTATAAATATTTATTTTTGATAAAAGAAAATGAGACAATTATGATAAAAAAAATACATAAATTTATTATGAAAAAGATAAATTTATCCTTTTTTTACATTTATACAATTATCTATTATCATTTTATCTACTTTAAATATAATAAAATTAATTACTACCATCTTTGCGATTAGGTAATAATAATCCCTAATCATTAATTTTAACACTTTTTATTTACTGCATTGGACTTCCAATACATCTATAATAACCATCCTTGGTAACCTATGATAGATTTATTTCATCCATTCCACTTCCTGCTGTGCAGTCTATTTCATCCATTCCACTTCCTGTGCAGTCTATTTATTCTTTGTAAGAGATATTCATTTTCTGTTTCAATTTAGTCTTAGTCAAGAGCTTTTTGTGTTTCGATTTTCAAAATGTTTATAATAACCATCCTTGGTAACCTATGATAGATTCGTTTCATCCATTCCACTTCCTGTGCAGTCTACTTAGTCTTTGTAAGAGATATTCATTTCTCTATTTCCAAAATATTTAAACAAAACATTAGTCGGTAACAGACCCCGGAAGCAGATCCTTTATTATATTTTGTATATTTAATTTGTGGTTATAATTTGTAAATTGTTTAAAATTGGTGAAATAGACGTATTGGGATATGGAAGGGAAAGGATTTCGATTTGTTTGCTTTTGCTAATCCCTTTTCTGATTTTGGCTTACCTTTGTGTTTGTGATTGCTAGGAAATGTTGATGAGAGAGAAGCAAGGCAGAGTGAATATTATTGTTTTCCTCTTTTAATATTTTTTCAAAAATATTTAATGAAAGATTATTGTGGTATTGGAACCATCAAATGCGGTAGTGACACCACTCTTCTTTAATTAATTGCTCTTGGGTGAATGACTTGAGACTTTGTAAATTGGTATTCAATAATGACTCATTAAATTGTTATTATAAACAAAATATAATATATTTTTAATTATATTTTTAAATATTTGGAAAGAGTAAGAAGATCAAATTTTTTGAGCAACATGTGTTTAAATATGATATTCGTGTGGAATTTAATAAATTTTTATATTTAATTATATTACGAAGAGATCACGATTGAATTTTCAATTATCCTTTTAAATTGTTATTGTAAAAAAAATATTAAAAAAATATTTAATTATTATAATTTCTTTTTCACAAATGATTTAATTACTATTTTAAATTATTTTTTTAATATTTGGAAACATTACCAGATCAATTCTTTTTCGGCCGCACGTGTTTAAATATGATATTTATTTTAAATTTAATAAATGTTGATACCGATTCATTGATATTTTGAATTGATTATATTGAAAAATAGATGACGACTGAATTTCCCATTATCTTTTTAAATATTTAAGGTATCCAAATAACTTACTTGAGACTTTGTAAATTGTGATTTAATAATTGTCTATTAAATTGTTACTTTTTAATTGTCTATTTAATCACTATTTTTATTTACTTTTGTAATATTTTAAGACAATTACAAGATCAAATTTTTTGGCCGGAACACGGGTTTAAATATTATATTTTTATGGAATTTAATAAATTTTGACATTGATTCATTGATATTTGAAATAATGATTGATTATATAGAAAAATAGATTACCAAGAGATGACGATTGAATTTTCAATTATTCTTTTAAATAGATAAGACATGTAAATGATGATATTTATATATTTTTATCAATTAAACTTAAAATTTATCTCTTTCTAATTAGATGTAAAAAAATAGTTTAAAAAATATAATTTAAAACACATTTTATTTGATTTTAAATTTATATTAATAATATAATATTTTACTTTTTAAAATTAATTTTATTTTTCAAATTATATGCACAGTTTTAATTTAGTTATATAAACAACATATATTGTAAATTTTTTACATGTAAAGAAACTTAAAAAAAATTAATTTTTGCTCATTTTAATTGTTTTCCTATTTAAATGATAAAAATAATATTAAAAAAAAAAATAATAATAAATAATTAAAAAACTTATATCAAATCATAAAGATTATTAAATATAGAAATGATAATTAAAAAAATTTATTGCATAAAGATTAATAAATATAAAAATAATAATTAAAAAAGTAATTAAAAAAATAATTAAAAAACCTTCTATTTAATGAAGGAGACTGTAAAGTTTTTTTTTGGATCAAAAAATAACTTTTTAATTCCAAACTCAGGAAATTACAAACCGATCCTCATGGATTTAGGCACCAAGAAAACGAAAACAAAATTGTCAACCTAACAAAAATTACTTAATACATAACAACTTCCTATCAATGTGGTTAACCAATTTCTCGTGTCTTATATATCTCAAAACAATAATTTCTATAATTCTATCTTTTATATTATCATTCGACTCCTTTCGATTGAAAATCAAGTCGTTGCACATTCTTTGAATAGAATACACAGTTTCAGCAGCTGCAACTTTAAGCATGCATCTTCTCCAACTTGTTTTTCTCGTTTCGTTGATGAGCCAACTTCTCTCAATGTTCCAATTGGAAGGGGCTCTCTAGAAACCTGTCCAATTGAGAATGTATTGCCAAATGTCCCTAGTTTTACTGCAATCAAACAATAAATGGGCCAAATCTTCAGGTTCAGTGCAGAACGCGCATCCAACATCTACGTTTAGTCCAAACTAGAGCAATCTATCTTTCATTGGGAGTCTCCCCTTAATGGCAAGCCACTGGCTGAAAACTACTCGAGGCCTCGCAAAGTTGGAGAAAAATAGCTTTTTCCAATCCATTTGATCTAGTTCACCTTTCAAATTTTGGTACATTCTAGCAGTGACGAATTTGTTTGCGTGCACTGCATTCTCCCAGTACTTTGTCTGAAGCACATGTTCTCTGGTTTTCATAATCCGTTTCAGCATCCAAGAACAATTTTGTGGATCCTGCCATTATATAATATCATGGTTCTTGAGATAATACGTATTTGTCCATCTAACCCAAAGTTTATCAACTTTAGTTTGAATGTTCCAAAGAAGCTTCGAGACTCACAAGTTTATAGGCATAGAAAAAAGAATAAAAAACATTTAATAAAGAAGGTTGTCAAATAAGAAATAAAAAATTAATAATACTAATGTCATTACTCAGCACATGAAATCTTTTGATGAGATGACTTTAGTCCTATAAAAATAATTCAATCAATTAAGAATGATTTTAATGGATTTATTAAAAATTATATGGATGGGAAAAATCATTTTGTATATAACATTATGATATGATATAAGAAAGAAGAAAATACTTATTATTTTTATTTCAAATCTAATAAATAAAAGAGAATATTATTTAATAATAAATCTGATTTACCTTTAATATTCAAAATTTTAATTTTTTGAACATGATTTTACTATTAGTATTCAAAATTTACGTATTTGTTGTTATTGAATTTCTTTAAGTTTTTATTTTTAAAGATATACGTAATATATTAACTATAATTAAAACTACTATTAAAATATAATAAATCATATTAAAATTTCAATTTATCAAAAAATATTAGTGTTATTTATGATAAACTATTATCATTTATACTAAAAAAATTCTATAATTTTTATTTTTGATAAAAGAACATGAGACAATTATGATAGAAAAATATATAAATTTGCTATGAAAAAGATAAGTTAATCCTTCTTTATACATTTCTACAATTATCTACTATCATTTTATCTACTTTAAATATAATAAAATTAATTACTACCATAATTGTAGGGACAATTAGGTAATAACAATCCCTAATCATTTCTTTAATTTAAATTTTTATTTATTTACTGCATTGAACTTCCAATACTTCGAATACAACTATTAAAAAACCAACCTTGGTAACCTTCCATATTTTACAAAAACCTAAAACCTATTGAAAACATTCATGTGATAGATTCATTGCATCCATTCCACTTCCTATGCAGTCAGTCTACTCAGTCAATATAAAGATGACCCTACATTTTAAAGCATCTCGATTTAGTCTTAGTCAACAACTTTATGTGTTTCGATTTCCAGAATGTTTAAAGAAAACATTCATCGATAACAGGCCCATGTTTCGATTTCCATAATGTTTAAATGAAACATTCATCGATAACAGGCCCCAGAAGCAGATCCTTTATTTTTCTTACCTATATTTCATATATTTTATTTTGTATATTTAATTATTGGTTGTAGTTTGTAAATCGTTTCAAATTAGTGAAATACACGTATTGGAAGGAAAATGGTTTCGATTTGTTTGCTTTTGCTAATCCCTTTTATTGTTTGATTGTTTTTGTGATGCTTCATCATTCTGATTTTGGCTTATTGTTTGATTGTTTTTGTGATGCTTGATTATTCTGATTTTGGCTTACCTTCGAGTTTGTGATTGTTAGGACTTTGTTATACTACTTGGATGATAGATCGAGAGAGAAAGAAGAGAGCCATGAGGGTTTCAATTTTCAATTTTTCCTGTAAGAGAAAGATGAGAGAGTTGGAAATGTTGATGAGAGAGAAGCATAGATAGAGAGAATAAAGATTATTATGGTATTGAAGCTATTAAATGCGGTAGTGACACCAGTTTTCTTTAGGATTTTTTTTATGAGACTTTGTAAATTGGTATTCAATAATTGCTCATTAAATTGTTATTATAAACAAAATATAATATATTTTAATTTGTATTTTTATTTATATTTTAAAATATTTGGAAACAGTAATAAGATCAAACTTTGTAAACAAAATGCTGGCATTCAATGTGTCATATGTTTATACGATGTCGCATTCGAACGTGGCATTTGCTTTTCATCAAGGTCATTGACATTCTAAAAATAAATTCTAAAATTAACTTACCACTAAGTCATTTAGCTATTAGTTATCAATAATGCACTCAGGTTTCTCATATGTTGAGATTCGTGCACTCCTAATTTAATTTGGGAATATATTTTGACCCTATATCTTTTTTCTTTGATCTCCATGAATGCAAAGTAACCCAAAAAGGGGAATGTACTATGATTTCTGGCAAAACGAGGTCTATGAAGTCAACTATACTTCATTTCCAAGTAAGTTAGTTCTAAATTATTTTCCTTTAAGTTTAACTTAATGAATATCAATGTAATAAGGTTTGTTATGTATAGGATATGTTGTTTTGTTATGTGAGAAAAAAGCTAATGTCTTTCAATTTACACTTAAAACTGGATAATATAGTTGCTTCCATTAATTTAATTAATATTAATTTGAAACTTTTAATTTATCACTTGCAATTGAGGAACTTAGTTTGGTCGACATCTAAGCATGATGTATATCTTGTTGCACATTACTCAATTGTTCACTGGTCTTCGTTAAGTTCTAAGAGATCTGAAGTCTTGAATGTATCCGGGCATGTTGCTCCATGTGAGGTAATCATTTTTACATTGCTTTGTTCTTAAAGTATCAGAAAAAAACTATGAATTTTGAAAAGTGTGTTGCTGACAGAAACATCTGGGAAGCCTCTTGGAGGGTTTTATTCAGACACAAATTAGTACACTGACTGTACGAGATAACTTGTTAATTGCTGGAGGTTTTCAAGGAGAGCTTATTTGCAAGGTACATCCTATTTATTTATGTAGAGGTATCGTTACATTTTTCTTATTATTTAATTGATTTACTTAAGCTACAACTCTACCATTTTTCTTTTTGATATGTTTACTGAAATATATCATGCATGAAATAATAATTTTTCCTACTTTAATTGTACAAATTAGTGTATTGATATTGTTCTAACATATTATATTATATAGTATAGATATTCACCTTTGTTTTTTTAGACGGGGTTGAGCTAAATTCTTAACAGGATTAATTAAGATTATAGGGATTAAAAGTGGAAATAATTCAATGTTACCTTTATTTTGTTTATGTATTTTTGATCTTTCAAATTGATGTATTTGTCTATTTTTTTCCTATGACAGTAGAAGCAGGCAATAGAAAGCAGCATTTTTCTTTTCTAAACTTAGCAATGACTCTCGAGCATTTATCCATTGTGGTGAACCTACTTCTTCCTTATTGACAGAATATAGTAAACCGAAGTGTAAGGAGGCCATGAAGTAATTAAATTAGGAGCTCAAGAATGTCAACATACGATAAACTTAAATATATTATTAATAACTAATAGTTAAGTGGCTTGAGACTTTGTAAATTGTGATTTAATAATCGTTAATATTTATATATTATTAACAAAGTATTATATATATATATATATATATATATATATATATATATATATATATATATATATATATATATATATATATATATATATATATATATATATATATATATATATATATATATATATATATATATATATATATATATATATATAGATAGATAGATATATTTGTTATCACTATTTTTAATAATTTTGTTAATATTTCAAAACAATTACAAGATCAAATATTTTTGGGCAGCAACACGTATTTCAATATTATATTTCTATAAAATTTAATAAATTTTGACATTGATTTATTGATATTTGAAATAATGATTGATTATATAAAACAATAGATTACGAGATGACAATTGAATTTTCAATTATCTTTTTTAAATATATAACGCATGTAAATAATGATATTTATATATTTTTATCAATTAAACTTAAAATTTATCTCTTTCTACTTAGATGTAAACACACAGTTTAGAAAAATATAATTTAAAACTCATTTATTTATTTTAAATTTATATTCAAAATATAATATATTTTTTAAATTAATTTAATTTTTCAAATTATATGCACAATTTTAATTATATATATATATATATATATATATATATATATATATATATATATATATATATATATATATATATATATATATATATATATATATATATATATATATATATATATATATATATATATATATATATATATATATATATATATATATATATATATATATATTATAAATTTTTTACATGTAAAGAAACTTAAAAACATTATTTTTTTCTCAATTTAATTTTTGTCCTATTTATATGATAGAAATAATAATTAAAAATAATAATAATAAAAAGAAATTAAAAATAATTAAAAAACTTATTTCAAATCTTAAATATTATTAAATATAGGAGTAATAGTTAAAAAACTTATTGCATGTATAAAGATTAATAAATATAAAAATATTAATTAAAAAGAATAATTATAAAAAATAATTATAAAACCTTCTATTTAATGAACGAGATGGTCAATTTTATTGGCATAGAAAAAAGAATAAAAAATATTTAATAAAGAAGGTTATCCAATAAGGAACAAAAAAATTAATAGTACTAATGTAATTACTCAGCAAATGAAATCTTTTGATTATGTGACTTTAGTCTTATAAAAATAATTCAATCAATTAAGAATGATTTTTATGGATTTATTTAAAAGTATTATGGATGGAAAAAATCATACCGTATATAATATTATGATATGATATAAGGAAAAAAAGTACTTTTTAGTTTTATTTCAAATCAAATAAACAAAAGTAAATATTATTTAATATTAAATCTGATTTACCTTTAATATTCAAAAATTTAATTTTTTGAACATGATTTTTCTTTTAGTATTCGAAATTTAAGTATTTGTTGTTATTAAATTTCTTTACATTTTTATTTTTAAAAAATATACGTAATATATCAACTATAACTAAAACTACTATTAAAATATATTAAATTATATTAAAATTTCAATTTATTAAAAAATATTAGTGTTTTTTTATGATAAAATATTATCATTTATACTAAAAAAATTTTACAAATATTTATTTTTGATAAAATGAACATGAGACAATTATGATAGAAAAATGCATAAATTTATTATGAAAAAGATAAATTTATCATTCTTTTTACATTTCTACAATTATCTATTATCATTTTATCTACTTTAAATATATTAACTATAATTAAAACTATTATTAAAATATACTAGATTATATTAAAATTTCAATTTATAAAAAAATATTAGTGTTTTTTTATGATAAAGCGTTATCATTTATACTAAAAAAATTCTATAAATATTTATTTTTGATATAAGAACATGAGACAATTATGATAGAAAAATACATTATTTATTATGAAAAAGATAAATTTATCCTCTTTGAACTTCCAATGAGATGGTCCGTCTTTATAAGAGACGACCCTTTAATCAGTTTTCTGTATTTCGTTTTACAAAATGTTTAAACAAAACATTAGTAGATAGCAGGCCCCAGAAGCAGATCCTTTATTTTTCTTACTGTATATTTCGTATATTTAATTTGTATATTTTGTATATTTAATTTGTGGTTGTAGTTTCTAAATCGTTTCAAATTGGTGAAATACATGTATTGCTAATCTCTTTGCTAATCCCTTATTGTTTTTATGATGCTTGTTACGCTACTTGGATGATTGATCGAGAGAGAAAGAAGAGAGCATAAAGGTTTAGTTTTCTCTATACCAGAGAGATGAGAGAGCATTGGAAATGTTGATGAGAGAGAAGTATAGACAGAGAACATTATTGCTTACCTCTTTTAATGTTTTTCAGAATATTCAATGAAACATTATTGTGATATTGGAACCATAAAATATGATATTGGGCCTAAGTTGCAAGTAAGACCTGGCTTTGGGTGAAAATGGCTTAAGACTTGTAAATTGATATTCAATAATGTATTTTTAATTATATTTTTAAATATTTGGAAACAGTAATTAGATCAAACTTTTTTGAGCAACATGTGTTTAAATATGACATTCCTTTTCGAATTTAATAAATTTTGATACTGATTTAGATTATGAAGAGATCACCTTCGAATTTCCAATTATCCTTTTAAATTTTTATGGTATACAAAATATAAAAGTATATTTAATTATTATAATTTCTTTTTCACAAAGGATTAATTACTATTTTTAATTATTTTTTTAATATTTGGAAACATTACAAGATCAATTCTTTTTTTCATGATTTAATAATTATCCATTAAATTCTTATTATAAACAAAAAAAAAATATATATATATATATATATATATATATATATATATATATATATATATATATATATATATATATATATATATATATATATATATATATATATATATATATATATATATATATATATATATATATATTATCACTATTTTTATTTATTTTTTTAATATTTGAAAACAATTACAAGATCAATTTTTTCGGGCCGCAACATGTGTTTAAATATTATATTTCTATGGAATTTAATGAATTTTGAAATTAATTCATTGATATTTGAAATAATAATTGATTATATAGAAAAATAGATTACCAAGAGATGATATTAATTCATTGATATTTTTAATTATCCTTTTAAATATATAAGGAATGTAAATAATGATATTTATATATTTTTATCAATTCAACTTAAAATTTATCTCTTTCTAATTAGATGTAAAAATATAGTTTAAAAAATATAATTTAAAACTCATTTTATTTGATTTTAAATATATATAATTATAATATAATATTTTATTTTTTTAAATTAATTTTATTTTTCAAATTATATGCACAGTTTTAATTTAGTTATATAATTCACATATATTATATACTTTTTACATGTAAAGAAACTTAAAAAAAAATATTTTTCTCATTTTAATTGTTGCCCTATTTAAATGATAGAAATAATAATTAATAATAATAATAATAAATAACTAAAAACCTTATATCAAATCATAAAGATTATTAAATATAGAAATAATAATTAAAAAATTCATTACATGTATAAAGATTAATAAATATAAACATAATAATTTAAAAAAAAAATTAAAAAAAATTAAAAACCTTCTATTTAATGAAGGTGACAGTCAAGTTTATAGACATAGAAAAAAAATATTTAATAAAGAAGATTTTCAAATAAGGAATAAAAAATTAATAGTACTAAAGTAATTACTTAACACATAAAATCTTTTGATGAGATGACTTTAGTCCTATAAAAATAATTCAATCAATTAAGAGTGATTTAAATGGACTTATTTAAAAAGTATCATGGACGAGAAAAATCATACCATATATAATATTATAATATGATATAAGAAAAAAGAAAATACTTATTATTTTCATTTTAAATCTGATAAATAAAAGTGAATATTATTTAATATTAAATCTGATTTACCTTTATTATTCAAAATTTTAATTTTTTTGAACATGATTTTAGTTTTAATATTCAAAACTTACGGCTTTGTTGTTATTAAATTTCTTTAAGTTTTTATTTTTAAAAATATACGTAATATATTAACTATAATTAAAAATATTATTAAAATATAATAAATTATATTAAAATTTTAATTTATTAAAAAATATTAGTGTTTTTTTTATGATAAAATATTATCATTTATACTTAAAAAATTCTACAAATATTTGTTTTTGATAAAATGAACCTGAGACAATTATGATAGAAAAATACAGAAATTTATTATGAAAAATATAAATTTAACTACGAGTTTGTGATTGTCAGGCTTTGTTGAAGAGAGCCATTTTCAGTTTTCAGAAATTTTTAATTTCTATTTTTATTTATATTTTTAAATATTTGAAAACAAAAAACAAGATGAAACTTTTTTGAGCAGCATATGTTTAAATATTGATTTAGATTACGAAGTGATCGCGATTGAATTTCTAATTATTCTTTTAAATGATTATTGTAAATAAAATATAAAAATATATTTATTTATTATAATTTCTTTTTGACAAATGATTAAAAACTCATTTAGAAGTCATACACTGGACGACTTTGAATCTGTGGAATTTCACAGTGATGCTTGTGTACCAAGTGATTCATTTGAGATAATGACATCACCCTCTCATTCAACATGGAAATGATATTGAATATGAAGACATGCATTTGTATCACTTTTATATGTCATATATGATAACTATTAACTACTATGTTTTTATAAATTATTCTTAAGTATAAGACCGGTTCATTGAAGCAACCATTTTGAATAATATGTTAGTATTAAGGATGAAGAAAAACTGAATGACAACTTAAGAGGACTCGAAAATCACATTGAAAGTGACTTTCTGAGTTTTTGATTAATTTGGAGGTAGCACTCATATACTTAAAATAGAAAACTCAACAACATTTTAATCTTCAAGGAACCTGAAAATTATTGTTATGAAATTGTTATGTTGACATATAAAAGTTAGTTAATTATTATGGCTTAAAGAATACTTTTTTGAGTTTTATTTTTGTTATAACATTTGTTTTAATTTTTCTGTGATGGTGAATCATCATGGGTTTGAACATAGTAGTTTGTTTGTGTACCTCAATTCTACTGTAAAAATGTTAAGCTTAATCTTTGTAAATCATAATGTTAAAGTTTAGTAATTCTTTTAAACAAAATAATAGTTGTTTATAATTTTTTTATATAAATATAAGCCAAATATCCTGTATTTACTGGGAAAAAAATGAACTTAGTTGAAGGAAAGATGCTTCTTTCATAAAGGAATAGACAATTATATAATATTTACTAAGCTATCTATTAGCAGTAGGTGATACATGAAATCTTGGAAAGGAAAATTTTATTTTTAAACTCAGAACCTTGTATGTTTTTAATCCTTTAAATTTCAATCCTTTAAATTTAGTTTTATATCAAGTGAAGTTATTGAAATTAATTGATGTATGAAAAAAGAAATTGAAAAAAATAATTGACATTGTTTATGTTGGCGTTCATTTATAGAATTATTGATAATTACACGAGGGAGTTCTGAACTAAATCGAATACACATAATAAATATATATTCTGAGTTATTGTGTTCCTGTGTGTGGTTTTCTTTTTTTCTATTTCATTAATATACCTTAATTTACATAATAATCTAATATCAATAAGATTGATTTTATTTC
Organism: Vicia faba; assembly: GCA_948472305.1. Lineage (NCBI taxonomy): Eukaryota > Viridiplantae > Streptophyta > Magnoliopsida > Fabales > Fabaceae > Vicia > Vicia faba. The sequence goes on along the minus strand of CATIWC010002030.1, from coordinate 253,991 downwards.
ATTTCAAATAAATAAAAAGATTGCAATAATTACTAAAATATTATATTAAATATATGGGAATGAATATATTTACTATAAATGTTAAAAAAAATTATTTATAATTTTACATATTCAAATCTAATTACTCTTTGAATATATTGAGATTTTGATTATTTGTTTATATTTTTAAATATTTTATTATAAACCATCTATTATGAATTTTTCGTAATTTTTTAATTTAGAATTAATTTAACATAGCATTTTAAATTTGAGATCCTAATGTTTATTACATTATCCAATGGACATTAATTAATGTGATTATTTTAAATATATGAGAATAAATATATATTACTTATCATAGGTTTTAAATTTCTATTTTTTTTTATAATTCTACATATTGAGATTTAATTACTCTATTAACATCATATTTTAGTTAAGCGGGAAAATTCTATGTTTGTTTTATTTTATCATAATTAGTTTTTTTTATATAAAAGGTAATTATTTGTTTAATGCGCGGAAAAAATTATATTGTTAATACAATTATTTTTTATAAACGAGAATAAGTTATAAATATTTTTATTAAATTATAATTATTTTTATAAATAGGAATAAGCTACTAATATTTTTATAAACAATAGAAGTCTAATATTGATACAATTATTTTTATAAACGAGAATAAACTACAAATATTTTATAAACCTGAAAAAGAGTATTACTGATACATTTATTTTTCTAAACAGAAATAAGTTATTTTTGTTTATAAAATAAAATACAATTATTTGTATAAACGGGAATAAGTTATAAATATTTTTATTAAAGTAAAAAGTGATACAATTATTTTTTATAAACGGGAATAAGTTACTAATATTTTTATAAACAATGAAGTCTAATCTTGATACAATTATTTTATAAATGGAAATAAACTACAAATATTTTATAAACGTGAAAAAGAGTATTATTGATATATTTATTTTTCTAAACAGAAATAAGTTACAAATACTTTTTTAAACAAAAAAAAAATCTATTATTGATACAATTATTTTTATAAACGAGAATAAATTACAAATATTTTTATAAGCGGTAAAAGTATATCATTGATACAAATAATTTTATAAACAAATAAGTTAAAAATATTTTTTGTAAACGAAAAGAGACTATAGTAAATACAATTATTTTTATAAATGGAAATAAATTACAAATATTTTTATAAGCAAAATTTCTTTTGTTGATACAATAACTTTTATAAACGCACACGCGGGTTCTAAGCTCTTATATGTATCAAATAAATGTATTTTTTACAAATATTTAAATAATACTACTTACATCAAAGAATAACGGTTCATGCATATTATTAACATATATTTGTAACTATGTGAATGTTAATCAATTGAATAATGAGTTCATACTTTATAAATAATTGTCTAATAGGCGTGTAATGTGAATTCAGACAGGACTCGTGCGATAACATATAGTTTTAACACCACATCAAAAATAAATTTTGTCTCTTTATAAAAAAATAAATAAATAAATAAATCATGACGGGGTACTGTCATACATTTTAGATTTGTAAATTTGTAAATCTAAAATAGGTTTAATAAAATTTTAGAATTAACTCATTTAGATTCAACTAGGGTTTGTTAACTCATCTGGATTCACGGATAGATATGAATGTATTTATGAAATACCAGTGGTAGACTGTTCATTTTAATTCTGATGTTTAATATAATTGAAGTTAGAGAATCGGTCGTACGGTTTATTATAAGTACGGATTAATACTTTAAAAACAAATACGTATTATTACGCTATATTTGTAACTATGTGAACGTTAATAATTGAAAAATAAATTCAAATTTTATAAATAATAGTTTGATAGACATGCAAGGTAAATTCAGACAAGACTCGTGTGGTAGCACAGGTTTCTTAGTAGTTATATTTAAAAATAGATGACGATTGGATTTCCCATTATCTTTTTAAATATATAAGGTATCCAAATAACTTGATTGACACTTTGTAAATTGTGATTTAACAATAGTTAAGTTGTTATTATAAACAAAATATAATAATATAAATATATATTTATTTTCACTATTTTTATTTATTTTTTTAATATTTGAAAAAATAATTTAAAAAAATTAAAAAATAGATTACCAAGAGATGACCATTGAATTTTCAATTATCCCTTTCAATATATAAGGCATGTAAATAATGATAGTTATATATTTTTATCAATTAAACTTAAAATTTATCTCTTTCTAATTAGATGTAAATACACGGTTTAAAAAAATATAATTCGAAACTCATTTTATTTTATTTTAAATTTATATTCATAATATAATATTTTATTTTTTAAAATTAAATTTATTTTTCAAATTATATGCACAATTTTAATTTAGTTAAATATATATATATATATATATATATATATATATATATATATATATATATATATATATATATATATATATATATATATATATATATATATATATATATATATATATATATATATATATATATATATATATATATATATATATATATATATATATATATATATAGAGAGAGAGAGAGAGAGAGAGAGAGAGAATTCACATATATTATATATTTTTTACATGTAAAGAAACTTAAAAAAAATTATATTTTCTCATTTTAATTGTTGCCCTATTTAAATGATAGAAATAATAATTAAAAAAATAATTATAAATAAAAAAAAATTATTGCATGTATAAAGATTAATAAATATAAAAATAATAATTAAAAAGAATAATAATTAAAAAAAATTAAAAAAATCTTCTATTTAATGAATGAGACTGTCAAGTTTATAGGCATAGAAAAAAAGTAAAAAATATATATAATAAAGAAGGTTGTCAAATAAGGAATAAAAAATTAATAGTACTAATGTAATTACACAGCACATGAAATCTTTTGATGAAATGACTTTAATTCTATAAAAATAATTCAATCAATTAAGAATGATTTAAAAGGATTTATTTAAAAAGTATCATGGACGGAAAAATCATACCGTATATAATATTATGATATGATATAATAAAAAAGAAAATATTTATTATTTTTATTTCAAATCTACTAAATAAAAGTAAATATTATTTAATATTAAATCTTATTTACCTTTAATATTCAAAAATTTAATTTTTTGAACATGATTTTACTTTTAGTATTCAAAATTTACGTATTTGTTGTTATTAACTTTCTTTAAGTTTTTATTTTTAAAAATATATGTAATATATTAACTATAATTAAAACTACTATTAAAATATAATAAATTATATTAAAATTTCAATTTATCAAAAAATATTAGTGTTTTTATATGATATAACGTTATCATTTATACTATAAAAAATCTACAAGTATTTGTTTTTGATAAAAGAACATGAGACAATTATGATAGAAAATTACATAAATTTGTTATGAAAAAGATAAATTAATCATTCTTTTTACCTTTCAACAATCATCTATTATCATTTTATCTACTTTAAATATAATAAAACTAATTACTACCATATTTGCAAGGACAATTAGATAATAACAATCCGTAATCATTTTTTAATTTTAATTTTTTTATGGCCCTTCATTTGAAAGCATTCAAATCATCTCTTAACGAAACATTCATTGATTACAAGCCCAAAAACGGAAAAGATCCCTTTATCTTTCTTATTACGCTACTTGGATGATAGATAGAGAGAGAAAGAAGAGAGCCATAAGGGTTTCATTTTTCGCTCTTATGCGAAAAGTTGCAAGCAAGACCCGGTTCAATAATATTTTGAAACAGTATCAAGATCAAAAACAATTTGAGAAGCACGTGTTTAAATAGTATATTTCTTGAATTTAATAAATTTTAATACTGAATTTAGATTATGATGAGATCACGATTGAATTTCCAATTATCTTTTTAAATTGTTATGGTAAACAAAATATAAAAATATATTTATTTATTATAATTTCTTTTTCACAAATGATTAATTACTATTTTTATTTTTATTTTTAATATTTAAAAACATTACAAGATTTTTTTTGGTGCACGTGTTTAAATATGATATTTTTTTTGGAATTTAATAAATTTTGATATATTTTGAATTGATTATATTGAAATATAGATAACGAATAAATTGCCCATTATCCTTTTAAATATATAAGGTATCCAAATAAATTGCTTGAGATTTTGTAAATTATGATTTAATAATTGTCCATTAAATTGTTATTATAAACAAAATATTATATATATATATATATATATATATATATATATATATATATATATATATATATATATATATATATATATATTTAGTTATTTTTCTAATATTTGAAAACACTTACAAGATCAAATTTTTTTGGGCAACAACACATGTTTAAATATTGTATTTCTATGAAATTTAATAAATTTTGATATTGATTCATTGATATTTAAAATAACGATTGATTATATAGAAAAATAGATTACCAAGAGATGATCATTTAATTTTCAATTTTCCTTTTAAATATATAAGGCATGTAAATAATGATATTTATATATTTTATCAATTAAATTTAAAATTTATCTCTTTCTAATTAGATGTAAAAACACAGTTGTTTATTTCTGGTTTTTGGTAAACAACGTTGATCTCTTAACAGAAAGTTTACTGGATAGATCGACCACAAAATCTTAGTAAAGTGCTTCAGTTTTCGAGTGTTTTCACAAAGTATATTTAAAAGGGTTCGTTAGACTAAGGTGAAACGAAATTAAAAGTAATAAATCGGGAATTGTAAAATAAAACAGACGTTTTAAACTGTAAAACAAATGACATCACATCAAAATAGTTGAAACTGAGTTGATTCAAACATACATCTCCCTTGCTTGACTCACTTCACTCGTTTTCTTGGGTACTCTGAGTGACTAACATGTAGGAATGTGAAATTTGAACTCCTTACACTATGCACTAAGTGCTTTATTTATAATACATGAAAATAACTACTTTTAGCGGGCTTCTCTTCTTTATGAGCCACACGTCTCTTGTAACTTCCCTCCATGAACCCAAGTTCTCCATCCCTGCTATTGAACCCACGTTCTCCATTCCTGCTATCGAACTCACGTTCTCCATTCACAACGCTTTGCTTTGATAGTTATGCTCTCTTTTGGGCTTTTTAACACTCTTGGGCTCAATCCATTCCTCATGAGCCTTGATGCACATGTAAACCAGTGATGATGAAATCTTGACTGTGCTTTGGGGAATTTTGGAAGAAGCTCGAGACCACTTATCGAACAAGGCGTGGAAATAAACACACGATCCTCTGAAGATCCTCGAGACAGAAGCTATCACACTTGAAACAACCCTGATCAAAATAAGCCTGAACAAAGCTTTAGAAGTCGTGTCTTGACGAATCAGTCTTCGAGAATCAATAATCAATTGTACTTCTGGCTTGAAGAACTTAAAACCCTAATTGAAGCGCAACGCCTGATGTCCTTGATTTAGACTTGTCTCTGCACATGAAATCAAAGAAACAAAAAAAAACACATTTCGTGCTTGATTAGAAGTTAGTGATACATAGGCTAAGAATGTTCAAAACACTTGACAATTTCTGCATAGTCAATGCTCGAAGGTTGAGAGGTTAAAACCGACTGTATTTAGTGACCTTGACTTTTGTACAAAAATGCAAAAATAAAAATAAAAATGGGATCTTAGGTCAAAAATTGGGGTATGACAGCTGCCCCTATTTAAGTTTCTTCTATCCGGAGATATGAAGATTCGAATCTTCATTTCGGCGAGATTGAAGGAACTTAAATATAGAATACACAATTTTTGGCCTTAAGATACCGCAATTATGTTTATGATCTGATATGAATGTAATATTTTGAATTTAATGAGGAATGATGCCGTGTGAGACAAACTACTGCTGGAGAAACCAAACACATTATACAGTAATCCCACAGGGGAACAGATTATAATTCCACTGGGGAAACAGAGTCATAGACTTCAAATGAGAGACTCTTATTAGAGAATAACTTTGAGGGAAGAAATGAATGATTTACATCAGTGTTGAGACTGGAAAAGAAATGATTTACATCAGTACAAAGACTGGAGAAAGGAAATGATTGACATCAACACTTTGACTGGAAAAGGAAATTATTGGCATTAGTACGAAGACTGGAAAAGAAATAATTTACATCAACACTGTGACTGGAAAAGGAAATGATTGACATCAGTACTGATACTGGAGAAAGAAATGATTGACATCAGCACTGTGACTGGAAAACAAAATGATTGACATCAGTACTGTGACTGGAAAACAAAATGATTGACATCAGTACTGAGACTGGCAAATGATTGTCATTAGTACTGAGATTGGAGATAAACATCTCTGACTTGTGAATTTCACCAAGAACGGTAACACAATTCTTCTTTAACCAAGATATCGCTTGAAAAGGATAAAATACAAACTTCCCCATGGGACTTTTCCGAAGGGATGCCGTTGGCTGAGTAGACATTATTATTGGGGATACAGAAGCTGCTCAAATAAAGAAGCCGCCACTTGCTATCTTTCAAAGGTGTAAATAACATACGAGTTGCTCATGAAGAGACCGCCACTTTTTGTTTTTTTTCAAAAGGTAACAATAACACACAAGTTGCTCATGAAGAGACCGTCGCTTGTTGTTTTGAAAGGTGACAGTAACACACAAGTTGCTCATGAAGAGACCGTCGCTTGCTATTTTTCAAAGGCATCAATAACACACAAGTTGCTCATGAAGAGACCGCCACTTGCTGTTTCTCAAAGATATTAATAACATACAAGTTGCTCATGAAGAGACTGTCGCTTGTTGTTTCTCAAAGATATTAATAACATACAAGTTGCTCATGAAGAGACCGCCGCTTGCTGTTTTCAAAGATATTAATAACATACAAGTTGCTCATGAAGAGACTGCCGCTTGCTGTTTTTCAAAGATATTAATAACATACAAGTTGCTCATGAAGAGACCGCCGCTTGTTGTTTTCAAAGATATTAATAACATACAAGTTGCTCATGAAGAGACTGTCGCTTGCTGTTTTTCCAAAGATATAAATAACATACAAGTTGCTCATGAAGAGACCGCCGCTTGCTGTTTTTTCAAAGGTAACGATAACATACAAGTTGCTCATGAAGAGACCGCCACTTGCTTTTTTTTCAAAGGTATCAATAACATACAATTTGCTCATGAAGAGACCGCCGCTTGCTGTTTCTCAAAGATATTAATAACATACAAGTTGCTCATGAAGAGACCGCCGCTTGCTGTTTTCAAAGATATTAATAACATACAAGTTGCTCATGAAGAGACCGCCGCTTGCTGTTTTTCCAAAGATATAAATAACATACAAGTTGCTCATGAAGAGACCGCCGCTTGCTGTTTTCAAAGATATTAATAACATACAAGTTGCTCATGAAGAGACTTCCGCTTGCTGTTTTTCCAAAGATATAAATAACATACAAGTTGCTCATGAAGAGACCGTCGCTTGCTGTTTTCAAAGATATTAATAACATATAAGTTGCTCATGAAGAGACCGCCGCTTGCTGTTTTTCCAAAGATATAAATAACATACAAGTTGCTCATGAAGAGACCGCCGCTTACTATTTTTTCAAAGGTAACGATAACATACAAGTTGCTCATGAAGAGACCGACACTTGTTGTTTTTTAAAAGATATCCATAACATACAAGTTGCTCATGAAGAGACCGCCGCTTGCTGTTTTTCAAGAGAGCAATAACACACAAGTTTCTCATGAAGAGACCGCCGCTTGTCATAACATAAAGAAATTCAGAAATAATCAAACTGCTCAAATAAAGAGTCAGTCGCTTGTTGTCACGTCGATATTCCAGAAGAAGGTTATGATAACACTACTAGGGAATAAAGTCCATCTTCAATGGGGAACCATGAATAAATCCTTCCTGAGGAGACCAAGTATTTACATACACAAGATCAATGCACTCTCCATCTAGGTTTCACAACTTAGAGAGATTCACCAAGCAATATCTATAATAGACAAAATGCAATCCAAGAACAAACTGGAGAGAAACAGTCAAACAAGACCCTACCAGATGAGGAATAAACTCAACTGAGACTTATCCTATCCTGAGACAGAAGGAAGGCTAAAGCAACAACTCTTCCACGAGGAATAAACTCAGTGGGGAATTAGAAAGGATACACTTTCTGCTTAAGTTGACACTCTATTTGAGGAGAGGAAATATGATAACCAAAGTATACAGATCAAGAACATCAACAAATATCAATGTGTGTGCATGATGCAAGTGTGAATGAATAAATGAATGTCATGTATATGCTGACAAAACAGATAGAGGAGATAGACAGAAGATGATAAGACATCACAGCACAACCCGACACTCGACTAATCTCAACAAGATAGGAACATTACTGGAGATAGAACAAAAGCCATCATTGGAGCAAAGTCCTTTTACAAGGCTTAAATATCTCTGGAGAGGAAGATATTTTTCGGTGAAAACCCAAAGTCCAATCTTCTATCGTCAACAATCCATTAAGAGGATAACAATAATAACAATGCTTCAGTTGGAAAAAAAAGTCTTGCTTAGCTGGAGATACTGGGAACACCACCCTCTGATAATGTGTGCAAAACATATCACATATCTTGACAAATCCAGATTTTCCCTGGGACTAATTTTGGATGCCCCAAGTTTATTGCTGATGAGGAGAAATCGTCTCAAGAGGATTTTACAAAAGACCTAGCATCCACCATGCTCTTGTGTCTTCAAACTCTTAGAGAGATTCATTGAATCTTGACGTGATTTCCCCGGATTGACTGTAGTTGGCACAACAAAGTCTTCAAATTTTTTCCAAAAGGGTAAGCAAGTTGGGGAAGTATTAGCTGGGAAAAGCAACATGTCCATGCTTAAGGTCTTCAGGTGACATGCCCCTGGATATGATTTTTTCTTGAAATGATTTGCCAATTACTCAACATAGTTTTAGGCCTTAAAAGAATAAAATCATCATTGGTGCTTATATGTAAGCTTCCTCGATATCAAACAAATGTTTTGCAGTTAGAAAAAGTTTATTATGAGACTGAAAATTATAATGCAACAGTTATGTAAGTCTTGAAGATTTTGAAAAGATATCGCACAAATTTTGCGAGTTAGAGCACCATTAATTTTGTATAGCAAAAACATATGATACCAACATAACTATTTAGCAAACATTCATGGGAGTCAGGAACACTATCTCATTGAAGTATGCTTTCAAAATAACCTTGCTTCAATTAGGACTTTTGAAGGTTGTAACGTGGCCTGGTTCATGGTTTTTTAGAAAAAAGATTTTTAAGGCTCAAAATTTATAGGTGCCCACCCATTCTTCGTGATGTTCTCCAACCCTATGTTCAGTTAATTCAACATGAGTGTTCATCTCTCAAAAGGATTTTGTGACGGTTAAGGAAACGACGAGGCTTTCAGAGTAGCAACCACTTTTATGTCTTTGCGTTTGTAGTCTCAAATTTGTTCTTTGCTGAGAATTTTTCTTTGTATTCCTTTCTTTGCAATTTTTAGTTTCCCTAACTTTTGCCTTAACTAATTCTTTTGAATTTATAGTCCAGCGGGATGCCCTAATTTTTGCCTAAGCCGCATATTTTCAAGTTTCCGACTTAGCAGGCTTTTACTTTTTCTTTTTCCTTGATTTTTGACTTTTGAACAAAATGTGTGACATTAGCTTGTCTTGACTTGTTGAGAGGATTGTGACTTCCCCATTTCTTGATGAATGAGGGATAACATTGTGATTCCACATCTTCTGGCTTCATTATACATGAAGGATAACCCTCGTAGTTTCTCTTCAGAAATATCTTCCTTATGAATTTTGAACACTCAATCAGATTAACTGAGAACTACCCTGCCCCAGGTTAAAATTTGAGGGTTTTTCGTATAGAAAAGAAACTCCTACTTCAAAGGCTTAAAAGGGGTTAGCAAGGGATTATCTTCCTTATATCTCCGGTGTTTAGGGATTTGAAATAATGCTTGTACATCGTCAGCAAGATTTTTTTTCAAAAAGCATACAACCAGAGATTTTGTGTTTTTCATATCATCATCCTCCCTTCAATCTCTGCCTAGGCAAGAGAATGGGCAACAAGTTAGTATCATAATGCAAAAAACAATTTAAAATTTGAAAACAAATATGAGTGAAACGAATGAATTTCTTCAAGGCAGACATAGTCATTGTATTAAAATAATCATTCAAATGTAAAAAAGTTCTTACATGCAAATAATGTTTTGATAAACAAGAAAAATTACAAGAGCAGAAATAAGTTATTAATCAGGGAAGGCTTTCCATCTGGACTTGAATTACCTAAAACATCCTTCAAAACTTAAAGTGACCATCAATCGTGTTTACTCTTCGGCACATGCTTGATTTGAACTTCAAAACCAACGTCCTTGAATGACAAGATACCACTTCTGACCAACTTCTGAACCTCAATCTTCAAAGCAAAGCAACCCTCCAAGTCATGCTCAGGAGCATCTTGATGAAAGGTACAAGTCAAATCAGCTTTGTAGTACCAATGTATCTTCTCAAGAACCTTCGGTGGAGGTCGGATCTGAACCAAATTCCTCTGCATCAGGGTAGGGAACAAATCTGTATAGGTAATTGGAATTGGATCAAACTGAGTTTTCCTCTGATTAGGAACTTGCTGATTCTGTTGATGAATAGGAGAAACATGATGATTCTGACGATGATTATTTCTTCCTCTGGTTCTCTTCTTGGAAAAGTTATTATCAAACTTCTTCACACCATTAGCTGAGCTACCATCTTCATATAAACATCCCTTTCGGACATCTTCTTCTAGATGCACTCCCACATTCACCTTGTCGGGAAAGTCATTAGGTGCATTGACCATCACCTTCTCATGAGAGAATGATTTTAGAGTTTCAGTGAAGACTTTTACCATCGCTTCCTCCCTCCTAGAAGGATTGACTTGGGCAGCAACCAAATTTTTAACCAAACCAGTTAAGTGCTCCACACTAGCTTTCAAATTAGTCATCTCTCTACGGAGTTCAGAAACCTCTTGCTTGATATTCTCCATTGTTCTCTTAGCGCGAGTGTTGTACTGTCGGGACCAAAGGAAAAATAAGACTTGGAAAAATACCTTTAAAAGTGAAACAAAAAAAATGTAGAATGGTGTATGATATGAAAAGAGAGTTTTTATTTGACTTTCAAGGAACTCAACATATTAAGTTGTAAACATCAAAGTATGAAGATAGAATATGAATTTTAAATTGGGTCAAAGTGTTGATCAAGTTATCATCAAGATCAATCATCCATTTTGGTGGATTAGGGTTTTCACCCTATCAACACCCAAGATCCATTGAGCTTGACGAAATTTGTGATGTTTACAAAGAAAAACTTCCAAATTCCTTGAAAATCAAGTGAAAACGGGTTTCATGGATGCATGAAGGCATGGCTATGCAACAACCACAGACAAGGTCACAAACAAAGTCGAAAGGTTCAAAGTCAGGAGCATGGAGTCAAAGGTAAAAACCATCCCCAAGGTATGTACTATAGGTTTAATCACACCTATAGAACAAGGTTCTAAAAGTTCTCAGAGTCTACATTTCTCCTTCGGATATTACCAACGTCTCGATTACTCGATAATTAGTAATATTCTCAAGAGAAACTCGTCTGAGTGCAGCGTCGCGTGACAACTACTTCTGGATTACTCTGTTATAGTCTCCGCACTACACCTAAGAGACCAAGATGGGTTAGGGTTCTACGGTTCTCAGCTTCTCTGGCTCCCAGGTCGAAAATAATAATGTCTTCCCGATTACTCGGTAAACAAATACTACGTTCAAAAGGGCCTTCCACTGAGTGGTGGATTTCATGCCTCCTTCTTCGGGATTACTCCCTCAAAGTTAACTATACCGCCCGTCCCATTCTTAAGTGTAACTTAGTCCGGGTATAGGACTTGTCCTTTGCAAAAACCCAAATAACCACAATATAAACATATAATCAAACAATCAAATAATGATAAAACAGATAAAACAAACTAGGCTTAACCCACTTAGGTATGGACCAGCAAGAGGTCAATCTTTCCCCAGCAGAGTCGCCAATTCTGTAGCGGTGAAAATCAGAGATCAAGCTATTAATTAACTTGACTCACAAAAGCAAGAGTCGCCACCGCACTTTATCATTTCCAAGGGAAAAGGGAAAAGAGCGAAATAAAACCCTAAAATATGCAATGTAAAATAATACTTAAAAGTAATGAAAATACAATGCGATTTTTGAAAAGAGATCTAGAGTTCGGGGGTTGATTATGTAATGTGAAGGTATTAGCACCCAATACATCTGCGGTACTCCGGAGGAACCTTTTGAAATATTTGTTTTTGGTTAAAATTGTTTGTTTGATTAAAATGGTTCATTTGGCTAAAAATAGGTATGGGCGAGATTTTGAAGATGCGACGACCTAGTGTCGAAGTTTTGACTTAAAAGGTGTGGGTTTGAAAATGGAGTCTTTTGGAAAATTATCTTGAGTTTAGCAAAATAGTAAACAAACAAAAAAAATGAAAGAGGGTATTCGCACGATTGGATGAGATGTATTTGATGACATGAAGTCAACAAATTTAATTCTTTCCCTCGGAGTAAGCAAAATAAAATGAACATCAAAATATAAACATTCAGAAATTCACAAGAAAATAAATCGGACAAAAACAAATTAATGATCAAGAGGCACCGAGAAATTAAAATGATAGAAATATACAAATAAAAAAGAATGTAACTAATTATCTAAAGAGGTTATTTGAACTAAATTAAAAATTAAGATTAGTTACTAAAATAATTCTAAACTAATTACAAACTCTAAGAATAAAAATAATTCTAAAAGTACTAAATTAGACCTAAACCAAATTGAAATTTTAGAATTAGTAAATTAAATCTAAAAATAAATTAAAATCTAAGGTTGCTAAAACAAATAGAAATTTCAAAGTTGCTAAACTAAATCAAATAAAATTTCTAAAGAATTACTAAAACTAAATTTGAATCAAATAAAAAAATCTAAAGTTGTTAAAGCTCTAAAAATTACTAAATTATATCTAAATTAATTTAAGTACACACTACACTAATTATAAAATCTTAATCTAAACCTAAGCTAAAAAAATATTGATCTAAACTAAATTAAAGTTTTAAGATTATAAAAATCATAAAATTACTAAATTTAATCTAAAGTAAATTAATCCTAAAGTTACTAAATCATATCTAAATTATTTTAAACATAAGCTAAGTTAGTTATCAAAGAAAAGGGTGAAAACAGAAAATTAAGGGGTGGTATCAATAAGTTTTAGATGGATCTGCTGATTAGAATATGGCCCAAAATAAAAATAAGAAGAAAACTAAAAAAAAATAAAAATTATAACTGGGTCGAACCGGGTCGGGTCCGGACCCATCCTTTACTAAAAGGGCCACGGGTTGAATAAACCCTAAAATGGCAAAGGCAATCAGCGCCTCTTCTTCTCACCATTTTTTCCTCTCCTCTGTTCAGCAAAAAACCTGGTCTAAATACCCTCTCTCGCCGTCATCTCAACCACATCACCAACCAATACTCCCTCCGCCGTTTCGTCCTTTCTCTCTGACCAAACTCAACTCAGCACCACCAAACCAAACTTCTATCGTCATCACGTTTTCGATTTCAGATTCTTCATCGATTTCGCAGAACCACTCGCAGTATCAATAATTCATGGAAATTCATTTACATACTCGGATGCAGAAAAGATGAAGGTTTAAGGCTTACCTCAGAGACTCGTCTCAATTGTTGTTGAAACGAACTCATTACGAATTGTAGAAGAATACCAAAGGGTAATCCACATAAGGTACAAATTCTTCTTCTAATTTCTCTAACTCTGGTTGTTGTTGTTGTTGATACGGATGTATTGTTGTTGTTACTGCAGTTGTGAAGACTGTTGTTGTTGTTTTCGAATTACCAGAAGCCAAGTATGCTCCAGCGGTTGTTTGAACAGAGACGTGAGGGGTGTCACGGCCTTGAGGTTTTCAGCAGCGAGGTTTTTGGAGGTATGACACAGCTTTCCATCTTTTCTCGTGTGTGTTTTTTTTTGTTGAGAATTTTGTATGATCTCGGTGGAAATTTTTGTGTGATATCTTTCTGGTTTTCTGTATCGAGCAAATTTTTTTTGTAGTAATTGCTGTGTGTTTTTTTGTGGAGAATTTTGTATGATCTCAGTGGAAATTTTTGTGTGATATCTTTCTGGTTTTCTGTATCGAGCAGAATTTTTTTGTAGTAATTGCTGTGTGTTTTTTTTTGTGGAGAATTTTGTATGATCTCAATGGAAATTTTTGTGTGATATCTTTCTGGTTTTCTGTATCGAGCAGAAGTTTTTTGTAGTAATTGCTGTGTGTTTTTAACTTTTTCTCCCCCGTTCCCCCTTGATACAATGCTGAGCTCCCTCCTTTATAATGGAACAATGTGGTTTTTTGGAGGAAACAAGTTAGGTTTTTGAACAAATATACTATTATGTTTTTATCACTTTATTGATGTAGTTTTTGATTACCTATTTTAGTGAAATCCTTGGACTGGTTTGGACTGATATGATGCAGCTTTTTGCAGGTTGGGATATAGCATTTTGGACTGGTTATGAGCAGGGCAGCAAGGGTATAGCAAGGCTTTGGAGCAGTAAGAAGGTATCAGAATTTTGGCAGCATAGTAGTATACTTTTGGGACAGTAATGCAGCAGGTTTTGGAGCTTTATGTTTGGATAAAGACAAGGCTTGGTGTGGACAGCAATAGCAGGTTTTGACAGTTTTTCCTTCTGGTTTGTGCAGGTTGATTTGATTTTGCAGGCTGATATGCTAAGTTTTGGCCTGTTATCTTTGTCTTATGGCTGCAAAATTATGGACAAGGAGATGTCACAATTTGACTGTTTATTTGGCATTATGCAGGAGCTGGAATTTTGCAGCAAAGTTTACAAGGTTGTTGAAGGCAATATGTGGCATGAATTTTGGATCAAGAACAAGTCTTAGCTTTAGGTTTAGATTTTTGTTTTCTTGTACAAACACTTGTGTAAGATTCTTGTGGTAACTTGTAATTTTGACTTAGAGCTTGATTGAATGTAATTTGGGAATTTAAACTTGTGCAGCTTGCAAATGGATGAGACAAAGGTTACTTGGAACTTTGAAGTTATATTTTTGATATGTCTTGAGAATTGAATGAGTTTGAATAATGGATGCTGAATAGTAAGATCTTGAGACTTTGTATTTTAGACACTTGAAACCTACACTTTGAAGAGTAGTGAATGATATTGTAATAGAAGTACTTTATAACCTCTTGAATTCACATGAATGAGAATCTTGAATAAATTTTACACCAAATCATCTTGCTCCCTTAATTTAATCTCTAGTCCGAATTGACACGCAATTTGACTCCAATTAAAATTTGTGTCGAAATTTGTCTTTGAATTTGAAACGCATGAATGATGAATGAAGTTGAATTTTGAGAAAGGTATTGAATAATTCTTGATATTTTGAACAATTCACATTAACGAACTTGCACTCTTGAAATAAACCTCGAGAAATTGGTATGCATCTTACTCAAGACATCAAATTCATAAACCTTCTTGAGTCTCTCTTGCAAATAAGAATCCTAATGTTATTTGACAAACTCTGATATTTTGGCTTTATGGTATTGGTTACTTGAAAGAAAACTTCACAACAATGAATTCAATCTTGATTCAGATCTCAAATCCAAGTTAGCATGCAAACAACAAGAACTTGAAGAATTATCAACCCTAACTCGCGTCTTCGCCTCATAGTAATTTGCAATACAGATAAATAGCACAAATCGTGCCTTTAAAAAATTTAATCAACAATCCACCTTAATCCAATGATCGCTACTGTTCAATTGCAAAATGACTTGAAGTAGTCCACAATCAATCAAAGAATCATTGGACTAAAACTCCAGTTTCATGAATTATCCCAACAGAAAAATCAAACGTTCTTGAGAAAACGTCTGTGGCATGACTTGCACCTTAATCTTTGAAGTAATCTCATAACTAACGCTATTTGTGATACTTTGCAAAAGAATCGCCTCAGGACGTTGAAAATTGAAGAATTCATGACCGTTTGAACTTGAACTTGCAAGAGTTGACTTTTGGTCGAAATGCTTTGAATCGACTTGCAAACTTGATCCTTCTTCGCATTCTAAAGCATCTTGATGCACATGTAAACCAGTGATGATGAAATCTTGACTGTGCTTTGGGGAATTTTGGAAGAAGCTCGAGACCACTTATCGAACAAGGCGTGGAAATAAACACACGATCCTCTGAAGATCCTCGAGACAAAAGCTATCACACTTGAAACAACCCTGATCAAAATAAGCCTGAACAAAGCTTTAGAAGTCGTGTCTTGACGAATCAGTCTTCGAGAATCAATAATCAATTGTACTTCTGGCTTGAAGAACTTAAAACCCTAATTGAAGCGCAACGCCTGATGTCCTTGATTTAGACTTGTCTCTGCACATAAAATTAAAGAAACAAAAAAAAAACATTTCGTGCTTGATTAGAAGTTAGTGATACATAGGCTAAGAATGTTCAAAATACTTGACAATTTCTGCATAGTCAATGCTCGAAGGTGAGAGGTTAAAACCGACTGTATTTAGTGACCTTGACTTTTGTACAAAAATGCAAAAATAAAAATAAAAATGGGATCTTAGGTCAAAAATTAGGTAACTCTTTATAAAGTTAGAATCCCCCCTTACCTTAAGTTCTTGGTTGATTCTTGATTTCTACGATGAAATCATTTCCCTAGCTTCCTAGTGCTCTTCTCTCTTATATGCTTCTCTTTCTCTGTTTCTACGTACTGACTTATTCTCTTGTTCTTACTCTAATATATATTCCAATAATAATATAACTACCCCAGTTAATTAATTATTTAATTATTATTATAAATAATAATAATAATTCTAATATAATAATAATAATAATAATAATAATAATAATAATAATAATAATAATAATAATCTATATTATTTCACACACCCGTATGTTTATGCACATTTAGCCATACATCCCTATCACCTCAACTTATATAATTTCTAAGACATTTAATTACTAACAAATACATCACATCATATCATAAAAATCACAGACTCATATAATTACACCACATCAACTAATTCTCTATAATTTATATATTCACCAATTATCACTGGGGTAGTTAAATTATTTCTATGATTAACAATTCTCCATCTAACTTTTAGTAACCATTAAACAAAGAGGGTTTTTCAAGCGCGACTTATTTTCCAGCTTCTCCTTCACGTAAATTAAAAAAACAACATTCTCATTAATCTTCAAATTACAATAGTCATTATTCTTTCTCTTGTTCACATTTCACCCGCACAAGAATCACAAACCAACTCACCTTCCGTTTCTACCTTACTAGACACAAAATCCCAAATCAAAAGAAATTATTTTCAAGAGTTATCATCAATAATTCTAATCACAACCCAACCTATGTTCCATCATCAATTTCAATTCAAAACAAACAATAGAAAAAACAGTGATACAAATATGAAGAAGAGGGACTTCGTGAATCCGATTCCGACGAATGCTACGATTCAGCCACCCGGAAAACATGGCAGAACACGCATAACCGCCGAAACCTCACAAATTCAAGTTCATATGAACAACATGACGAATCTGAGAAAAAGGCAAGAAAGAGATCCAAAACAATGACCAAATAACAACGATAATTTCAAATTGAAGAAAGCAGGAAGATGAAAAGAAACTGAAGAAAATTCGATCAGGAATCGCTCAACATAAAAGAACCGCTATATGTCGCTGCGTTCGTGAGTGGCTACAAGTTTATGTTTGAAAAATCAAATTGATAGCTTTAAAGTTTTGTTGATCGTTGGAATTGTGGGTGGTTTACTAATTTCATTTTTTTTTTTTATTAGTTATAAGTTTTATATTCTTATATTAGGGTTGAGTATTAATTGGGACTTTGTTTCTCTACACTTTTACTAACTTCACATGTTTCATATTTCACATGTGCCTCATCTGTGCTATTGCGTCAAGTTTAATATTTGAATTTGGGTTTTTGCTGAACGTATCCCTATTTTTATTTCTCTATTCAATTTAACATCTGAATTCAGGACTATGCTACATACACTCCCCTGATTTACTTAATCTAAATAAAATATACTCCGTGCATTTTAATTAATTATTTTATTTTATTCTTATTTATTTTTATATTGTAACTAATTTTATATTTGTATATATTTATAAATTTTAATATTTTACTATTATTATTATAAAATCAATATTTATTTTCTAAACTCATACAAATATTTATTTCTTTATTGCATTAAATTTTTTTTAATCATGCATTAATAAGATTTTTTATTTATAATTAACACATTAAAAAAATATTCAACCAACAATAAATTTTTTTCCATAATAAATTAAATTCAATAATTAAGTTTCAAAAAGGATTACAAATATATTTTAATAGACTGCGCACTTCGTCTAACATCTCTGCTATTCACACACCCAGACTAAGTACAAGGGCAATTCAAATATCTTCGTAATCCATAAAAAATACCAACCAACCGCAAACTACGAATTGAGACTCTGATTCCTCATAAGAGGATACATAGGCATACGACTAGAATCATGGCGAGTTCCCCTAATAAAAATTAAAACCTTATTTCCTAAGCCATAATTCTAAACCTTAGTATCCATGTGAACAAGGTAGATGAGGGGTGCCTAACACCTTTCCTTCGTCTAAAGTGAGTCAAAAATTTAGAATCTCTGAATCAATTAGGGTTATCTGTTAAGTTCCCTTCCCTAGGATAAAAATTAATAGTGGTGACTCTCAATTTAAAACTGGTTACAACAATTATCTAATCATTCAACGTACCTGGTTGTCCTGATGAATTTGCTCTTCAACAACCGTTTGATCTCTACTTTAATTTTAGATAGCACTTCTGGCGCGAACCTCCTTGGCATCTGTTTGACTGGTCGCTTGCCTGGATTTATAGGTAGTTTAATTTCCACCATCTCTCTGCTCAAACCAAGCATCTTGTTGTAAACTCATGCAAAACAATCTCTAAATTCTTCAAGTAATTCAATTACTTAATCCTTTATCTTGTTGTCGGTCTTAGTGCTGATGTATGTAATTTACCTAATCGCACCATCACCCAGGTTGACTTCTTCCAATGGATCTCATGCTTGCATCTTCAAAATATGATCTCTTGGGTCTTTTTCAAACCCCAAAGGCTCTTCTTCATATATGCAGTCAAGCCTCTGGCTTTCTGAAGCTGTTGTTTGGCTTGGTTCTCCAAGCTTTTCCACCATAATGGCTTTAGGCGCCATTTTTGAAATATTTCCAGCCTCTAAGGCATAATTTATCCTACTTTCGGCCATATAGGCCAAAATCCTTTCCAAAGAATTTGACTCGGGCATCATTATGAGTTTTTTCTTCCCACCCTGTGCCCACCCTATGGGTTCGAACTCTCCTTTTGTAGTTGGATATGTATCCAGCTTTTCTTAGTCCCAAATGAAACCATGAGTAGGGTGTAGAGTTAGAAACTTGATCGCATCAGGATGTGACTTGAACATTGCATCTTCAGGATCACACAGAGGTATAGTAGCTGAGGATTTGTCAAAATTCTCCCTGTTGACCATACCCACACCAGCAGTGAAGTAATTGTGATCTGCCTCGATGTTCTCCATAATCCCATCTTGGCGCCATATGGATAAGCGTTGATGCAGAGTCAATGGTACTGCCCCAAGGCCATGTATCCACTCACGTCCTAGCAATAAATTATAGTTTTCTTTGGACACAATCACCATAAACAATGTTGGCCTCGAAGTCGAGCCAACTGATAAATTTACTTGAATCACACCTAGTATGTGACTTATTTTTCCTTCATAGTTTGGCAAAACCATTTTATGTAGTTTAAGGTTAGTGTCGAGCTTACCAATCCTTTTTAGCAATGATTATGACATCAAGTTCATAACAGTACCACCATCAATGAACACTTTGTTCAAGGGAAACCATCAACTTTATCCCTTATGAATAAAGGCTTGAGATGGTACATCATATCATATGTAGGCTTCTTAAACATCGCCTATTGTTCTTCGACCACTGATCAGTAGTTTTTACACAGGTATTTAACATTTATTTTAGTTATCTTTTCTTTTAATTGACGAGTGTTTTATTTCATTTTACCGAATTGTATGCTTTGGTTACATGTTTTAGTGTTTTCAGAGTTAAAGGAATAAACCATGACAAGCCAGGACGAAAAAGTGCAAAAATTCAGAGTTTCAGAGGAAGTCAAAAATCCACCTATATGAGGCCTGACACGGCCACCTGTGTTGCCCAACATGGGCCGTGTCACGATGCGAGAGTGAAGAAAAAGGGAAGTAAAGTGTGCAACACGGGCGGCCGTGTTTCCTAACACGGTTCGTGTTACAACCCCTGGAAGTTGAAGTTAATACTTAAAATCTAGAAGGCAAACACGGGCGGCCGTGTTGCCCAACACGGGTCGTGTTGCAACCCCTGGAAGTTGAAGTTAATACTTAAAATCTAGAAGGCAAACACGATCGGCCGTGTTGCCCAACACGGGCCGTGTTGGCCTGTGACGCTAATTTATGATTTTTTTTTCTTCTCTATTTTGCCCATCTGTTAAGTTGTGGGGGCGTTTTAGGTACTTCCAACGGACTTAAAAGAGTTTTTGTTATTTAGGAGACTTTCCACGATGAATTAAGGGACTTTGCGCTGGAAAAGATTAGGAATGATAAAGATTGATCCTTTCAAGAGATTTAGAGACGGAGATTCCTTCATGAGCAACAACAATTGAAGATCGAAGAATCCTCCCCTTTTGTAATGTCAAATTTTATTATTACTTTTCTTTTTAGTACTATGAGAGGCTAAACCCCCAATGCTAGGGGGTATCCCTGATTTGCAAATGTATTGATTATGAATTCTTGATTTTGATACAATAAGTTTCCTTTCGATTTAATTGATCAATGTTCTTATGCCTTTCCTATTGGACAAATAGGGATTGATCCACAGTTAACAATTAGGGTTGGACCACTATTGTTAAGGTTTTTGAACAATTAGACTATAGTAGATATCATCTAGGACTAGGGATTACCTATAGGTTACCGGTAAAATCTTAATAACATAAAGGCTTGACTCCATCAGATATCTCTAAGGACTTAGAATTTAGGATGTATGGTTAAAGGTTTTCTCACTAAGGACTTAGGGGAAAACAAACTAAATATTTGGTAGTTGAAGGTAATGACAAATTACAAGGTAAAATCACACACCTACCCCTAGCATACTCCTCATATCAGTGAAAAGCCATTTTATTTTTCTGCTACTTGTTAAGTGACAATTTCAAAACCAAAACCCATATCAATTTTTGTTTAATTGAACTACGAATTTAACTCG
This sequence comes from Vicia faba, assembly GCA_948472305.1. Lineage (NCBI taxonomy): Eukaryota > Viridiplantae > Streptophyta > Magnoliopsida > Fabales > Fabaceae > Vicia > Vicia faba. Next base: position 232,574 of record CATIWC010002030.1, on the reverse strand, counting down.
ATAATTACACGCAGTTCTTGAGATCGATATCCTTGGAATTTCCCATTATTACTGCAAGGGAAAAATAATACACTTTCTATTTTTCATATCAAGTTTTTGGTGTTGTTGATGGGGACTGCCGAGTTATTAAATGTAATTTGAGTTCAATTAAAATTTTGTTGCTCTGCAGCTAAAATTTATTTTCTGTAATTTTTATATTTTTGTTATTACTTTTTTTTTTCTAACCTTTGCATGCGAGGACAACCCTTAGCTTAATTTCCTTTGATATACATGCTCAGGTTCAGAATTTGAACCCAAAACTATGGGGGAAAACCCACCACCACCACTGGAGAGACTTCTTGAGGATTACAGAGGAGAAAATGCTCCAGCAGGTCGGTTGACTATTGTAAATCAACCAGTCAATGTTGTGAATTTTCAACTGCATCCTTCAACCATCCGCCAGCTCGAGAACAGATCTTTCACCAGAAATATCAATGAAGGATGCCAATAAGAATTTGTAGAGATTCCTCACCATGAGTACTATTTTGAAGATTGAGGGGCACTCTGAAGAAGCGAAGAAATTAAGGATGTTCTCGTTTACGCTGTCTGAAGATGCTGAAAAGTAGTTTTACTCATTGCCTGCTGGAAGTACCACCACTTGGGAACAAATGGAGAATACTTTTCTTGATGAGTACTTTCCTGCTTCTGTTTATATTCTCAAAATATTTGATATTGTGAATTTTAAGCAGAAGGAAGGAGAGACACTAGGTGATTCCTATAAGAGGTTCAAGAGGTTACTAGTAGCCTGTCCCACGCACAACATGAGTCAAACTGAGCAAATGCAGATGTTTGTGAATGACCTCCAAATGAAGATAAAGCAGTTTATTAATACATCTGGCGGTGGCTCATCCAACTTCACAACATCCACTGGTGTGAAGAAGATTATTGAAGCCATTGCTGCAAATAAGCATCTTGAGCTATATGAAATAGTTGTAAGCAAACCAAAGGGAGTGATTGATTTGAAGTTGGAAGTGAATAAAACTAAAAATTGAAGAGGTTATTTTTGTAAAAGTGGAGAAAAAGCTGAAAACAATGGACATGGGTACTCAACATGTAGCTCAGGTTCAACAGGCACACAAGGCAGGTTGTGAAATTTCTAGTGGCCCACACCTTACTATGCAATGTTTTGCAACTCCACAACAAATTGAGGGGATAAAATTTTGGATGCAAAATAACCCATATTCTAACACCTATAGTCCTGGGTGGAAGAATCATCCTAACTTCTTCTGGAAAGATCAACAGCAACAAGCTCCTCGGAAAGAAGAGTGGGAGGTAGCTATTGAAAATATGGTTGCACACACCTCTCAATTTCAAGAAGAGACAAGGAGTAATCACAGGAATACCACAACTGCAATAAAAATTTTGGAAGTTCAAATGGGACAGATTGCACAACTGGTAGCGTTGCGAGCACAAGAAAATCAGAAAAATCATGAGAATGTTAATAATGTCACAACAAGGAATGATAAAGCTGCTGAAGAGAAGAAAGATGAGGTAAAATTTGATGATAGTATCATATAAGTAGAGTTGGAAGTGAGAGAGAATAGGAAAAAATAGGAAGAAGTGGTATCATCTGTGAAGCCAGTTGAAGAGAAGACTAAATCAGTGATCAAGTTACCGTATCCATCTCGAGTGGCAAAGAAGAACCCAAAAGAGAAAGAGTTTGATAAATTTGTCTTGTTGTTCAAAAATCTAGAGATCAATATACCATTCTTTGAGGATTTTGGTGTTGATGTGATGTGATATTTTATATCTTATGATGATTGCCTTGGTGAAGGCTTATGCCTTGTGTGTTAATGTTGTATGAAGTATGATGCATATTATTGTGATTAAACGTGATAGTGTTGTACGAATGATGTATGAATGTATTGCATAATGTATTGCAATATGGCGAATATGTTGTTGTTGGCTTTAAATTGGCATGATGTTGATGGTTATGCTTTTGATTGCATAGTTTTTGTTGTGGCATGTTGCATTTCATGCATCGTTGATGGCTTATGCTCTAGCCTCTATGGAAAATGTTAAGGGCTCATGCCCTGGCCTTTATGGCAAATGTTGAGTGCTTATTCCCTGGCCTTTATGGAAAATGTTGAGGGCTTATGCCCTGGCCTATATGTGAATTTGTTGAGGGCTTATGCCCTGATATACCTGTTGTTTACTCATGATTACACTACTAAAAAAAAGACATTTGAGGAAAGGTTTTTACATCGGGTATCAAAATATATGATGTAAAAAATACAATTAACAAACTTTTTACATCAGGTATTTATTTGCAATGATATAAAAAATATGAAAAAAATATATTTCGCTACCTATTACATCGAGCAAACGCATCCACCGATGTAAAAAGTTTTCAGAAAAAAATACGGTGGCATTTTTGTAAATAAGAAACAAGGTAGTAGAAATATTAATAAAAAACATGCAACATATTACATCGGTTGACTAAAAACCGATGTAATATCTTCACAACAGATATTAATATAAAAAATAAATTAAAGAATAAATTAATTTTTATGCAACTTATTACATCGGGTATTACAATGCACCGATGTAATAGGTGCATTGTAAAAAAAAAGTCAGAAAAAAAGCTTGCCAACCCTTACATCGGGTATTACAATGCACCGATGTAATAGGTGCATTATAAAAATAAAAAAAAAGCTTGCCAACCCTTACATCGGGTATTATAATGCACCGACGTAATAGTCATCCAACCCTTACATCGGTTATTACAATGCACCAATGTAATAGGTGCCAAACCCTTATTTCCCAAACAGTAGAAAAATTACAACTCCATCGTTATTCTTCCACCACTCCATCGCGCCGCGCCTCCTCAACCTCGCTTCTGATTCCGATTCTGCATGCCCACCCGATTCCGATTGTCAACCGTCTTCATCACCATCACCGCGACTTTTCGGCCACCGTTTCGGCCGATTCTGATTGCCCCTTTTCGGTAATATTCTTTGACCGCCATTTTGGCCGCCATTTCCGGTCTTCCTCTTCGACCGTCGTTTCCGGTCGTCCTCTTCGACCGTGGTGGTTTCCGTTTGTGTTTCCGCCGTTTCTGGTCGTCGTCTTCGACCGCGGTGGTTCTGTTCGTTCGTGTTTCATCGTTTTCGACCGCCATTGATGATGATTTTTGTTGTGAATTTGCAGATTTGTTTGATGAACATAGATGATGCGGTTTGTTGAAATTTGATTATGTCTCCTTGCCGCCGTTTCACGTCGTTCACTCTGTTCACACCGTTCACGACTTTTCACCGGCCGATTCACGCCATTCCTCGCTCGCCGTTTCAACTGTAAGTCACATTCTTCACTTATTTGAAATAATACTATGTTTGAGATCTGTTTCAAAAGGAGTTTTTGAAAATAAACTTTCAGGAACCGGTTCCTACCGAACAGGGAACCGGGTTCCAAACTTGTTCAAAAATCACTTCCCTGGAATTTATACCAGGAACCGGGTTGTACCTATAGGGGAACCGGTTCCTGCGTGTTATTTTTGAATTCTGGGTTGTACCTATAGGGGAACCGGGTTTCTACTGTAATGAAAAAAGAAAGGACCAAAATAAATTATTTCAACATCACAATATTTATATGTTGCGTCCTTTTAGTATTATAATAATAATTTACAGCCAAATCCTACTGCCTTGATTCTAACTACAAATATCACAAAACTTGACATAATGATTTTAAAAATATAACTTGACAATTTGATGATGTTTGAAATAGTTCAAAATCACCCTTACATATTGCATATGAATGTTGTATGTTGCACTCCTCAATGTTTCCATCAACTTGATAAGTAGCACCTTTTTTCTCAATAAAAAGTTTTGTAGACTTGAGTTTCAAGTTTTGAAATCTTAATAGAGTTATCACCTTGCCATTGAAATTTGATTATATTTTGCTTTCTCCGCGAAGCAGCACAACTTGCAATCTCGGAATCTCCGTGAAGTAGCGCAGCCGCGGGCACACCGTTCGTCATACCTTCCTCCGTGTGAACATAGTTATGGATTGTAGTTGGATGAGAGCTAATCGATTAAGTGACGAGTACGAACATGGAGTGATGGAATTTCTACAGTTTGCTGAAAGTAATGCTGACAAAAGTCTTCCTACGCTTTTTCTCTGTTCATGTGTTCGTTGTGCAAATAAAGAACCAAAACATAGTAAGAAAGAAATCATGGATCATCTAATTTGTGTAGGGATTTGTCAAAGTTATACAAAATGGATATGGCACGGTGAAGTAGTAGCAAAGTCAAACGTGTCTCAAATAGATGATGTTAGTGTAGAAATGGATGATCGTCTATAAGACATGTTGCGTGATATTGGACAAGATTCGTTTAAGAGGGCACATGCGTATGATACTTTATGCAATGACAAAGATAAACCATTGTACACGGGATGCAAAAAATTTACACGTCTGTCAGCCGTGTTAAAATTATTTAATCTGAAGGCAAAGAATGGGTGGACTGACAAAAGTTTTACCGAGTTGCTTGAATTGTTGACCGAAATGCTTCCAGAAGGTAATGTAATGCCAAGTCATTATTACGAGGCGAAGAAAATATTGTGTTTGATGGGTTTGGAGTATGAAAAGATATATGCATGCCCTAATGATTGCATATTATACAGAAAAGAGTATGAAAAGTATAATCATTGTCCAAAATGCAAGGCTTCACGCTACAAAAAGAAAGATGGTGAATCAATTGATGATGAGGTGGTCAAAAAGGGTCCTCCTGCGAAAGTCGTATGGTACCTACCAATAATTTCAAGGTTCAAGAGATTATTCGCCAATGCAGATGATGCAAAGTGTGATACGGTGGGAGAACTGACTTGAGATTTTGCGTTTGTATTCGCACTTGTTCGGTTTAGCAAGAGTCGCCACCGACTTTTTATTTTATCCTAAGGAAAGGTCAAAAAGCACAGGAAAGACCTTTGAGATGTTTTCGTGGGTTCGGGGGGTAGATTATGAAAAGGGAAGGTATTAGCACCCTTTTCATCCATGGTTATCCATGGGCTCTTAGTTACTTGTTTTAGATCACTTGCCTTTGATTTTCAATTGCTTGAAATGGTGGTGGTGTGTGTGTGTGTTTTTGAAAATGTTTTGAAAAAGATGCCTTGTCTAGGCAAACATTGTAACAATTCTTTACTCGAATGTTTTACAAAAGTGTTTGTCTTTTCGAAAAGATGTTTCAATGTTTTTGAAAGTTGTTTTGAAAGTGTTTGTGGAGTGTGTTTTGAAAATAGGCAAGTGTGTTTTGCAAGTTTGATCAAGTAACTAAGAGTTGTCTACCCCTAAATTTACTCAAAGATTTTTCTCATGTTTTAACCCTTTTAACAGTATTGTTCCACCATTGTATTTGGTGGACAATCTTGTGTTAGGATGTTAACGGGACGGGCGCGGGTCATCGTATGGACCATGAATGCAATGGTGCCAAGTGTCTTTGGCAATTTGCTTGAAGGGACTATGATTATTTTGTAGGCAACTTCGAAAGCGTCATCGAGGGACTATGATCATTTGAATTGTTTTGTTTTGCCAAAGAACTCAACATGCAAGCATGGCCCATTTTGGAAGGCAACAAGCGGGATTACCCTAGGGGTGCAAGTGTGAATTGTGTATTGATTGTCATGCATTTGTCTTTGTATTAGGTTATCTAGCGATTGATTTTATTTACATACAAACCCTAGGTCTAAACATGGTATAATTGAAAGCGATAAATTGCGGGAATTTAAAGTCTACACTATTACAAATAAGTATCTGGGGATGGGGGTACAAATATTTACAAATGGGGATGAGTCTTATCAGGATAGTAGTGTCCAAATATATTTACAACCAAATCGAATCGCAATCTCAATGTAAAATGTAGCAATGTATAAGAATAAAAGCAATGTATCAAAAGTATTTGTGAAAGTGTATGTGATTATTTACAAGTGAGAAAGATGTTAACTTAATGCAAATTTAAGTATTTATTTATTCTTTTTGTATTTTTGTTAATATGTACAAACAAAAGTTTCAAAGAAAAGAAAAAATGTTTTAAGTTAAAGAAAATTATTATTTGTATTTTAGTTTATATACAAAAGGGTTTTAAAGAAAAAAAGAAAGTTTTAAGTTTAATTATCCTATTGTCTAGGTATTTAGTTAATGTACAAAGGTTTGTTAAACAAAGATTCTAAAAAAGAGAAAATTATTTAATTTAGACAAATCCTATTTTTATGTACTCTTAAATATGATTAAAAAAAGTATTAATAAACATTTTGCAAAGAAAGAAAAAAAGAATTTAATGTATCATTTTTTATTTAAACAAAAATATTAGTATGAGTTTTAAAAAAAAGGGAAAATAAAGGGATAAGTAAAAAAGAGATATTAGTTTTCAAAAATATAAAAAAGGTTAAGAGAATTTAAAGGGCTTAAGGGGGAAAGCTGGGCCCAAAATGACAAAATAGAAACAAAAATGAGAAGAGAAACAGGGGGGTATGCACGCTGGATTCTGATGGGCTTAGGCGTTTATGTGGGGGAACCGGCCCAAACACGTTTGTCACATTTTGCTTTAGGGTTTCATTAGTTTTATTTCATTTTGCAATTAGGGTTATAGCTTACAGAGGCGCCGTTTCCACCTTTGTCCTCTTTGTCTCCTTGAGCCATGGATTCTGACCTTCCCCCTTCGTCTCAGCTACCAAACGCCATCATCGCTCCCTCATCTCCATGGTCACGCAGGCGGCGATTTCGAAGAAGGTAATGATTCAAAGTTAACGCATTTTTAGGGTTTCAGGTCATGCATGTTTTTAATCTTTTTATGCATTGATTCTTTATGTGCTATCTGTTTCTGTGTGAGGTGTGGAAGAGAAGAGGTACTACCTTTGGGGTTCGTTGCTTGGAGAGGAGGAGAGGCGAACTGGAGGCGTGTCTCAGGCAGCTGAAGGCGAGGGAGTGTGATGCGCCCTGAGCTTTGCTTTTCCTGGTATTCGTATTTGCTTTAGGTTTTATGATGATGATTTTCTGAAAACCCTTTGCTTACCTGTTTCTGAACACTTCTTTTCCTCTTCCACTTGCTTATTTGCTCTGACTGCTTGCTTTTTTTTGTTGTTTTCAATGATGATAAGAATCTGAGAATCCTAGCTTACCTGTTTCTGAACACTTCTTTTCCTCTTCTTCTGTTTGCCTCTGAGATTATTTGATGATGATTTTGAGTATTGCTTTTGTTGGTTATTGGCCCTATGATGAGGTTACTCTGAGGGTTTTTGGCTTGAATGCTTTGAGGTTGGATATTTGGCTTGGACAGGTTTGTGGCTTTGTTGTGATATGCTGGTTTTGATTTGTGGTTTGGTTCAAGGTTACAGGCCTGAGCAGTTTGTTTTCTGGTATAAGCTATAGCAGGTTTGAACAATTTTGATACAGGCTTATGAAAGGCTTATCAGTATAGGCAGGCTTCTGGGTAATTTAGCAGGTTTGAGGTGGTTTAAGGCTTATGCTTTGGAAGTTACAGGCTGGCTTATGTTTTTGTTTAAGCTTGTGTTATGGTTTGAACACAGGTTGGTGGTTGAATGTTGAAAGGCTTGAACAGGTTTGAAACAGGTTGTATGGCTTTTTGGTTTTGACAGGCTAAAGGTTTATCAGTTGGCTTGCTGTTTAGAGGCTTGTGTTATGTTACAGTTTGAGGCAGTTTGGAAATCTTTGATTCAGTTTGTGTTATTTCTGTTATGTATTCTGCCTCCTTCTACTGTGTTAAGATATGTTTTGTTTTATATCTTTTTCTAAGCCTCAAGCCTGTAAGCCTCTTCTCTCTCTCTTTTCTCTCTCTATCAGAAAAGCATTTGTTTATTTCTTACTGTACTATTCTGAAAAAGTGATAGGCTGGGAAATGATGTAAAATTTGAATATGGCTTGCATAGTTTCTTTCCTCTGCACATTCCAGATTTCCTGCATATTTTTGTGTACTTTGTTGACAACTTTTGGCTTTTGATATCTTTCTATATCTTTTGGACAGCTTTTGACAGTTTCCTTTGGGCAATTTGTTTTGACATTCAGTTTGCTTAGTTTGAAACTTGTGACTTGTTTTGTGCAGTTCAGTTTGCTATTCAATTTGAAAACTTTGGTTGACAATTTGGAATTATGAACTATGCAGCTTTGTATTTGGCATATTGAATAGCTTTGTGCATTTCATATTTTTTTTGCAAGCATATTTCTATCCCTCTTTGTGAACCAAGAGTATTTCTTGTGATTTGCAGAGAGGGTGAACAACTGATTCCGGCCAGTCACTTTTAATGATGATTTTTAAATTAACTGTCTGCCTTTTTTTTATTTCATCTACATTTGACTTCTTTCTTTTCTTTTTGCAGGTAAAAATCAGTTGAGCACAGGGGAGCATCAGAAGACTTAGGATAATTAGGATACAGTTTTATTTCATTTTAATTATTTGTAATATTATTATTGTAAACAAAAATGTAAATAAATTTACAGTGTTCCAATAATAATTTGTAACAAACAATTAAAGATGAATAAAAATCCTTCTTTGTCAGTTAATTCTTTTATCTCAGCTGTCTATTTAATTATTTAAGCTTTCTTGAATTAAAATAAATGGAAGTAAATCCAATTATTCTAATTTAGATAAAATAAATAATTAACAAACACTGTAGCCTTGCAATCAATAATAACCTGGCGTCCCAATTAAACATAAGCAATGCACAATTAATCAAACCAACGTCCATATGTCTTTTCTTTTACTGATTATACCAACACTGCAAGTTCTCAATTCAACTGCCTCAGCTCGTATCCCAAAGTAAATTGAAAAGAACTATAGAATTAATTCTTTCCGAGAATGCGTGCACAAACCCTGATTCTTGTTTTAATGTCAAAGAAGCGCCTGCCTGATCAAACCCTGAGCCAAACTCATCCAAACCCTAATAATCTGCTTGAACTGTTCCAGAGCCATGAAAACCCTAATTTTGTTTGACTGGCGAGAAAAGTCTGTTTTGACCGATTCTTAGGCCAATCTAAAAAATCAGGAGAAGCCCGAAGCTGTGATTTCTTGTGAAAAAGAGGAGGGCAAATTTTGGGGTACAACACAAAGAATCTTAGATGGCATGCAGAAGAAAGAAAATATGATGGACAAATTCGTCATGTAGCCGATTCTTTGCAATGGAAGAAAATAGATTCTTTGTTTCCAAATTTTGGCAAAGAGTCGAGAAACCTTAGACTTAGACTTGCTACTGATGGAATGAATCCGTTTGGTAATCTGAGTACTAACCATAGTTCTTGGCCTGTTCTCTTGATGATTTACAACCTATCTCCTAGGCTGTGCATGAAGCGTAAATATATTATGTTATCGATGATGATATCGGGCCCAAAACAACCAGGAAATGACATAGACGTTTATCTAAGTCCACTGATTGATGATTTAAGAGTGTTGTGGGAGGAAGGGGTGGATGTTTTTTATGCGTATTCTGGTGAACAGTTCAATATGCGTGCCATGTTGTTTTGCACCATCAACGATTTTCCGGCGTATGGTAATTTGTCTGGGTATAAAGTTAAAGGGCATAATGCGTGTCCTATATGTGAAAAAGATACTTGTTACCATCAGCTTGAAAAAGGAAAGAAGACCGTTTGTCTCGGGCATCGAAAATTTCTAAAACGTTATCATCCATATCGTAGATTGCGGAAAGCTTTCAATGGGGAACAAGAGCATGGTGTTGCTCCAAAGCCCTTGTCTGGAGAGGAAGTTTATCGGCGACAACAGGGACTTGATGTTGTCTTTGGAAAGTACCAAAAACAATCTACTGTGAAAAATGTGTGGAAAAAGAGATCGATTTTCTTCGATCTTCCATATTGGTCTAGTCTTGATGTAAGACATTGTATTGATGTGATGCACGTGGAGAAAAATGTATGCGATAGTGTAATCGGAACACTTCTCAACATTCAAGGCAAGACAAAAGATAGTATTAATGCTCGTCTGGATTTGGGTTTGATGGGTATACGAGAAGAGTTAACTCCACAATATATAGGTAACAAGACATATTTGCCTCCTGCCTGCTACACTTTGTCTAAAAAAGAGAAAACAAGTTTTTGTGAGTGTTTACAAAGTATCAAGGTGCCGCATGGTTACTCATCAAATGTCAAGAGGATTGTATCAGTTAAAGATTTTAAATTAGTTGGCTTAAAATCTCACGACTGTCATGTCTTAATGCAACAACTACTACCATTGGCTATTCGTGGGATATTGCCTAACAACGTAAGGAAGACTATAACTAGGTTGTGCTTATTTTTCAATGCATTTTTTTGTAAAACCATTGATCCACTAAAGTTAGACGATTTGGAAAATGAGGCTGCAGTTATCTTGTGCTAATTAGAGATGTATTTTCCTCCTTCATTTTTTAACATTATGGTTCACTTGATTGTTCATCTAGTAAGGGAGATTAGATTATGTGGTCCAGTTTTTTTACGGTGGATGTATCCAATAGAGCAATACATGAAGATTCTAAAAGGGTATACAAAAAACTCACACCGTCCGGAAGCATCGATTATTGAGAGGTACATTGCAGAAGAAGCAATTGAGTTTTGTTCTAACTATTTGTCAGGAGTGGATGTTGTAGGGGTTCCCAAGTCTCGTCATGATGGAAGATATGAGGGTGTGGGTACACAAGGTTTAAAATTTAATAGCTTAAGTATTGGTGTGGTTTTTCAAGCGCATTTGTATATATTGAATAACATAGATGAAGTTCAACCTTACTTATCTGCTCACAAAAGCATCATAAAGAAAAAGTACCCCAAGATGAATGAAAGAGGGTTGTTAAAAGAGCATAATAAGAGTTTCTCTGAGTGGTTTAAAGAAAGAATTGCTAATGAAGATAGTGTTTCTAATACAATTAAGTGGTTGTCTTACGGGCCTAAATGTAACATAATAACTTGGAGTGGATATGATATTAATAAAACCTCTTTTTATACAAAGTCAAAGGATGACCGTAGTACCACGCAAAATAGTGGGGTAATGATTGTGGCCGAGTCCATGCACTTCTCTAGTGCTAAAGATAAAAACCCGGTTATGGCATCTACACCGTACTTTAGGGTGATTGAAGAGATTTGGGAAGTTAATTATGTTGTGTTTAAAGTTCCTGTATTTAAATGCAAATGGATTGATATCAACAATGGTGTCAGAATCGATGAATTTGGAGTTACACTGGTTGATCTTAGCAAGTTAGCTTATGCGAACGAACCATTCATCATGGCATCTCAAGCAAAACAAGTGTTTTATGTCACAGATCCTTCTAATAAAAAGTGGTCAGTGGTCTTACAAGGAACGGTCCATGATAGTGATGAAAATCAAGATGAGAATCTTGATATTTCTGAAACTCATCCTTTCTCAACAAATGTGACTACATTCATTGAAGAAAATGAAGGGGATGATGTGCATGCTATTCGCATAGACCATGAAGAAGGGATATGGGAGGACTAGTAAGATTTTTTGTATAAGTTAATTCTGTAAGTCTAAGAGTGCCTAAGAGGGGGGGTGAATTAGGTATATAAAAATTTATTCGGTTTTATGAGAAGATGCAATGCAATCATGAAAGAATACCATTTGAATTATGTTCAAAAAACAAAAGAAAATTTGTACTGGTTCGCTGGGAACTGGTTCCGACCCAGACAGAACCCGGTTCCTAGTGAACGTTATAACCCAGAATTCAAAAATAACACGCAGGAACCGGTTCCCCTATAGGTACAACCCGGTTCCTGGTACAAATTCCAGGGAAGTGATTTTTGAACAAGTTTGGAACCCGGTTCCCTGTTAGGTAGGAACCGGTTCCTGAAAGTTTATTTTCAAAAAATCCTTTTGAAAAAGATCTCAAACATAGTTTTTCTTATTGTTAAAAATGTGGGATATGTATATGATTATGAATGCATATTTGTGAACATCTATATTCAAGTTTAAGAATTATTTATACCTTTTGACATTTGTTGTTTCAGATACATGGGTGATTCAAACGACAATCCTTCTTCATCTAGTAACCCCAATAAAAGAAGAGTTAGAGGTCCCACTTTAATGACACAAATTGACAAAGTTCATCAAACAGGTGAAAAGATAAAGGTCGAGTTTAATGTAAGAACCTATGAATGTATTGGTGTTGGTAAAAATGCTACACATTTCAAGAGTTATATAGCATCTCTTGCTCGACAGTATTGTAGTATTGTGAAAAATGATTGGAAAGAAGTAGATGAAGGCGTAAAAGATGCTATTTGGACTGATATTCAGGTATTTTAAATACAATAGTTTATTATATTTTACAATCATATACTAATTAACAACATATGACATATACTATATTTGTAGGCTCATTTTACTATTTCAGAATGTAAAGATCCAAAGAAGGATAGGTTGAAGAAAGAATGGATTAAATATGCGGGAGAGCGATGGATAGGTTTTAAGACACAACTCACAGATAGATATATTCATCATCCCTTAGAAAATGATCCTCCTCCATATGTCAAGTATAACTTTATTACGGAAGACGCATGGAAAGAGTTTCTCAAGATTCGAGATACCCCTGAATTTAAGGTTAGTAGGAGTTATATTTTTTTGTGTGCATAACATTTTTATTATATTTAGTGATTAATTACTTGTTTGAGTTTATAATAGGAAAAAAGTCAGAAGGGTAAGGATAATGTGGCCAAGAATGTATACCCACACGTATTGTCTCGTGGAGGGTATCGCTTACTTGAGGAGAAAATTATGAAAGAAAAGTCATCATCGAGAGATAATTCCACATTAGATGATAATGATAGTCCATCTCCACCATCACGCCATGAGTTATGGAAGAGAGCACGACAAAAGAAAGGAGGAGAATACACATCAAAATCTACACAAGAGGTTGTTGAAAAAATTGTAAGTAAACAACGAAAAAATATTCAAGTATCATTATATTTGTGATTGATTAATTGATGTTTTTGCATTTTGTAGGATTCTCTAGTTCAAGAAGCTGAAAAAGGTGCAATTGTTCCGGATGGACGTAACGATATCTTATCATTAGGCATTGGAACATCTGAGCATGGAGGTCGTGTTTGTGGTGTTGGAAAACACCATAAACAAAGCACTTACTTTGGAAGATCACGTCAACATATCGACGTAAATGAACAACTTGTAATATTGGAAACAAAACTTAGAACTGAACTTGAAGAAAAGTTGGTTGAAGAGCGTAAGATGTTTCAACAATCATTAATGGAGACACTTAAGTCCATGGGTTTATCACAAAGCACAGGTGATAATAAATGCATTGAAAAATTGGAAATTATCGATGGAAGCGGAAAAGGAAGTTGTTCAGCTGCAAAGGGAAGCACAAAAGAGAGCACAAAAGACATGGAAGTTGATGATGTTCAGAGATTGTTACTCATGGTTTTGAAAATGGATGATAACCATTTGGCAATACAATTAAGTCATTGTGCGAGTGTCTCTAATTTCTATGTTTCAGCTAAATGTATCAGAGAGTTATTGGTGGGTTTAGGTCATTGGCTTGACGTGTCTATTCTGCAAATTTGGTGCACGTAAGTACATTTTATTGTTTTATTAAAGTCAATTTATATTAATATGTCATATCTCTCATCACTTTGATTGTAATGTTTATTTAAAATTATTCAGGTATATTTATCGTGTTTGTCTTGAGAATTCCATTTCAGAATTATATGGATTTATGGACCCTGCTAGGTGTATTTATAATGATAGTGTAGCGAAATCTCAAGAAGATGTTAAAAATTACGTACTACAAAAGTTACGTGATGAAAACAGAGTGTGCCACTTACTACCATTAATTCATGGGTAAGTATTTATATATAATTGTGTTTTATATTATTTAATTTTGATAACATATATATTTTATGTGACTTTTCTGTTTCCACACACACGTACAGGAGACATTGGCAATTAATAGTCATGTGTCCAAGAGACAATTTAGTTGTCATATTTTGTTCACTTCATCGAGAAATTGACCATCACACGAAGAAAATTATTACAAAGTAAGTTTATCTTTCATGTGACTTTCATTGACAACTAATAGTTATGTCATTTTTCATCGGCGAGTAAATTTAGCTATGTGATGTTTATCTTTCTGTATTAGTTCTTTTGGGATTCATCAAATGGCAAATGGAAATAGAAAAAAGGCTACATGGCTTCATCCCAATGTAAGTGTCATGTAAATTGTAATTATATAGTTAAATTTATGATAAGTATTCACTAATTATGTCATTCAATTGTAGACAAGGCAACAATATAACTCTAATGATTGTAGATACTATGTGATGAAAAATATGTTGGATATTGTCTCTGCTAATATAACCGAGAATTGGATGCAGGTACTAAAAATAACTTTACTTTGTCATTTACTTTTTATTTTTCGACTTAATATGAATTTTTAAAAATTAACTCTATATTGTTATATTTATGTATTATAGGTATTTGATGACCCAACAGAATTAACACAAGATGATTTGTATAATTTGCGACTTCGTTGGGCAAAATGTTTCTTTGAGTTACATGAAAATTAAGTTTATCTTGGTGAGTTTTATAGAATTGTATAAGTTGTGGTTTTTTCACAATACATATGGTTTTTGCACATTTATTGAGTTTCTTGATTTTTTTGCTTATGTTAATTGTTATTATTTATTGTCAGGCAATGTGATTTTGGTGTTGTCTACCGAAGATTTTATATTGGTAATTTAAGTTTGGAAACTTATAAATAGTTGAATATTTTTGTATATTTTGTGAATAATATGTAATTGTAAGTTTTGAAAAAAGACTTATAAATAGTTGAATATTGTTGTATATTTTGTGAAGAATTTGTAATTGTAAGTTTGTTTGTTGTAATACAATACAAGTTTGCAATACAATTGTTCAATTTGTAAGTTTGTTGTAAAAAATATGAAAACATCGACCTAGATGTGATATATGTGATGTTGGAAAGCTATGAAATCTATATAGCGACATAAATATAGTCTGTGTGATATTGGAAAAATATGAAAAAATGGGTACAAATTATATTTGTACAGGGAAACATCCAGAAAATAAATAATCTATTCCAAAAAAATTTCATACATTTTACATCGGTTATTAGTAAAAACTGATGTAAAAACTTTCAAAAAGGGACTTTTTACATCGGTTGGGGATAATAACCGATGTAAAAAGTCGTGTAACTGGGGACTTTTTACATCGGGTATTACTTCCAACCGATGTAAAAAACTGGATCAATTTTTTTAAAAAATATGCATAATAACTGTTTCTTACATCGGTTCATATATTATAACCGATGTAAAAAATGGACTTTTTACATCGGGTATTACTTCCAACCGATGTAAAAAACTGGATCAATTTTTTTAAAAATGTGCATAATAACAGGTTATTACATCGGTTCTGATATTATAACCGATGTAAAAAAGGGACTTTTTACATCGGTCCCAGAACCGATGTAAAAAGTCCCTGATTTACTATATCGCCTGGCTTTACATCGGACCCAAAACCGATGTAAAAAGTTAATTTCACCCGATGTAAAAAGTCATTTCTGCACTAGTGTTATATAACTTATTATATTGTCATGATATCTTACCCTTACTGTTTGAATGTTGCCTCCACGTGGGTAACATGTAGATAACTAGGAGTAGTGTGAAGTCGTGGAGTCTAGAAGAGGTTGCTTTCTCTTATTGAGTGGATGTCATTGCTCTGATACGTAACACCAGGGGATGAACACTCGATTTTTTATTTAATTGATGTCTTTTGAGGATTTTGGGAGTATTGTAGACTCTCTTTTAATTGATTAAATTGTTGATCTTATAACGGTTGGAGATTTTAGAATAATTACGAAATTCTTTCCGTTGCGTTAATAAAGTTGAATTTTGAAGATTATGTTGAAGTATTGTCGGTTCATTCGAAATGTGTGTTATGTATTTGTCTTATCATAATTGAGCAAATTTGAATATGTTGAATGATGTGACATCCTATTTTGAAATTTTATTTTACTCTGAATTTTATTAAATTTACCGTTGGGGAAATAGGGTGTTACATGTCATTTTATGTGCATAGTTCTGTTATTAGTTTTAGAGTTGCATGGTATCTGCAATTTGATTTCTATTTATTTTATGTGTTTTAGCGTAACCTTGCTCACCACTTTGATTGAGTTTCCCATTCTTTCATAATTAACATTGTTTATGGGACTGGAAGCATTGCCATTAAAAACATGAGTTTCAGCCGCATAATATCTTTTTGTGTTGGAAGTAATTTCCCCTAGAAATATTTGTTGTGACTTGCTGCAAGTATTATTTCAAAAAGATTACTAAGCAACCAACATGGGTAAAATACGAGAAGAACTCAAGGTTTATTGTTAGTGATAGTATTTGTAATTATTTGTCCGACAATTTGTTAACTATTTGTAAAATTTGCATTCAATTGATAGGAACATAAAATTAGTAGCCAGAGAATAGAAGCAAATACAAGTCATACATCCAATGCTGAGGCCTCCTCTACTATAATACCAACACCAGCTAATGCAGTTAGCTCCAACTCTTTGACATGTAACAGTCTTGCTTCTGGCTCATCTTCTATTACACTAATTGTAGCCACTAATCATCAACTGTTGGTTTCAATTTTATCAGGACCTTTGTTTCCAATTCAGTGGTGACTTCAAAGGAGTTGAACCAAGTATGGTTGTAAAGGACTGCACCCACATCTGACACATGAAGATTAGGAATAACACCAAATTCAATTGGTTAAAACATTTCATTATGTTCTGCAAGTTTTTTTCTTCTTATGACATCATTTCAACGCTAACTTATATATTGGAAATTTCTCCCTCCAGTCTTGAAAATCAAAACAATTGTAACTCAACTTCTTCTTTCAAAGTGTACCTCTACTTCTCCTTTCCCGTTACATTTAATATTTGAGTCAAAATCAAATTTTATGATAGAAAATGGAAATATATCTTTGTTTTCCAAATAATTATTTGAGTTAAAAAAGTTTGGTTAATTATAATTGATTTATAAAATAAATTTTTTTATTGCATTTGTGATTAAAATTTAATGCATAATTATTATTTATCTATTTTTGAGAATATAATATTTTACTATAGAAAAGCTTGGTTTTAAGAACTGAGGACAATTTTCATGACTCAATTAAGAAGTGCAATTTAATTTGTAATCAATGATCTTATAATGACAAAATATTTTTTTAAAATGAACAAATATTAGAGATCATATGTTTAATGATATTTGAATTAATATAGCATATAACTTCTAAACTACACAAATTTAACAAACATACTATTATTCAATTCATTAAAGTTAATCAAATTTTTATTATCAATTTTAATTTGTTATTAAACAAATATGTTTTTTTGGTGTATAATATGTTTTATTTTATAATGTTTGTTAATAGAAATTGTAAAATTAAAATTATAAACAATTATAGAAATTATAACCTGCTTTTTGTTAAATTGTAATTCATAGTGTCAAAGAAGATTTGATTTATTTTAGATTTAAATAGATTTGATTTAAGTCCAGAATAGATTTGATTTGATTTTGTAACAAAAAGATATTTTGAGCTTTGGGCTTAGGGTGTAAGCTCATTTATAAATAGAGGGAGTAACCCCTATTTTTAAGAGCAAGTCAAGTAAGTCAATTCATTGTAATCACAGAATTTGCAGTTGCAAGTGATTAAGAATGTTTTCCACAGTTTGTGGGCAGAGAGAAACTCTGCAGAAATATTTGTCTTGTCTTCTTTTCTTTGTTTGTCTCATAATTAAATTGTCATTGTGGTAGAAATTCATCATAAAATTTGGTGGATTTCCAACATCTGGTATCAAGAGCTTTTGTTTCGATTCAAGGGAAGTGTCAATCAAGAACGATTGAAGAATTCACGATGACAAGTTATGGGATGCAAACTATCCAGCAACGCTACCAATTCTGAAAGTTGACAACTATGAGAATTGGTGCAAACAGATGAAAGTCTTATTCAGGTGTCAAGGTCTTTGGGACCTTGTAAAAGATGGAGTCGAAGCGCTTGGTGAAAACGCTTCAGAAGAAGAAAAGAAGAAATACACAGAATCTGAGAAGCTGAGATATAAAGCATTATTTATAATTCATCAATGTGTCAGCCCATACAATTTCGAAAAGGTTAGTGATTCAGAATCTGCAAAAGAAGCTTGGGAGATCCTTGAGAAGTCTTTTGGAGGCGCTGAGAAGGTGAAAGAAGTGAGGTTACAAACTCACAAAAGGACCTATGAACTGCTTCAGATGGAAGACAGTGAAAACATATCTGATTTCTTC
Organism: Vicia faba; assembly: GCA_948472305.1. Lineage (NCBI taxonomy): Eukaryota > Viridiplantae > Streptophyta > Magnoliopsida > Fabales > Fabaceae > Vicia > Vicia faba. The sequence goes on along the minus strand of CATIWC010002030.1, from coordinate 214,258 downwards.
ACTAGAGTTACAAAACTAGTAAATTAAATCAAGATATGTGGAGAAACGTTAACAACAAGAGCTGTTGTGTCGAAGATCTTGAGATCTTTAGCTCCTAAGTTCGACCACATAGTTGTGGCGATAGAAGAGGGGAAAGACTTGTCAAAATTGACAAAGGAAGAGCTTCAAGAGACACTTGAATCTCATGAACAAAGAATGAACGAAAGAGCTGCAGGAAAATCAAAGAGTGATGTGGCCTTGCAGGCACATTCAACAAAAGAGACCAAAGGCAAAGGAAAGTGTTTCGACAGAGGTAGAGGTGGCTACAACAAATAGAATGGTAGAGGAAACCAAATCGAAGGAGATGTGTCGAATCAAAGAAGACCATACCAAGGCAACCAAAGAGGTGGTGTTGCAAATAGAGGAAGAGGTGGTGGTCGAAAACCTGATAAGAGTCACATTCAATGTTACAATTGTCAGAAATATGGACACTATTCGAGTGATTGTCCAGAAAAATGAAAGAATCAAGAAAGTGATGCAAAGCTTGCAGAACATGAAGAAGAAGAGATGATGTTGATGGTCACAACAAGAGATGAAGATAGATTCAAGGACCAATGGTACTTGGATTCAGGATGTTCATCACATATGTCTGGAAGGAAAGACTGGTTTGTCAATATAAAGCCCTCAAAGAAAAATATGGTAAAATTTTCAAATGACAATACCCTGGCAGCTTAAGGTATTGGTGATGTTATGATTATGAGGAAAGATGGCAAAAGGTCAGTAATCTCCAATGTGTTGTACATACCAGGCATGAAGAGCAATTTGCTCAGTATAAGGCAGTTGGTCGAAAAGAATTATAAAGTGTCAATCGAAGATAAGTTGATGAGAGTCGTTGATGCAAATGGGAGAGTAATCTTGAAGGCTCCTATGTCTCAGAATCGAACCTTCAAGATTGAACTAAATGTGATGGAGCACAAGTGCCTTTCGACTGCAGCTAGAAGAAATGAATGGATATGGCATTATAGACTAGGTCATCTCAACTTCAGAGACATCAGAGATTTGAAGAGAAGAAATATGGTTTCAGGATTGCCAGAAATTGACATTCCAAACGAGGTATGTGAGGAATGTGTGCAGGCGAAGCAACACAAGAATAGCTTCAGCAAGGATGCAGGAAGCAGATCGAAGGCTAGTCTTGAAGTCATATACTCTGATGTATGTGGACCAATCCAGGTGGATTCGATGGGAGGTAACAAATACTTTGTTACATTCATAGATGATTTCAGTCGAAAGCTATGGACTTACCTGATCAAGAAGAAAAGTGAAGTGATCGAAGTATTTACCAGGTTTAAGTCTATGGTCGAAAGACAAAGTGGTCGAAAGCTCAAAGTTTTGAGAACTGATGGTGGTGGAGAATATGTGTCGAAAGACTTCGACAGATTATGTGAAAAGGAAGGGATTATGCATGAGGTGGTGCCACCCTATACTCCACAACAAAATGGAATTGCAGAAAGGAAAAATTGAACCATCATGAATATGGTGAGAAGTATGTTGAAAGGCAAGAGTTTACCTAAAGAGTTTTGGGGTGAAGCTGTTTCGACTGCAACATACATTTTGAACAGATGTCCTACAAAGAAGCTAGAAGGAATTACTCCAGAAGAATGTTAGTATGGTGTGAAGCCTAGCTTGAGTCATCTGAAGGTATTTGGATCTATTGCACATAGACATGTGCCATATTAGTTGAGAAGAAAACTTGATGACAAGTCAAGTCAAATGATCCTAGTTGGATATCATTCGACAGGAGGCTACAAGTTGTTCGATCCAGAGAACAAGATGATTGTGATCAGTAGGGACGTGATCATAGATGAGTTTAAAGAATGGGATTGGACTGCAAATGTCAAGAAAGATTCAGTGGGAATCCTATTCGAAGAGCCAGAAACTCAAGTCGAAAGAGAAGTTCGACAAGAGGAACCAGCAGATATACCAAGTACAAGCAGACCTCAAAGAACAAGACGCATGCCTGCAAGATTGCAAGATTGTGTGATTACATCAGATGATGTAATAGATAATGAAGGTGAGCTGGTACATTATGCTTTCTATGCAGATGTCGAACCTGTTAATGCAACTGAAGCATTAAAAGATTCGAAGTGGGTGAAAGCAATGAACGAAGAAGTAAAGTCTATCGAAGACAACAACACTTGGTCACTTGTCGAATTGCCTCAAGGCAAGAAGACAATTGGTGTCAAGTGGGTATACAAAGTGAAAACGAATTCGAAAGGTGAAGTAACTCGACACAAAGCAAGACTTGTGGCGAAAGGATTTCTACAGAAAGAAGGAATAAACTTCGACGAAGTTTTTGCACCTGTTGCTAGGATCGAAACAATCAGGTTGGTTGTTGGTCTAGCAGAAATAAACAGTTGGCACATATGTCAGATGGACGTGAAGTGTGCATTCCTAAATGGACCCTTAGATGAAGAAGTCTATGTTAAACAACCAGTTGGGTTTGTGAAACATGACGAAGAAAGAAAGGTGTACATGCTACATAAAGCCCTGTATGGATTGAAACAAGCTCCAAGGGCTTGGAATAAGAAAATTGATAGTTTTCTAAGGGAGAAGGAATTTTTGAAGTGCACAACTGAACATGGAGTATATATAAGAAGAAGCAAGAGTAATTACTTATATTATGTCTCTATGTAGATGATTTGTTGATAACAGGTAGCTGTAAAAGTGAGATCGAAGACTTCAAAGGTGATCTCAGCAAGGAATTCGAAATGTCTGATTTGGGTGAGATTTCATATTTCCTTGGTATCGAATTCTACAAGAGCAGTAGAGGTTTGATGATGCATCAAAGAAGATATGCAGGAGAAATTCTCAAGAGGTTTGAGATGGAAGAATGCAACTCAACTTCGACACCTGCAGAACCAAGACTGCAACTGTCGAAAGATGCAGATGAAGATGATGTTGATCCAACCCAATACAGAAGACTTATTGGATCATTAAGATATCTTTGTCATACAAGGCCTGACTTAGCATACAGTGTAGGTATGGTAAGTAGATTTATGCAGAAGCCAAAGGTATCACATCTAACAGCAGTGAAGAGGATACTAAGGTATCTCAAAGGAACTTTTGATTATGGCATTTTGTTTCCTGCAGTTGATAAAGGAAAAGAATACAAGTTAGTGGGATACACTAATTCGAGTTGGTGTAGTGATGCTGAAGATCGAAAGTCAATAGCAGGATATGTGTTTATGCTAGGTGGTGCACCAATTGCTTGGAATTCAAGAAAGGAATCAGTAGTGGCATTATCATCATGCGAAGCAGAATACATAGTTGCTTCTCTTTGTGCATGTCAAGCAACTTGGATGGTGAACTTGGTCGAAGAGATAACAGGGAAAATCATGGAGCAATTACCATGAAGATAGACAGCATGTCAGCTATTAATCTGGTAAAGAACCCAATAGCACATGGTCGAAGTAAGCACATCGAAATGAGATTCCATTATCTTCGAGAGCAGGTAGCAGATGGGAAGATGAATTTGGAACACTGCAGAACTGAGAATCAGATTGCAGACATCATGACGAAGGGAGTGCAAGTTGAAGTATTCAGAAAGCTAAGAGCCATGATGAACATAGACAGTTTAGACACAATGAATTAGGTGGTGTGTTAAATTGTAATTCATAGTGTCAAAGAAGATTTGATTTATTTTAGATTTAAATAGATTTGATTTAAGTCCAGAATATATTTGATTTGATTTGATTTAGTAACAAAAAGATATTTTGGGCTTTGGGCTTAGGGTGTAAGCTCAGTTATAAATAGAGGGAGTAACCCCTATTTTTAAGAGCAGGTCAAGTAAGTCAATTCATTGTAATCACAAAAATTGCAGTTGCAAGTGATTAAGAAAGTTTCCCACAGTTTGTGGGCAGAGAGAAACTCTGCAGAAATATTTGTCTTGTCTTCTTTTCTTTGTTTGTCTCATAATTAAATTGTCATTGTGGTAAAAATTCATCATAAAATTTGATGGATTTCCAACAATTTTTCACCCATATATTTGATTTAATAGCCATTATCAAATTATATTAAATATATTCATATAATTTTTGGTAACGAAAATAATTGAAAAAATGTGTTAATTAAAAACACGGGTATTAGATTTTTTAATAAAGAAAAGTCATTAAAAAATTAATAATTAGTATTTATTATAAATTAATTAAAAATGAATATATAAAAATATGATTGTATGTTAAATGATTTTTTTAGGTAACGAGAAGTTATTAAAATTAATTGAATACTAATTATTATTATAATTTATTATTATTATTATTATTATTATTATTATTATTATTATTATTATTATTATTATTATTATTATTATTATTATTATTATTATTATTATTATTATTATTATTATTATTATTATTATTATTATTATTATTATTATTATTATTATTATTATTATTATTATTATTATTATTATTATTATTATTATTATTATTATTATTATTATTATTATTATTATTATTATTATTATTATTATTATTATTATTATTATTATTATTATTATTATTATTATTATTATTATTATTATTATTATTATTATTATTATTATTATTATTATTATTATTATTATTATTATTATTATTATTATTATTATTATTATTATTATTATTATTATTATTATTATTATTATTATTATTATTATTATTATTATTATTATTATTATTATTATTATTATTATTATTATTATTATTATTATTATTATTATTATTATTATTATTATTATTATTATTATTATTATTATTATTATTATTATTATTATTATTATTATTATTATTATTATTATTATTATTATTATTATTATTATTATTATTATTATTATTATTATTATTATTATTATTATTATTATTATTATTATTATTATTATTATTATTATTATTATTATTATTATTATTATTATTATTATTATTATTATTATTATTATTATTATTATATTATTATTATTATTATTATTATTATTATTATTATTATTATTATTATTATTATTATTATTATTATTATTATTATTATTATTATTATTATTATTATTATTATTATTATTATTATTATTATTATTATTATTATTATTATTATTATTATTATTATTATTATTATTATTATTATTATTATTATTATTATTATTATTATTATTATTATTATTATTATTATTATTATTATTATTATTATTATTATTATTATTATTATTATTATTATTATTATTATTATTATTATTATTATTATTATTATTATTATTATTATTATTATTATTATTATTATTATTATTATTATTATTATTATTATTATTATTATTATTATTATTATTATTATTATTATTATTATTATTATTATTATTATTATTATTATTATTATTATTATTATTATTATTATTATTATTATTATTATTATTATTATTATTATTATTATTATTATTATTATTATTATTATTATTATTATTATTATTATTATTATTATTATTATTATTATTATTATTATTATTATTATTATTATTATTATTATTGTTGTCTAACTCAGAAATATCACGTGAGTTGCATGAAAACTAAAATGAGATAAATATATTTTTAGAAATAATAAAATCAAATAATAAATATTTACTTTTTAAATTTTGTTTTATATAAATATAAAATATTTTCAAATAAAAAATAAAATTGATTTGAAAAAATATTAGTTTTTTTAATGATAAAAAATTAACATTTATACTAAAAAATTATACAAATATTTGTTTTTTTAAAAAACACATGAGACAATTATGATTAGTAAACGCACAATTTTATTATTCTTTTTAAATTTTATATATTACTTATAACGAACGACCAGTATATCACTAGTTAATTTTTCCTTTATTTTTCTACTAAAATATATATTTTTAACTTGACGAGACAACTTAATTTATATATCTTTTATATATATTTTTGAATAATAATTATATAATATTTATTTAACATTTATATCGACTTTGTGCGACCCATGCGTGAGCGACCCAAGGCATAAGTCCTTTATAATGACCCTTCATTTGAAAACATCTAAATCTTTTTTTACATCTTTTTCTCTGTTTCAATTTAGTCTTAATCTACGGCTTTCTCTATTTTGATTTTCAGAATGTTTTGTGATGCTTGATCATTTTGGTTTTGGTTTACCTTTGAGTTTGTGATTGCTATGACTTATTACACTACATAAGAGTTTCAATTTTCTCTGATTCTTTTTGCTATTTTGCTTGGACGATAGATTGAAAGAGAACATTATTGTTTTCTTTTTTTTAATGTTTTTCTAGAGTTATTGTGGGATTTGAACCATAGAGATGAATTGAGAGGTCAATTGGGTCTAAGTTCCAAACAAGATCCAGTCCAATAACGGTAAACAAAAATATAAAAATATATTTATTTATTATAATTTCTTTTTCACAAATGATTAATTACTATTTTTTATTATTTTTTTAATATTTACAAACATTACCAGATCAATTCTTTTTCGGCCACACGTGTTGAAAAATAAAAATAGAGACTTTGTAAATTGTGATTTAATAATTATATTTGAAATAATAATTGATTATAAAGAAAAATAGATTATCAAGAGATGGCAATTGAATTTTCAATTATCTTTTTAAATATATAAGGCATGCAGATAATGATATTAATTTATTTTTATCAATTAAATTTAAAATTAATCTTTTTCTAATTAGACGTAAAAACACAATATAAAAAATATATAATTTAAAATATATTTTATTTTATTTTATTTTATTTTAAATTCATATTCATAATATAATATTTTATTTTTTAAAATTAACTTTATTTTTCAAATTATATGTGCAGTTTAATTTTGTTAAATTTTTATAAAAAAAGTTGTTTTTTTATATATATATATAATAATACATTTATATAATTCTCTCTCTCTCTCACACACACACATATATATATATATATATATATATATATATATATATATATATATATATATATATATATATATATATATATATATATATATATATATATATATATATATATATATATATATATATATATATATATATATATATATATATATATATATATATATATATATTACATGTAAAGAAACTTAAAAAAATTATGTTTTTTTCATTTTAATTGTTATCCTATTTAAATGATTGAAATAATAATTAAAAATGATAATAATAAAAAATAATTAAAAAACTTATATCAAATCATAAAGATTAATAAATATAAAAATAATAATTAAAAAACTTATTGCATGTATAAAGATTAATAAATATAAAAATAATAATTAAAAAAAATCATAATAAAAATTAATTAAAAAACCTTCTATTTAATGAAGGAGACTCAAGTTTATAGATATAGAAAAAAAATATTTAATAAAGAAGGTTGTTAAATAAGAAATAAAATATTAATAGTACTAAAGTAATTATTCAGCACATAAAATCTTTTAATAAGATGACTTTAATCCTATAAAAATAATTCAATCAATTAAGAATGATTTTATAGATTTATTTAAAAAGTATCATAGACGCACGGGAACAATCATATCTTATATAATATTATGATATGATATAAGAAAAAAAAATACTTATTATTTTTATTTCAAATCTAATAAATAAAAGTAAGTATTATTTAATATTAAATCTGATTTACCTTTAATATTCAAATTTTTAATTGTTTGAACATGATTTTAGTTTTAGTATTCAAAATTTACGTATTTGTTGTTATTAAATTTCTTTAAGTTTTTATTTTTAAAAATATACATAATATATTAGGTATAATTAAATTTACCATTAAAATATAATAAATTATATTAAAATTTCAATTTATCAAAAAAATGTTAGTGTTTTTTTATGATAAAACATTATCATTTATACTAATTTTTTTTAATAAATATTTGTTTTTGATAAAAGAACACGAGACAATTATGATAAAAAATATATAAATTTGTTATGAAAAATATAAATTTATCTTTCTTTTTACATTTCTACAATTTTCTATTATTATTTTATTTAATTAATACACATAAAGTTATCGTATCAAAAACAAATTTTGTCTCTTTAAAAAAATATAGAAAATAATATATGTTAATTGTAATTATTACGATTATATCTATTTGATAGGTGAACAATAATAGACAAGAGGAATTGTTTAAATTTTCTATTATAGAGTTATAAACATGTAATTTAAGATTTCATTTACGCTTAAAAAACAACTATTTTAATATCTTTATTTAAAATAACATTGCGCGATCCGTGCGACTCCTCGGATAGATGATTACTTAATTATTTTATTTATTTTTCTACTAAAGTATGAATTTTCGACATACCAACACTACTTAATCTTTTATATATTACTAAATTATTTTCTTTATTTTTCTACTAATATAAATTTAATTTGTATATTTTTTATATATATTTCTTAACCATCACTATATTATATTTATATAAATATTACACGATCCATATGAACACACGAGTAGATAATTCAACTAAAAACGAATCGACACTATTTAATTTGTATATCTTTTATATATATTTCTTAACCATCACTATACTATGTTTATTTATTATTTATAACAATATTACACGATTCTTATAAAACGTAAAGATAGATAATCAATTTTATATATATATATATATATATATATATATATATATATATATATATATATATATATATATATATATATATATATATATATATATATATATATATATTATTGGAAATATAATTTACTTAATGTCTACAACTCCAAATGCTTATTCTTTAATAGGGCCTTTTGGCATTTTCAATTTTAGTATAAATATGCTATCTAGGCTATCAATATTGTAACTCATTCATTCCTCTATTTGATATACAATAGTAGTCCTCTTTGTTATCATTCATTGCTCATTCTTCTTCTCCCCTTTCATTACCTTGCACCAACAATTGGTATCTAGAGCACTTGATTCTGTTTTTCCTGGGAAACACGAGTGTTTGTGAGCTGTGTGTTTGATTTTGGTTCATTGATTTTCTGTTGAAATCTTGTACAAAAATCTGAACATAATCTGATTCTGTGGGTTGGGAAACAGTGTGTTTGAAGATCTGAAAAATTCGTGCAAGGTTTAAAATGAGTGGAGACAGTAGTTTGAACACCAAACTTCCAGTTTTTAATGGCAAAAACTGGAACAGATGGATGATACAAATGCGTGTGTTGTTTGGTGCACAAGATGTTCTGGATCTGGTTATAGATGGTTATGTACCAGCCGCAGCAGATGCAACTGAAGAATAGAGAACTGCTGAGAGGATGATGAGGAAGAGGGACCAGAAAGCTCTGTTCTATATCCATCAGTGTGTAGATGAAAGTGTGTTCGAGAAGATTGCTGACTCAACAACGTCAAAAGGGGCGTGGGATTTACTAGTGAGATATTACGGTGGTGACACATCAGTAAAGAAGGTGAAGCTTCAATCCCTACGAAAGAAATATGAGAACCTGAACATGAAGAGCAGTGAGAAAGTTTCTGAATATATCTCCAGAGTGATTCTGATCACTAACGAGATGAAGGCGTGTGGAGAAACTCTATCTGAATAGGTAATCATAGAGAAGATTCTGAGGTCGCTTACTCCTCAGTTTGATTACATTGTTGTTTCTATTGAACAGTCTAAAGATCTGGAAACCATGAGAATAGAAGAATTGCAAAGCAGCTTAGAAGCACAGGAGTTACGTCTGTCTGAGAAAACTTCTGAGAGGGAAGCTAAGCAAGCTCTGAAGGCTTCTTTTGTCAAGAAAGACCAGAAGCAGAATAGACGTGGTGATAGATTCCAGAAGTCAGAAGTCTCAACTTCTGATGATAAGAAATATCATAAAGGAAAGGAGGGGTATGACAAAAGGAAGGTTCAATGTTACTCTTGTAAAAAATTTGGCCATTTTGCCAGAGATTGTAGGTCAAACAAGAAAAGGAAATCAGAAGAAGCATATATGGCTAAGAGAAACTCTGATGATGAACCTATACTACTAATGGCTTCTGACTCTGATGGAAAATGCTCAGAAGATTGGTGGTATATGGACACTGACTGTTCAAATCATTTAACTGGAAACAAATAATGGCTGACAGACTTTGACTCCAGAAAGAGAACAAAGATCAAGTGTGATGACGATAAGTATCTTAATGCAGAAGGTATGGGATATGTCAGAGTTAGACTGAAGAATGGGAAAGACATTTTGATCAAAGACGTTTGGTATGTTCCTGGTATTGGAAGCAATCTGATGAGCGTAGGTCAGCTGATTGAGAAAGGTTTCTCAGTTTTTATGAAAAACAATCTTCTGACGTTGTATAATTCCAATCAGAAGTTGATTATGAAGTCTGAACAAGGAGGCAACAGAACATTCAAGGTAAATGTAGAAACAGCTGAAGCAACGTGTCTTAGTGCAGAAGGCGCTGAAGGTAACAGTGAGCTGTGGCATAAGAGGTTGAGGGCATTTGAACTATAGAAGCTTAGGGCATCTATGTTCTAAGAAGCTTGTACATGGTATTTCTAAGATTGTGAAGTCTGAGAAGTCATGTAAGATATGCATGAAAGGCAAGCAACCTAGATTGCCATTTACATCAGAAGTAGCCCCCCCAGAGCGAAGCATACTCTGGGAGTAGTATATTCTGATGTGTGTGGACCATTTCCAGTACCTTCACTTGGAGGAAACAATTATTTTATGTCTTTTGTGAATGAGTTCACAAGAATGACATGGGTAACACTCATCAATTTCAAGCATGAAGTGTTTACTGAGTTCCAGAAATTCAAAGTGAAGACTGAGAAGTAGAGTGGTCAGAAGTTAAAAATTCTGAGAACGGATGGTGGAGGTGAGTATAACTCTACAGTGTTTTAGAAGTTCTGTGAGGAGAGTGGAATAGAATATGAGGTTACTACTCTATATACTTCTCAGCACAATGGTCTTGCTGAAAGAAGAAACGGAACTTTGCTTGATATGACCAGAAGCATGCTGAAAGAGAAAAAGCTACCTCACGTGCTATGGGGAGAAGCTGTTGCCACATCAGCATATATTCTGAACAGGTGTCCAACGAAGAAACTGAAGGAAGCTGTTCCTTTAGAGAAATGGACTGGAGATAAGCAGAGTGTCAGTCATCTGAAAGTGTTTGGCTCTGTCTGTTACAAACACGTTCCAGAAGCTAGAAGACAAAAACTGGATGATAGAAGCAAAGTAATGTTGCTGGTAGGGTACCACAGTACAAGTGCGTATAAGCTTTATTGTCCAGAAACTAATAAGGTTGAAGTCAGCAGAGACGTTGTGGTGAAAGAGTCTGAAACATGGGATTGAAACAAATCTCAATCAGATTCTGGTGTAGTGCCAACACCAGAGTTAGCCTCTGAAGATGTTTTAGAAAGTTCATAAGATGAATCTGATTCTGAAGATGAGTCAGAAGAAGATTTTGGAAATGGATCTGATTCTGATCTAGATGCTGATGATGACCCAGAATCTGGTGGTGATCATAGTTCTGAAAGAGAAAACTCTGAAGGTGGTAACTCTGAAAGTAGTAGTTTTGGTGCAGCTTCAGAACAAACTCAAAGACCACAGAGAATCAGACAAAAACCAAGAAGGTTTTCAGATTTTAACATGTTGCGTGATAATGAAGTTGACTCTGAATGAGAAGTCATTCAGTGTGCCATGTTAGTAGATTCTGAACCAGTGAGCATTGAAGAAGCTCTCAAGAAGAAAGAATGGCTTAATGCCATGAAAGAAGAACTTGAGGCAATAAAAAGGAACAAAACTTATAAATTGACTAAACTTCTAGATAAGAAAAAAGCCATCAGCGTCAGATGAGTTTTTAAGTTGAAACTTAAGCCAGATGGTTCAATTGGCAAGCATAAAGCTAGACTAGTAGCTAGAGATTTTCTTCAGAAACCTGGGCTAGATTACTTTAAGGTGTTTACGCCTGTAGCTAGGCATGAAATAATCATACTGGTGATTGCTTTAGCTGCAAATAGAAATTGGCCTTTAATGCATCTGGATGTGAAGTCTGCATTTCTGAACGGTCCATTACAGGAAGAAGTTTATGTGTCACAAACTCTTGAGTTTGTGAAAAAGAATCAGGAAGGGATGGTATACAGGTTGAGTAAAGCTCTGTATGGACTGAAGCAAGCGCCTAGAGCTTGGAATCTGAAAATTAATTCGTTTTTCAAGAAGCAGAGGTTTTAGAAATGTGAGATGGAATATAGAGTTTATATACAACACTATGATAACAATATGATTACTGTGTGTCTCTATGTTGATGACATTTTGCTACAGGTAGTTGTCCAGAAGATATAAAGAAGTTCAAAGAAGTTCTGATGAATGAGTTCGAGATGACAGATCTAGGAAAAATGACATATTTCCTAGGGATGGAGATTTTGTACTCGAAGAAGGGTATCATTCTGCATCAGTTAAAATACGAACAAGAACTTCTGAAGAGATTTAAGCTGCAGAATTGCAAAGTTTTTGTGACACCATCAGAAACCAATCAAAAATTGGATTCTGACTCTGATGGTGATTTTGTTGATTCTACAACCTTCAAACAATTGGTTGATTCTCTAAGGTATTTATGTAATACTAGACCTGACATTTGTTATGCAGTTGGGTTGGTTAGCAGATTCATGAGTAATCCAAAGTGGTCTCATTTCCAAGCTGCTATCAGAATTCTGAGATATATCAAGGGAACCCGGACATATGGAGTGTTGTTTCCTTCTGAAAGAAAGACTGAATCAGAATTAGTAAGTTATTCTGATTCTGACTGGTGCGGAGACAGAGTGAACATGAAAAGTACTTCTGAATACTTGTTTAAATTTCCGGGAGGTCCCATTTCCTAGAGTTCCAAGAAATAGCCTGTCGTGGCTCTGTCAACATGTGAAGCTGAGTATATCGCAGTTGTTGTAGCTGCTTGTCAAGCTGTTTGGCTTTTGAATCTCCTGCATGATCTGAAGGTTGAAGTTGAGGAACCTCTGAAGCTGATGATTGATAATAAGTCTACAATTGATCTTGCCAAGAATCCAGTGCTACATGGAAGAAGCAAGCACATTGAGACGAAGTATCACTTTCTCAAAAGTCAAGTGCAGAAAGGAGTGTTAGAAATTCTGCATTGTAGCACTCAGAAACAGTTTGCAGATCTTTTGACAAAGGCAGTTAAAACAGATCAATTTCTTTGCTTGAGAGATGAAATTGGTGTTGTTAACTTCTGATAGAATATCTAAATTAAAGGATGATATTGGAAATATAATTTAGTTAATGTCTATAATTTCCAATGCTTATTCTTTAATAAGACCTTTTGACATTTTCAATGTTAGTATAAATATGCTACCTAGACTATCAATATTATAACTCATTCATTCCTCTATTTAATATACAATAATAGTCCTTCTTATTATCATTCATTGCTCATTATTCTCTCCCCTTTTATTACCTTGCACCAACATATATAACAACTATTATAATTTAATAATTTAATTATATATATCCGACAACTATTACAATTTAAAATAATTTAATAAATTAAATTAATACTTAATATGATAATCAATTACTTTTTTTTTACAGGACAGTCACTTCGCAAATAAAGCTCTAAGAAATTAATTTTTCGCCAACTTTAAAAAAAAAATTAATGGACAATGGTCTTCTATTGCTTCTTCGTTTTGAGTTTTTAGATAACTTTGCTTAATTCGTTTCTTCTGTTTGTAAAGGATGGATTATGGTTTAGGTGTTAATCAATTTACCCAAAAAATGCATTGGAGGCAAGCTGGTGCATGAATGTGTCGGAGGTTATCATGAAACCGAGACCGTCGACGTTTGTTTTTTCAAGGAAAATGCAATATATATGTAGACCATGTGGTTTAAGCCTCATACTTGGGCTTTTGGAAGCAAAGTTTTCTCCATTTGATTCTTTTTTTTGTTCTATGCTATGTTTTGATTTCCATGTATGTTAATGTTAAAACATGCGACGTTAAATATAAACCTTCAATCATATAATACTTGTATTCATATTCCAAACCCACAACTTATTTTTGTACATGATTCAAAATACAGTACATATCAAACATATTTGAACACAAAAGAAAACATAATACTATTTTGTTTGCATAACATAGCACCATTCATATATCACAAGTTTACTATCAAATCACTTTTTCTTAATATCAAGAAGACCCACACGAGTAACTCCTTCATCATCCAAGGCTCCAACATCGTTGAATGTCTGTCCCGTCATCTGATCGGCTGCTTTGAGTCTCTCCGCCACGGCTCCTGTTCGAGTGTCTTCAGTTCTGATCACTCCCTCGTTTCCACGCCTCCATGTTTCCTCTCTGAAACCTTTTTCTCCAACATTCCCCCCTTCCGTTTTCCTCCTTGCCTCTTCATCTGCTTCACTCAGCTTTTCCTGCATTCATCATCGATATTAGTTCTTTTCAACATTAAAAACAAACTCGAAAAATGTAAAATGAAGGTAGTACTAGGTAGTACTAGTACCTTTGTCTTGTCTTTTGCCTCAGCTGTTTTCTGCTTAGCAGCCTCGGCAGTCTCAGCTGTTTTTCGTTTAGCAGCCTCGGCAGTCTCTGCTGTTTTCTGTTTAGTTTCCTCTTTCTTGTCACCCAAGTAACCCATAGCATTTTTGGCTGCATCAGCAGCAGTGTCTTTCCCTTCTTTCACCTTCTCGGCCGCGTAATCCTTATACTCACCCATCTTATTCAATGTAGCATCTTTTCCTTCTTTTGCTTTCTCAGCTGCATAGTCCTTGTACTCACCCAGCTTATTCAATGTAGCATCTTTTCCTTCCTTGGCCTTTTCAGCTGCATAGTCCTTGTACTCCACAGCTTTATCCTTAGCTTCCTTTGCTTTTTCCCCTGCATAATCTGCATACTCATTAGTCTTATCTTTTGCTGCGTCCTTCGTTTCCTTCGCCTTCTGAGCCGTATAATCCGCATACTCATTTGTCTTTTCTTTTGTTGCATCCTTCGTTTCCTTCGCCTTCTGAGCTGCATACTCTGTATACTCATTAGTCTTATCTTTTGTTGCATCCTTTGTTTCCTTGGCCTTCTGAGCTGCATAATCTGTGTACTCACCAGCTTTAGAACCTGTTGTGTCCTTGCACTCCTTGGCTTTGTCAGCAGCAGAATCATAAACTCCACGGGACTTGTTGGCTGATATGTCCCGAACTTCACCAGAGACTAAATCCTTGTCGTCGTCGTAAACATGGACTTCTTGAGTTGTAGTGTGGGAATCTGTAGGGCTTCCCTTGCCAATTACAGCTTCTTTTGCATTCTCAAAAGTGTTTTTCACGGACTGCACCACGGAACCAATCACACCAGGTTTCTCCTGGTCATGTTGTTGTTGAGTTACAGTAGGACTTAGATCAGTCTCTATTGTTTTGTGAATTTCTTCCACATGTCTTGGTGGATTTGATGCCATTGATAAATTTCAGAGGATTGATGTAGAAGAAGAATGTAGCTTTTGTTTTGGTTTCTAACAAGAATGAAATCAGGTTGTTTTTCAAGTTTGTTGTAGATGTAGAGTTTATATAAATATTTAAAATGTATGAAATTATGTGATGATGAATTGGAGGGGTGAGGGACACGTGAGTATAGAAGAAGCACCAGCTGGCGGGAAAGGTCGGTGGGTGGACATGTGGCAGCCATGCTAGAGAGGTGTGAGACACATAAGAGATGCTTGGTGGGTGATATTTGGCTCTCTTATATTGATGACATTTGTATCACTGAAAATAATATTATTATACTAATATCTGTCTATCCAAAAGTAATTATATAAAGATTAGAGATATAGTATGATAAAATCCTTAATATGCCCCTATACTTATTTACTAATAAGTGCTTAAAGATGATTTTCAAAGTGGAATGACTTAGCCTCTGATTTGATTCTTTTAATTATTTAGACTATATATTTAATATATTTTTATTTTTATTTTTTATATTCTACGTCATCTTCTTTTTCTTCCACTTAATAATTCAACACTCATTTAATTTTTATTTATTATAATAATTTTGTTTAATAAAATTTATCATTTTATTTTACTATTTTTATTTTGTTTTATATAATAAAATCGATTTCTTTTGTCCAAATCAAATGAACCAAGTCTCTATTTATAGATTTAAAAAATGATGAATTTTTATGAAAATAAAAATAAATAAATAATTGATTTACTATAAAATAATTAAACACAAATAATTAATATGAGATAAAAATTTAAACATTCACAACGACCAATAAGATTTTACAAAGTATTTTATGTAACCTCACTCCTTTCTCATTCAATATGTTAAATGTTTTCAACACCAATTAATTCACTTCTTTTTCAACACTCTATTTAATATTTCATTACAAGCATTCAACTATTAAATAATTTTTTTAACAACCCTATTATAAAAAGTCTTAAAGATGATTCTAAGCTGCAAGTTCTTTAAGCATTAATATTTGATGAATACTCATCCTACTCTATGAGAAATTTTTCTCCTATGATAAAAAGTCACAATTGTCTCTAAAATTTTAAGATATATTTTTGGACTCATCCTTTTCATACACTTATTAGCTCAAATTGGTAAGATATTTTTATTTTATTAAAATTTAATTTAGAGACACATCTTTGTGTCAATATTAGGAAATTCGAATATGCATTTATGTAACAACCTTTAATTTAATATTCATTGAGCTTTCTGAAGATGTATCTCTAAAATATGGTATGTCATGTCAAATAGGAAATAATAGTATAAATAAATTAAGATTTGTGCGATGCGCGACTGTAAATTAACTTATTTATTTTTTATTAAATTTTAAATATATTAAGAGTTTGTTTTTACAAAATATTATTATTAAATTTATATTATAATTTTTTTTTGTAAATTATAGTATAGACAATGATACAAATTAATCACATAAAAAATATACATTTTAGATTTGTAAATTAAGAGTGATATCCGTAATTTAGGTTTGCAAACTTAAATATCTATAAAGTGATTTTTTTGTTTTGCTTTGATTCTCATATTTTTTGCACTTATCTTTAGTTTAGATATTTTATTTTAATATGTTAAATATATATTTATTTTTAGTATTAAATAAAATTAAAATTTTATTTATAACTATTATCAAATAAATTTTTCAATAAATTTATAAAATTTATATCTATTTTGTTGAACTTTAGTTATCTCATGAATAAATAGTTGAAAATGTTAGTTGTTATATTAAATTTTTTTAAGTATTATTTTAATTTTCATTATTGAGATTGTAAAAAAATATTTTATTTTATCATTGATATTAGTTTAAATATGAGTGTCTTTTTTAGATATTACCATAGATATTTTACTATAGTTTCTATGATCACTATTATAAAACAAAAAAATAAATCACTTTGAAAAAATTATATATTCTCATATGTGAGAAATTATAAATATTATTGTTTATTTTTAGTTTATTATTTGATATTATATGAAAAATATAATAGTAAAATATATATACGCAATAAGAACTATTTTAAATATTTGCTAAACATTTGTTTCAGATGTTATTTTTAATGTTATAATTATATTTTAGGAAAATAACAAATATTTTATTGTGTTCGAATTCTCTCACCTCTTATATATGATATTTTTTATTTATCATTAGTTTATTATTTGATATTATATAAAAAAATATAGT
Organism: Vicia faba; assembly: GCA_948472305.1. NCBI lineage: Eukaryota > Viridiplantae > Streptophyta > Magnoliopsida > Fabales > Fabaceae > Vicia > Vicia faba. Next base: position 196,588 of record CATIWC010002030.1, on the reverse strand, counting down.
AGTAAAATATATAGACACCGTAAAAGACTGTTACATACTATATTATATTTTAAAATAAATTTAAAGTAACTTATATTTGAAAGTCATGTAAGGATTATTTTAAGATTAAAAAAATTTATTTCAAGTGTTATTTTTATTTCTATTAATTCAGGAAACATGAGAGAATGTTTCAAGTGTTTGGATTTCCATATCTCTTTTATTTTTGAAATATAAGAGAAATACAATGATGGTTGGTTTGTTAGACCAATTTGTTCAATATAATATTTCAAGTGTTTGGATTTCCACATCTCTTTTAAAAGTATATTTTAAAGTTAAGGGAATATACATAGGTTGAATGATGATTGGTTTGTTAGACTAATTTATTTAAAATAAGATTTTATTTCGTCTTTGCGAAAGTTAGAATGCAACCTTCAATTAGTAAAAGTATTGTATTTGACATTTTAAAAAATGAAAAATGAGTTTTGAGATGTGCTACATAGGATTATAAGATGATGTTGTAAATTTTAGAATTATAATTGATGATTAATCGATAATGTATTACTACAAAATTTGATGCATTAAATTTAATATATTATATAGATGTTAAAAAAAACAACATAAATTAACATTAAAATACTTAACATCTATTATCTAATCTTTACTAAAAGATTGGCCAAACATAATGATATTAATATATTATATAGACAATTTCCTGATGGAGTTTTGTTTATTATGTGTTGCCGGAAGTTCAACATAATGATAATGTTTTATGCTCTTTCTTTTTTTATGCTTTCTTTTCACCATATCATAGGAAATCAAATTTGAACTTTGAACAACAAGAATAACCCTACCAAGAGAATTCCATATATTGTATTACCAAAAAATTCAAATATCTCTCGCAAGCATAATGTACAACAACTTTTCATTATTTAGCTTAGAATAATGGCAAGCACTTTCCTAGTTTTGTTTGGTTATTTTCTCTTTTATTTGTCCTTATGCAACTATGAAACATAGCACAAGTAAAGGAGATGATGCCATGATTCTTATTCAAAACAAAATATAGGATATTATTATAATTATATTCATTCAGAAAAATAGAACATTGAATCATTTTTTTATAAAAAATAATTAACCCTACGATAATGAGCTTTAACAAACTATAAAAAGTGCCATTTTTTTTCTTCTATTTGTGTATAAGAACTATTGATGTCTAAAATAATGGTATGTCACTTTGGAGAATCTTGTACGCTTTATAAATAGAGATAATTACTTTTCGTAAAAAGATAAATTATTTTCTTTTCCACTGATAATTTACTATTTATTTTAAAATGAACACCTTAACTTAACTTATTAAAATTATTATTGACATTTATGTTTTAAATTTATACAGATAATTAATTTTTTATCTTATAGGTTACTATCATAATAATCTATTTTATTTAAATTAATAATTTAAAAAAAATAAAATATTTATTTTTAAATATGATTTTTTCTCCATTTCACAGTTTTTCTTCTTATTTTTGTATGATTATTTAATATTATTAATCTATATAAATATTGTTCATTTTACAAATAAATAAATCATTTCAAATTTTACATTTATATTTAAAACTTTACATTTGCATAATTAATTTTTTTCATAAATAATTAATTTACATAATTATTAATAAAAAAATTATGACTGACAATTACTCATATTAGTTATATCATTCAAAATATACTACATCAAATATACGAATATTCGTGCGGAAGCACGAGTCTCTGACTAGCTACATAGATAATTGTTAACATAAATTTAACATTAAATTTCATTACTAAAGGGTGATTCAAATCTTTGCAACATCCTTAGAATATTTTTAATAGATCTTGCAATTGTCATATCCACTTCAATCAGGTCTTTTGATGAGTAACACTAAAATATACTCCATATAACTTTTAAATCCTCATTCGCCTGCAATTCAAGCTTGGTAAACCGTATCTTTCCTTCTGTTGAAATATTAAATTAGATTAGATTAGATTTGATTAGATTTAATATTTAATATAATCCAAGTTGTGTTAGCCCAAGCCCAATTAGGATTGTATATAAATAGTCATAGTGTGTATCATTATTTGTACACTTGAATAATACAAATCCTTATTTCCTTTATTATTCTCTCTTTCTCTCCTCATTAAAAGTGTCACACGCACTAACAAATTGATATCCAGAGCTTCCGGTTATTGTTCTTGATCAAGTTTTCAAGAATTTCACGCCAGAGATCGTTTTTCTAGGGCAAGTAAATCAACCGCTGCGAAGATGGCTAATGATCAGGGCATTCCAAATTCTCTTCCAATGCTTGACGGTAAAAATTGGATCCGATGGAAAAAACAGATGCAATCCTTATTTGGCTTCCATGAAACCCTAGAAGTGGTTACCGACGATGTTCCAGAATTGGCTACAAATGCAACCGGCGAACAGAAAAAAGCCCACAACAGAGTCAAGAAAAAAGATTGCAATGCGGCTTATTGCATTCAAACGGATGTCGATGCTGTTAACTTCGATAGATTCTCTCATGCCGAAACAGCGAAGGAGGCATGGGATATTCTGGTAAAGTATTTCAAAGGAGGTGAGAAAGTCAAGGTTGTCAAATTACAAACCTTACGTCGATAATATGAGTTGTTATCAATGAGAGAAGATGAAAAAGTTGCAGAATATGCGTCGAAGGTTCAGAAACTCGTCCATCTCATGAAGGGTTGTGGTGAAACCATTACTGATAAGATGATAGTTGAGAAGGTAATGAGAATGTTGACCTCTCACTTTGATCGCGTTATCGTAGCTATTCAAGAATCCAACAATCTTGAAACCACTAAAGTGGAAGATTTGGTTGGTTCGTTGGAGGCGCATGAGATGAGGATTCTCGAAAGGAAAGGAGTCCAGGACTCGATACAGGCACTGCAAGCTCAATCATGAAAAAAAGATGGTGGTTCCAACAAATTCAAAGGCAAGTTTGACAAGACTCATGGCAAGAAGTCTTGGTCGAATTCCCATAAGAATAAGGTCGAAGATAGATCTTCTGAATCCTCGAAAAGGAGAGGAGGAAACTATCGAAAGGACAAAGAAGATAAGAAAGGTATGTGTTGTACCCCAAAATTTTCCCTCCCATATTCCTCAAGATTTGTCAAGATTGATCTTCAAATTGCTCAAGATGCCTCAAGAGGTAGACAGTCAAATCACCTCCTAAGACAACTGAGATTAGGGTTTTGGTTCTTTTAAATAATTTGGAGTTTTCAATGGTTCAATCAAGTCTCATAGGACTCTATACACCCTCAAGCACCTACATGCCAAGTCTCAATACTCACAGTGCCAATTTGTACAGTCAAAAGCTCCATTTGATCCACAGTCAACTGCAAGGGCAAAATAGTCATTTCGCAGTCAAAAGTCAGAATTTTTGGTCAACATCTCATTTTGAGTTCACAATTATCATTGGATCAAGTCTTGATCATGATTCCACAAGAATAGCTCAAAAATCATCAGGTGCAAAAAGTTACTATTTTTTTACAGCAGAAAAGTCAACTGTATCTTGACTAGGGCATAACTTTTTCATGGTTTGTCAGAAAAATCCCATCCAATGCTCATTTTGAAGGGGATGCAATTTCCTACAATCCATATTCACACTCCAAGATCAAGAAATGCTCTCACAAAAGGTTACCAATTTTGACATTATAGGTCAATTTCAAAAGTCAACAAAAATGCACTTTGAGTCAAAGGCCATAACTTGAGATTGGTATATCCAAATGACATGGGACCAAAGGCATTGGTTAGAGGACTTCAAGAACTTTCCAAAATGTCCAAGAACATAGTCATAGGATCAAAATTGAGCAAGTTGTGCATTGGAGAAGTTGGGAAATTTTCATGAATTTGCAAAAGTCAACTTTGCTCAAAACACTTTCTTTTTGCTAATGGGCCTCAAATCTCTTCTTAAAACTTCATCCATGACCTATGCACGACCCATCAAGCTTAATTGAATTTATTTTCTTATTTTTATTGATTAATTGGATTTTTAATTTAATATTAATTCATTTAATTAATTTAAATTGTAGGAAAATAGAAGATTTGGTTTTTAAATCTTTTTGTGAAGCAAATAGGACCTAATCATGCTGGCAAATTCGTGCACAAGTCAAAGATATCAAAAAATCCAAAATTGGCAACTTTGTTCAATCATGAAAAATCAAAAAGATTTGATTTCCAATCAAAGATTTAAACTTGAATGCACATGGATTGGATCCAATTTTTTGACCTAATTCAATTGCTTTATATGTATGCAAGCTGACCAGACCCTAGGGGACGGGAAAAAGCTGCAGAAACAGACCATAGCATATTCAAGAATTTCAAGAAAAAAGTGAAAGCTGACTTTTGCATTCTAGGTTGATTCAAGGGTTTTTGATCATTCAAACACATTGTAGGAGGTTCCAGGAACGTGTTGCAATCAAATTCCAGTACCAAAGCTCAAGGAATCGTTCATACAGAACCACGGTTTTCCATTCTTATTCAAAATTGTATTGTCTAATTCATGCGCATTTAACATATTTTCTTGATTGTTTTGCATTGCTAGGAATCATACCAAGCTGGTGGAATAGTCTAATTGAACTGAAACGCACTGAATCCAAAGATGCCATGATCAATTTCTAGAGTTCCTGAGCTTTGAAATTGGGGCTTTCTAAACCCAGAAAAATTGGGACCTGTGAGACATATGGTTGAGATCGTGAGAATAAGACGAACCTAACCCACCCATCGCGAAATATTTATATATACTGAGCTTCTATTCGCTATTTTTCGTTGCAATGGTTAGTGGGGGTTAAAAACCCCCGCTATCTGTTTATATTTTTGCAGGAACAATGAAGAAGATGATGATGTGTTAGTACCTGGTTGACCGGTTTAAAAAAGGGCGCGCGTTGTTTTGTTGTACAACATATTTGTTTGTTTACTAATATAATAATCACCACTTATCATAATAACAAATAAAACAGCTTGGCTGAGTGGTGAGTGCGTTGATCTGGAAGCCTTGGGACCTGGGTTCGAATCCCAGGTCCCCCAAAACATTGTTGCTTTTATTTTTCAGGTATTCACGTGCTAGATTCAAAGTGAGGTCCACCATAGGCTTCATAGCTCAGCATGCCATGTGTCTCCAAACTCAGATCCAATAGCCATGAGTGGGAGACCACCATACACTTTAGTCAACAGGCGTGTAGATGATCACAAAAGTCAAAAGGGCTTGCAGCTTAATGGGCTTCAGAATTACCAAAGATACCTCCTAACTTGGGCCAACACCCCCCTGGGTTATTCTTTTTTCTCTTTATATTTTCCATTTAATTATTTTACTATTAATTATTATTATTATTATTATTATTATTATTATTATTATTATTATTTAATTAACCAAATTAATTTTTTCATAATAAAATCAGAAAACTAAAAATGTAATGTTTTTTTATTATTATTTATTAAAATTAATTTCACCCTTTTATTATTTTTGTAAATAAATATAATTAGCTAATTTAGTTCAATTAGGATAATTCTAACTTTTTTGCAATAAATAAAATCAATGTAGAAATTAGGGTTCTTGACAATTTTAATCCTTTTATTGTTATTTCCTTGAACATTAAAAAACCAAAAATATTTCTTTTAATTAATTAATTAGTTTTAGGTTTAATTTAATTAAATGCAAAATAACAAAAACTTCTTTCTTTCTCAAAAAGGGTCAAAACCCTAGGAACTTCTCCGATTCAATTTCTTTCGCGCATATTATTTTTTATCATTATTATGTATTTGCTCCGAGGATGTAATAGCTTTAATTAGGACTGTTTTATCGCTTTCTTTAATTTCCGCAATTTACTTTCCAAGGGTTTGTTTTTGGCGATGTAAATACCCGACGCCTTGTAATAGTTTAGATTTATTTTCCGCAACTATTAACTGCTAGATGTATGTTAACTAGGCTATGCATGACAAGACTTATCTCTGAAATTAAAATCAACTTGTAGCTCGCCATAACATGTACAAAGATAACTTAACTGAAACCTGACACACGTGCACATGCCACTCCTAGGGTACGCCTCATTTGGTTGCCTCGACGTGGTCATTGAGTATAGGGTGTTTTAGAGGTCGCCCTCCTGTCTAAAGATCAAAGTTGCCTCGAAACGGTTGCCTCGATAAAGAACGATCTAAGACATTAGGGTTACCGCTAAGGCGTCCTACTATTGCTTTAGTGACCACATGACCCTATAATCGAATTGACCCGAAAAACTCCAACGACGGTGCTACCTACTTCTCAATAGTGGGATAGTACTGTCTAAAGGACATTTACACAGCTTAATTTCTTTTGAGTAGGTAGAGGTTCTCAGGTACTTGCTCTTTCAAAACAAAACAACTTTTCGCACTTACACTTTTCTGACAAAAGTTTTCAAACAAACATTTCATACACTCTTGAGGACAGATACACGAGTTAAGTCGAAGTTTTCAAACAAGACTTTTTTCAAAACCCACAAACACAAGAAAAGCAAAACATTTTGAAAACATAGTGAGCAAGTACCTAAGAGCCCATGGATAACCACGGATAGAAAGGATGCTAACACCTTCCCTTTCTATAATCTACCTCCCGAACCGAGAAACATATCGAAAAGGAATTTTGCTGTGCTTTTGTCCTTTCCTTGTTGGACAAAATAAAAGACGGCGGCGACTCTTGCTTACCGCGACATTTCACGAACCAGCATTCCAAAACAGTCAGTTCTATTTCCACCGATCACAGAACTGGCGACTCTGCTGGGGATTAAATAAGTGAGGTGTACCTTAGGACTAGATCACTTGTGTTTTCAATTGTATGCTTTGAATCCTTTAATATTGTGGGCTTGTATCGGAGTTTTATAGATCCTAACCCGGATCTGGGGAAACCCTTTAGAAGTAGCAACAAACTGTGAGGGAACTGTGCGGGGTATACCGACACGGTTGAAGCAGTCGCTACGTTGATGTGGCACTTTGGTGAGTACCGGTAACCCTTGAGTCAAGTCAAGGAGAGTACGGGGCCGCAGCGTGGTGTCGCGGAGCATCAACTTACCTTAGAACCTTACTTGACCATCCTGGCCTCTTTAAGGGTAGTGAGATGACCGATTTTGGTGCAGTCCGAAGTTGGTAGATACTCGATACTACACTCATTAAGGGTTGCTTTCTTGGAATATTTTGGTCGCCAGTTAAGTGGCTAAATCAAAACGATGAACATAGAAAACAATCCAATGATATTGAGCTCCTTAGAACCCGGTTACTATTTTTAGGACAGGTCTTAACCAACTGAAACTGAAAGAGGGTAGTACCTAAACTTCATGCCAGCCTGAAATCTAAGGGCTCTGTTGTGTGACTTGTGTGCCTTTACCATGTTTGCCTTTTGTGAATACTTGTGGTGTGCCTTTATCATAACATCATGATATCATAACATTGCATACATCTTGCATAAGGACTAACCCATGTCAAGGATCTCAAGGGTTTGTGATGCAGGTCATGATGAACCAAATGTCTAGTAAGGGGCAAAGGGGATTTATTTTCATCTAGCCAAGGTTGTTTGGAGATCAAAACATGATAACTGGAGTCAGGGGCTATGACCCACTCGATATGGTGAGCCTGACTCTTGAAGAAGGATTCTCAGCAACATGAAGTTCCTTCAATCAAGCTACCAGATTCAAATTCTAACAAGTTTCTTTGTTTACCCCACGAGATCCTTGAAAACATTGCATACATATATCATACATATCATTGCATTACAGGTCACCCTTTACAGATCTCTCATGTTCTCGCTGTTTATTTCAGCAATGGCGTTCCAACCAGACAACCAAGATCTCCGGGCTCAAAACGCCCAACTTCAAGAAATGTTCTTGAACCTATCCCAGGGGCAAGAAGAAATAAAATCTCTCCTCACAAGGGGCTTGGTCCTAGGGAATCCAGGAGGCGTCAGGAATGATCAGTTGGAAGGGCTACAAATTGAGTTGGCAACAATGAAGATCCAGATGATGGGACAGTTGGCGGGCCAGATGACTCTCATTCAAGACTTAGCTCAAAGACAAGAAGAGCTCAGGGTCCTCGTCAACAAGCTGCTTCAAAATAACCAAGTGAGGCAGACAAATAGGGTTGAAGATCAAGCCATCATTCAACCACCTTTGGGGCAAGGAGACAAGGGAAAAGCTCCTCAGCTTGCTTCAGGGTCACAAGCCCAGCATCAACCTCGACAGCATCAACAGGGTAATCGGCGTAAGCGAAATACGTCTGGAAGACATTTCTCTGAGACTGATATACCATCATCTCTTATACTGAAACACTTGTTGGAGGTCAATCTGATTGCTTTAAAGGATCCTCCCCGGAATCCCAACACCTCTGCTCCTACCTATCATCCCTATGAAAGGTGTGCATACCACTCTGACAGTCCGGGACATGACACCGACGACTATTGGACTCTGAAGAACAAGATCCAAGACTTGATCGACGGAAGGGTGCTGGAGTTCATGCCGGGTGGCGAGATGAAAATCTTCCGCTGAGAATTCTCCATCTGAGATGACTAGTTCAAACTAAGAGACTTTTGTTCATTTGAGTTCTGAAGTTGTATTTTTCTTTGCTTATTCAAACAATTATTGTCATGGCAAACTTTTTTATTTCATTAATGCATCGCATATGTCTGTTTCGAATCAATTCATTCGTGTTCACTATATTCAAATTGCTTTCATTTTTTTGTGATGTTCAACTCTCGATTAAAAAATTCTAAGTCTTTTGAGGGAGGATGACGAAAACGATACCATGATCTTTACAGTATGCTTTTGAATAGACCCCACTGATGAGGTACAGGCATTGTTTCAAATCCTAAACAGTGGAGTTATAAGGAAGATAATCCCTAGTCAACCCCTTTGAGCCAAAGAAGTTGGAGTTTTTCTTTTCAAAAATTAAAACCCTTAATCATAACCTGGGGCAGGGTAGTTTTCTCAGTTGATCCAGGTGCACAATGGATGGAATCAAAGAAATCCTTCTGAAACAAAAGACAATGATGGTTCCATATAATCGTCAAGACAGGCAGTCGTTATCTTCCAAAAACAAAAGCCCATTAAGTCAAAACCTATGAAGGAGACTTACAAAACTGGGGCATCCCGCTGACTGTAATCACAAAAGAAACAGTTCAGGCAAAAAGACAGGGATAATAAAATCAAAAAGAAAGAGATCCTACAGACTCTCAACAAAATAACCGCCTGTTCAAAATAAACTATCAGTATCCGAACCATCACCGGAATATTAGAGCAAAGATTCAAACAAAATCTAATGCACGATTAGCTGAGTTTAGGTTTGAAGAACATCACGAAGAGTGGGTGGGTACAAATAAAATTTGAGCCTTTATCCTTTGTTTCTTAAACCGAGAACCAGGCCACGTTATAACCCTTAAAAGTCCTAGCTGAAGCATGGGTTAGTTCGAAAGTATACTGTTACCAAGGGTATCCTGACTCCTGTAGGGCTTGCTGTAAAATCTTGAGTTGACATCACATTTTACAAAAATTCACTTGTTTTATTGAAAACTGCATTTTCAAAAACTTCAAGATAGACATAAGCTTTGCATTCTTAAAATAACATTGTTTGCATATGACTATTTGTTCAAACAGCAGATAAATTTGCACGACGAATATCTAGTGAACAAGAAACCTTCTCAATAAAAAGAGTCACCTCAAGTGGAAAAACACTTCCAATCCAAGGGGCAGACATGATCATTCTCCATCATCTGGGGCAGTCAAGTCAAGATTCAAGGAATCTCTCAAGATGCCAAATAGCCAGGGGCAAATCTCCTCCTGAGTCACTTGGGGAATTGGACATGAATTCCAGCAACGAATCTTGCATGATCAGACATCTTCTGGTAGTATGGCGACACAACACTACTGACAGTGACAACTCCCTGCGCTCTGAGAACGTGGGCATGGTAAAAAAATACTACGCATAATCAAAGACCCGCTAGGTCGGCTGGCCTAGGCAAAAATAAGGGATTCCCGGCGAACCAAAAGGGTTCGGGCAAAAATAAGGGACGAAAATGAAAAAATCTGTACATCCGGCAAGTCGAAAACCTGAAAAGGCGGCTTGGGCAAAAAAAGGGTATCCCGATGGACTGAAAACCCGAAAGGGCGGTCCAGGCAAAAATTAGGGATCAAAGCGTACGACTATGTTCCGTCATATCGTCACCTGCCTACCAGAAGAAGATTTGTCAAATCGGCAGTTATCAAGCACCTCCACAGGTACCTTCTCCCACAAAAGCTGGGGCAATAAGAATTGTCTGAACTGTACTAGTTGCTCTGTCCACCAAGGTACCAAGGTAGGTTCGGCTGAAGAATATGACCTAGATACCTTCACTCCCCAAGAGTAAGACGGTAAAGGTAGCTCTCCCTGCTGAGACTTGCAACTACGAACAAATCAGCAATACTCTCCCCAAGCAGAGTTGGTCTACCATCAGCCCTAAAAAGGTTGGGTATCCCCAGAAGGTCTTAGTATTCCCCAGCGGAGTATAAAGATATTCTCCAGCAAGCGTAAGAGCATCCCCGACAGTCTTAATATTCCTCAACGAAATATAAGAATGTTCCCCGGCGGAATACAAGACACCACAGTGGAGCCATTTCCCCAGCGCAGTCTAAAAAAGCTTCCCCGCCAGAGTTGAATCATCTTACCCAGTAGATTCTGGAAGCTTGTCCCCTGCAGAGTACAAATGCATCTCCCCAGCCAATTCAGAAGGTTATCCCCACAAGAGTCTAACTGGGTTATCCTCAGCAAATTGCAACGAAAAGATCATCCCCAGCGAAGTTCTTTCTATCCCCAGCAGAGTTCATCATCAAAATCCCCCAACAGAGCTTATCGACGGAATCCCCAGTGGAGTTTATCGTTAAAATCTCAGCAAAGCATCTCTTCCCAGAGAGTATTTCCCCTCAGAGTAATCTCTTCATCAAGTTTATTCCCCAACGGAGTCCTTTTCTCCTGCAGGTTTATTCTCACAATCATCTTCGTTCACCATCCCCAGCAGAAACGAAGAACTCAACTCTATTCTCCAACAACTCCGGGATTTATTTTCCCCAGCTGAAACATCACATTTCCATACATCATGATACATGCATATATGCATCATATCACACGATCTCATTTATATTGAGAACATCATTGCTTGATCCATCTCATGCATTGCATATGACTGACCTTTACCTTTCAGGAAAGATGCAGTTAAATTCTCAGCCATATCAAAAGGCCTTCTCTGGTCCAGTTAAGTCGATTCCTAAAGATTTTTCTGATGCCGATCCAGTTGAAGATATTCCAAGACCTTGTCTGGCCCAATTAAATCGATTCCTAAAGATTTTTCTGATGCTGAGCCAGTCAAAGGCCTTCTCTGGTCCAGTTAAGTCGATTCCTAAAGATTTTTCTGATGCCGATCCAGTTGAAGATATTCCAATATTCCTTCTAGAGATAGTTCAGATATGACCCAAGCATGGCGACATTCTGATACTTATTCCAGATTTCCTTCTAGAGATAATTCAGATGTGACCCAGATTTGGCGACATTCCGATACTTATTCCAGATTTCCTTTCAGAGACAGCTTAGAGATGCTCCAGACCCGGATGCTATTCTATTGCTTATTCAGATTCAAACTTCTAAAGACAACTTAGAGATGCTCCAGACACGGATGCTATTCTATTGCTTATTCCAGATTCCTTCTAGAGACAGTTCAAATGTGACCCAGATATGGCGACATTCTGATACTTATTCCAGATTGAATCAAAAGATGATTACCATCAACCTTTCTTAAGTTCCAGATCAACACCTGTAACTAGCCAGGAAATATTTGTGGACGACTGATTGTAGATCTATACCTGAAACCAAACAGGAAAGTTATCTACATGAAGAGATTGAAGATTAACACCTGTAATAGGCCAGGAAATTATCTTTCTTTCTCAGGTTGGAGATTAATACCTGAAACCAGACAAGAAAACTATCTCATCGGCCAACCTTTCTTAAGTTCCAGATCAACACCTGTAACTAGCCAGGAAATATCTGTGGACGACTGATTGTAGATCTATACCTGAAACCAGACAGGAAAGTTATCTACATGAAGAGATTGAAGATTAACACCTGTAATAGGCCAGGAAATTATCTTTCTTTCTCAGGTTGGAGATTAATACCTGAAACCAGACAGGAAAACTATCTCATCGGCCAACCTTTCTTAAGTTCCAGATCAACACCTGTAACTAGCCAGGAAACATCTGTGGACGACTGATTGTAGATCTATACCTGAAACCAGACAAGAAAGTTATCTACATTGAAGAGATTGGAGATTAATACCTGAAACCAGACAGGAAAACTATCTTCTCGACCAACCTTTCTTAAGTTCCAGATCAACACCTGTAACTAGCCAGGAAATATCTGTGAACGACTGATTATAGGTTAACACCTGAAACCAGACAGGAAAACCACCTATATGAAGAGATTGAAGATCAATACCTGTAACAAGCCAGGAAAGTTATCTACATTGAAGAAATTGGAGATTAATACCTGAAACTAGACAGGAAAACTATCTCATCGGCCAGCCTTCTTAAGTTCTGGATTAATACCTGTAGCAAGCCAGGAAATATCTGTGGACGACTGATTGTAGATCTATACCTGAAACCAGACAGGAAAGTTATCTACATTGAAGAGATTGAAGATTAATACCTGTAGCAAGCCAGGAAAACTATCTTTCTTTCTCAGGTCAGAGATTAATACCTGAAACCAGACATGACAACTATCTACTTGACCATCATGAGGCAACCCTACACCGGTTCCTTCTCTTCCAAGATGCAGTTTTACACGGACTCATCATCAGGCAACCCTACACCAGTTCCTTCTCTTCCAAGATGCGGTTTTACACGGACTCATCATCAGGCAACCCTACACCAGTTCCTTCTCTTTCAAATGCAGTTTTACACGGACTCATCATCAGGCAACCCTACACAGGTTCCTTCTCTCAACCTACCAAGTTACAATTCAACAAACAATCTCCAGATGGCATCTGTAAGCCCATCCCCGAAAAGATTCTGTCACATCTCCAGATGGCATCTATAAGCCCATCCTCCTATCCATCATCTCTCCAAATGGCATCTGTAAGCCCATTCCCGACATCACATTGCTGATACTACACCATGCGAGTGCAAATTTCTGGGCACTTTAGTGTTCAATCATCTTCCACCTTCGGATCACGAAAGGCACGCAAGCCAATCTACATCCTCAGGTTTAAGAAGATTGAACAGGGGCAACTGTTGTACCCCAAAATTTGCCCTCCCATATTCCTCAAGATTTGTCAAGATTGATCTTCAAATTGCTCAAGATGGCTCAAGAGGTTGACAGTCAAATCACCTCCTAAGACAACTGAGATTAGGGTTTTGGTTCTTTTAAGGAATTTGGAGTTTTCAATGGTTCAATCAAGTCTCATAGGCTTCTATACACCCTCAAGCACCTACATGCTAACTCAAGACTCACAGTGCCAATTTGTACAGTCAAAAGCTCCATTTGATCCACAGTCAACTGCAAGGGCAAAATGGTCATTTTGCAGTCAAAAGTCAGAATTTTTGGTCAACATCTCATTTTGAGTTCACAATTACCATTTGATCAAGTCTTGATCATGATTCCATAAGAATAGCTCAAAAATCATCAAGGTGTAAAAAGTTACTATTTTTGGACAGTAGAAAAATCAACTGTATCTTGACCAGGGCATAACTTTTTCATGGTTTGTCATAAAAATTCCATCCAATGCTCATTTTAAAGGGGATGCAATTTCCTACAATCCATCTTCACACTCCAAGATCAAGAAATTCTCTCACAAAAAGTTACCAATTTTGACATTATAGGTCAATTTCAAAAGTCAACAAAAATGCACTTTGAGTCAAAGGCCATAACATGAGATTGGTAAATCCAAATGACATGGGACCAAAGGCATTGGTTAGAGGACTTCGAGACCTTTCCAAAATGTCCAAGAACATGGTCATAGGATCAAAATTGAGCAAGTTGTGCATTGGAGAAGTTGGGAATTTTCATGAATTTGCAAAAGTCAACTTTGCTCAAAACACTTTCTTTTTGCTAATGGGCCTCAAATCTCTTCTTGAAACTTCATCCATGACCTATGCACGACCCATCAAGCTTAATTGAATTTATTTTCTTATTTTTATTGATTAATTGGATTTTTAATTTAATATTAATTCATTTAATTAATTTAAATTGTAGGAAAATAGAAGATTTGGTTTTTAAATCTTTTTGTGAAGCAAATAGGACCTAATCATGCTGGCAAATTCGTGCACAAGTCAAAGATATCAAAAAATCCAAAATTGGCAACTTTGTTCAATCATGAAAAATCAAAAAGATTTGATTTCCAATCAAAGATTTAAACTTGAATGCACATGGATTGGATCCAATTTTTTGACCTAATTCAATTGCTTTATATGTATGCAAACTGACCAGACCCTAGGGGACGGGAAAAAGCTGCAGAAACAGACCATAGCATATTCAAGAATTTCAATAAAAAAGTGAAAACTGACTTTTGCATTCTAGGTTGATTCAAGGGTTTTTGATCATTCAAACACATTGTAGGAGGTTCCAGGAACGTGTTGCAATCAAATTCCAGTACCAAAGCTCAAGGAATCGTTCATTACAGAACCACAGTTTGCCATTCTTATTCAAAATCGTATTGTCTAATTCATGCGCATTTAACATATTTTCTTGATTGTTTTGCATTGATAGGAATCATACCAAGCTGATGGAATAGTCTAATTGAACTAAAACACACTGAGTCCAAAGATGCCATGATCAATTTCTAGAGTTCCTGAGCTTTGAAATTGGGGCTTTCTAAACCCAGAAAAATTGGGACCTGTGAGACATATGGTTGAGATCGTGAGAATAAGACGAACCTAACCCACCCATCGCGAAATATTTATATATACTGAGCTTCTATTCGCTATTTTTCGTTGAAATGGTTAGTGGGGGTTAAAAACCCCCACTATCTGTTTATATTTTTGCAGGAACAATGAAGAAGATGATGATGTGTTAGTACCTGGTTGGCCGATTTAAAAAAGGGCGCGCGTTGTTTTGTTGTACAGCATATTTGTTTGTTTACTAATATAATAATCACCACTTATCATAATAACAAATAAAACAGCTTGGCTGAGTGGTGAGTGCGTTGATCTTGAAGCCTTGGGACCTGGGTTCGAATCCCAGGTCCCCCAAAACATTGTTGCTTTTATTTTTCAGGTATTCACGTGCTAGATTCAAAGTGAGGTCCACCATAGGCTTCATAGCTCAGCATGCCATGTGTCTCCAAACTCATATCCAATAACCATGAGTGGGAGACCACCATACGCTTTAGTCAACAGGCGTGTAGATGATCACAAAAGTCAAAAGGGCTTGCAGCTTAATGGGCTTCAGAATTACCAAAGATACCTCCTAACTTGGGCCAACACCCCCCTGGGTTATTCTTTTTTCTCTTTATATTTTCCATTTAATTATTTTACTATTAATTATTATTATTATTATTATTATTTAATTAACCAAATTAATTTTTTCATAATAAAATCAGAAAACTAAAAATGTAATGTTTTTTTATTATTATTTATTAAAATTAATTTCACCCTTTTATTATTTTTGTAAATAAATATAATTAGCTAATTTAGTTTAATTAGGATAATTCTAACTTTTTTGCAATAAATAAAATCAATGTAGAAATTAGGGTTCTTGACAATTTTAATCCTTTTATTGTTATTTCCTTGAACATTAAAAAACCAAAAATATTTCTTTTAATTAATTAATTAGTTTTAGGTTTAATTTAATTAAATGCAAAATGACAAAAACTTCTTTCTTTCTCAAAAAGGGTCAAAACCCTAGGAACTTCTCCGATTCAATTTCTTTCGCGCATATTATTTTTTATCATTATTATGTATTTGCTCCGAGGATGTAATAGCTTTAATTAGGACTCTTTTATCGCTTTCTTTAATTTCCGCAATTTACTTTCCAAGGGTTTGTTTTTGGCGATGTAAATACCCGACGCCTTGTAATAGTTTAGATTTATTTTCCGCAACTATTAACTGCTAGATGTATGTTAACTAGGCTATGCATGACAAGACTTATCTCTGAAATTAAAATCAACCTGTAGCTCGCCATAACATGTACAAAGATAACTTAACTGAAACCTGACACACGTGCACATGCCACTCCTAGGGTACACCTCATTTGGTTGCCTCGACGTGGTCATTGAGTATAGGGTGTTTTAGAGGTCGCCCTCCTGTCTAAAGATCAAAGTTGCCTCGAAACGGTTGCCTCGATAAAAAACGATCTAAGACATTAGGGTTACCGCTAAGGCGTCCTACTATTGCTTTAGTGACCACATGACCCTATAATCGAATTGACCCGAAAAACTCCAACGACGGTGCTACCTACTTCTCAATAGTGGGATAGTACTGTCTAAAGGACATTTACACAGCTTAATTTCTTTTGAGTAGGTAGAGGTTCTCAGGTACTTGTTCTTTCAAAACAAAACAACTTTTCGCACTTACACTTTTCTAACAAAAGTTTTCAAACAAACACTTCATACACTCTTGAGGAAAGATACAAGAGTTAAGTCGAAGTTTTCAAACAAGACTTTTTTCAAAACCCACAAACACAAGAAAAGCAAAACATTTTGAAAACATAGTGAGCAAGTACCTAAGAGCCCGTGGATAACCACGGATAGAAAGGGTGCTAACACCTTCCCTTTCTATAATCCACCTCCCGAACCGAGAAACATCTCGAAAAGGAATTTTGCTGTTCTTTTGTCCTTTCCTTGTTGGAGAAAATAAAAGACGGTGGCGACTCTTGCTTACCGCGACATTTCGCGAACCAGCATTCCAAAACAGTCAGTTCTATTTCCACCGATCACAGTATGCAATGTTATAACTGTGAAAAGTGGGGACACTTGGCCAAGAATTATTGGTACAAAAAAGACAATGGATCGAAAGGCAAGGACGAAGGAGAGAACCTTGCACGCCAAGATTCAGATGATTCTGAAGGTGGTATAATGGTTATGGCTGCAGTTACAGATAACCATGTTAAATCTAATATCTGGTTTCTCGACTCAGGTTGCTCGAACCACATGACTGGTCGAAAGGAGTGGTTGGCAGATTTTGACGTGTCAAAGAAGAGCAAGGTAAAACTTGTTGATAATAGTTTGTTGCAAGCAGAACGTACTGGCAACATAGTCTTTAAAATGAGTAATGGAGGGAAAGCTATGATCAAAGATGTGCTCTATGTACCTGGAACGAAATACAACTTGTTAAGTGTTGGACAACTAGTTGAAGAAGGTTTCTCAGTTGTCATGAAAGATGGAGTTTTGAAATTGTTCGACACTAAGAACAATTTGGTTTTAAAATCTCCATTGTCGAAGAACAAGACATTTAAGACTATGATCAGTTCGACAAAAGTTCATTGTTTGAAAACTGTTATCGACCACAAGGATAGTTGGTTGTGGCATTTGAGGTTTGGACATTTGAATTTTTGATCACTTAATCAACTGATTACTCAAGATATGGTTACTGGTATTCCAAGTCTTGAGATGCCTGAAAAACTTTGTGAAGGTTGTTTAGTGGGAAAGCAATCCAGAAATTATTTCATTTCGGCTATGTCAATGAGATCATCCTGCATTCTCAAAGTGGTGCATTCAGATGTATGTGGTCCATTTGAAGAACATACAATTAGTGGAAACAGATATTCTGTTTCCTTTGTCGATGAGTTTAGTCGAAAGCTGTGGATCTATGTGATCAAACGAAAGGACGAAGTATTTGAAATATTTAAGAGACTCAAGATACTTGTCGAAAACCAGAGTGAGAAGAAGATCAAAGTTCTACAAACAGATGGAGGTGGCGAATACACATCCAAGATGTTTGAAGATTTCTGTGCAGAATATGGTGTTGATCATGAGGTAACTACTCCTTACACACCTCAACATAATGGAATTGCTGAAAGAAGAAATAGAACCATATTAGATATGGCAAGATGCATGCTGAAGCAAAAGAATTTGCCAAAATCTTTATGGGGAGAAGTTGTTTCGACTGCAGTTTATATTTTGAATAGGTGTCCTACTAAGATATTGAAAAACAAGGTTCCTGAAGAAGTGTGGAGTGGCAAACAACCACCAGTAAGTCACTTGAAGGTGTTTGGCTCTATGTGTTACAAGCATATTCTTGATGCAAGGATAAGGAAGCTTGATGACAAGAGTGAACCTATGATTCTGGTAGGATATCATAAAACTGGTGCATACAGACTATTCAATCCAGTTAATGAAAATATTGTGTTGAGTCGAGATATTGTGATTAATGAAAATTCTTCCGGGGATTGGAATTCTAGCAATTCAATTAACAAATCATTAATGAACTTTGATTTCGACGAAGAAACTAATGAAGTAGAGGTCGAAGGAATTGTTGAGAGTCCAGTCAAAGTCGAAGAAGAAGTGGTTGCTGACACTCCCGTCACAATCGAAGTCGAAGAGGCTGTGGCTGAAATAAGCCAAAGACCTCAAAGAAATAGAGTTCTTCCAACAATACTTCATGATTATGAAGTGATAGGTGATGATGAAATCACACCAAATGGAGAATTAGTTCATTTTGCTTTACTTGCAGGTGCTGAACCAATCAACTATAGAGAAGCTTTAAAGATTAACAAGTGGAAGTTAGCTATGGTCGAAGAGTTACAGGAAATTGAAAGAAACAACACATGGGAATTAGTCAAATTGCCAACACATACAAAAGCTATCGAAGTAAAGTGGGTGTTCAAGTTAAAACATAATGCATATGGGTCAATAGCAAGACATAAAGAAAGATTAGTAGCTCGAGGTTTTCTTCAAAGAGCAGGACTTGACTACTCTAAAGTATTTGCTCCAGTAGCAAGATTAGAGACTGTTAGACTAGTAGTAGAATTGGCATGCAACCAAGGCTCATTTCATCTAGATGTGAAATCAGCATTTTTGAATGGTCCTTTAGACGAAGAAGTTTATGTCACACAGCCTCCTGGGTTTGTGATTCAGAAGGAAGCGAGTAAAGTATATAGATTGCACAAAGCGCTTTATGGCCTCAAGCAGGCACCTAGGGCATGGAATAAGAAGATTGACTCATACTTAGTCGAATTAGGATTTGTCAAATGCAAATCAGAGTATGGTGTCTATGTTCAGGTTGTAGAACAAGATATAACAATCATCTGCTTGTATGTTGATGACTTGCTAGTAACTGGAAATAGTTTGGAGAACTTGTCGAAGTTCAAAGAGCTGATGGCGAAGGAATTTGAAATGTCGGATCTAGGAAAATTGTCTTATTTTATAGGCATGGAATTTCAAATGTCGAAGCAAGGTATGATGCTACATCAAAGAAAGTATGTCAAAGAAATACTCAAGAGATTCAGAATGGATGATTCGAATCCTGCATCCTCGCCTGTCGAACCAAATGTGAAGTTGGAGAAAAATAGAGAGGAAGACAAAGTCGATGCAACTTTGTTCAAGCAAATTGTGGGATCTCTGAGGTATGTGTGCAATAGTTGACCTGATATAGGTTTCGCAGTCAAATTAGTAAGCAGATATATGGGTGAACCAAGAGTGTCACATATGAAGTCTGCAAGAAGAATCCTTCGATATTTGAAGGGTTTAATAAATTATTGAATATTATTTCGACGAGATTCTGAAGGAAAAGAAGCAATAGTTAATTGTTTTTCAGATGCTGATTGGTGTGGAAATAAGGAAGATCGAAGAAGCACAACTGGATATTTCATTCAAGTATTTGGTGCCCCAATCTCATGGTGTTCGAAGAAGCAACCTGTGGTGGCATTGTCATCGTGTGAAGCTGAATATATAGCGGGATCCTATGCTGTATGTCAAGCAATTTAGATCAGATCTATACTTGAAGAAATGACTATCGAAGTGAAGAAACCTCTAGTATTGCAAACCGACAACAAGTCAGCCATAAATCTGGCGAAGAATCCAGTTCTGCATGGAAGAAGTAAACATATTGAAGCAAGGTTTCACTTCTTGAGGGAAAAAGTAAATCAAGGTGTACTTGAAGTTAGGCATTGCTCAAGTGAAGCACAGTTGGCCGACATTTTCACCAAAGGATTGAAGATCGACAGATTCCTGAATTTGAGAAAGAAATTAGGAATAGTTCAGATTGACTATTTTTAAGGATGTTCGATAAATTGGATTATGGGGGTGTGTTGAAATATTAAATTAGATTAGGTTAGATTTGATTAGATTTAATATTTAATATAATCCAAGTTTTGTTAGCCCAAGCCCAATTAGGGTTGTATATAAATAGTCATAGTGTGTATCATTATTTGTACACTTGAATAATACAAATCCTTATTTCCTTTATTATTCTCTCTTTCTCTCCTCACTAAAAGTGTCTCACGCACTAACACCTTCGTCTTCAATCTCGGGTGAACAATACTCGAGCCTAACAACTCTTCGATTTTATGGATATTGCATGGGAATATTCGATTTGGATTTCATATCAATGAGAGTTATGTCCTCGGAGATCCTAAATCAAAGTGGAGACTTTGCACCATTGAAATACATAAATGCAAGATAGAGATATGTATTCATTCTAGTTTATTGTATTTTCAAAAAAATATGGGATGATAGACCCCTTATTTATACAAGTTTTAGATCAATTTAGACCATAGAAACAATATTCTCTCACTAGTGCATATTTCAAATATGGATATCCAAACAAACCCTATTTCTTACAAAATAAGAGTTTTTACAGAGATGCACATCTGTAAAATCTCATGTTTTGTTTTTTTACAATTAAAATGGGGTGTGTCTGAAGATGCATATCAGAATTCACTCAGGGCACAGTTCACACAGAACCAATATTTATGTAGGGCAATATTTTGAAACAGAAAAAGTGTCGAAAAATTATCGCTAAATTCTATAATATTAAAGTAAAATAGACATTACATATGTCTCAAATTGTATCGAGATTACATCATTGACAATATTACATACACATTTGTGATGTATATGATTATGCATCATCGTCAACTCTTATATAAGTTGATGGCGAACAAATTGGTGGTCATTCTCTCCTTTACCGAGAAAATACGAAATAGCTCAAAAACCACAACTGTTGTCACCTTTAACATCTACAATTTGCTCAGTGTAGTCTTGCACATAGTCTTGCATATTTCCAAACCCATGTAACATTGACATCTTTTTTAGATTCCAAAAATGCAAAACTGACTAAAAAGGCCATCTCCGTAGAAGTAACACCAATAATTTTCAAGAGTGGAAGAATATACTTGTTTTTTTTTTGTATGTTGAATCAGTTATGAGCACAGTAGGAAATACGTTGAACAACTTGATGAAATTGAGACGAGTCCACAATATATCTCAAACCGTGACTTCAACCTCACAATCCATGTATCTAAAAACCTATTGGTCATCCTCCAAAAGCTTCAACAGTTGTTGCATTTTAGATATTTGACCTTTTACCACTTTATTGTTTCGGACACACACACACACACTGTATACTTCTTTGATATTTGAAACATTTTGAGGTCTTTTCCTCATAGTGTCATGTCTAAAACAAGTTCTTTCTCCTCCAGAATAAGGCGACATACAATGGGATGATCGACTAGTTTGTCACTCAAAACATGATTATATATACCAAAAAACCATATTAAATTTCCATGTGTTAGATCCATGGTTTTATGATCGGCAGCAAATTTGCTAAAACATGGTTCAAGACAAATGTTGAGCAAGATGACATAACATCTTGACCAAACTGGTTCAGTAGAGTGTGCTATTACTATTGAAGACAAATGTTATGACAGATGTTGTTACATGATGTACCAGAACATTAGTACAAGCTACTTTAATTCTTGACAAATTTGATTTGATTATGTGAGATTCCTTTTGGATATATCTAATATATTTGTGCAAGTTATGAAGATTTAATCTGGAACATTTGATTTGATCTCCAACTGTACATAAGTTTCTAAAATTGGATGTTGAGACAATTTAGGAAAATTTGATATTTTGTTCCAATATTGAAGGAGATTCTTCTGCATAATTGGTGCAACCCTCGGCTCGTCGATCAAGAAATATCAGGGTGAAGATTTTAAAGCCTGTGAACTATTAAGGAGTATATGTTAGATCCATAGTTTTAGAATTGACAACAATTTTTCTAAAACATGGTTCTTGACAGATGTTAAGCAAGATGTCATAACATCTTGATCAAAACTGATACAATAGAGTGTGAGCTTACATTGAAGACAAATGTTCTGACAAGTGTTGTGACATGTTGTACTATAACATCAGTACAAGTTGTTTTTAATCTTGACAAATTTGATTTTATTTTGTGATATTTATTTTGGATATATTTTAATGATTTGTGCATGTCAAAAAGATTTAATTTGGAACAAGTGATCTAATCTCTAGTTGTACATAAGTTTCTAGAATTGTATGTTGAGATAATTTAGGAAACTTGATGTTTTGTTCCAAGATTTAAGAAGATTTTCTGCATAATTGGTGCAACCCTTAGCTTTTGAATCAAGAAATATTTGGGTGAAGATTTTGAAGCCCATGGATTACTGAGGAGTATTTAAAGAGAAACCTAGACCTAATGAAATTTAACTCCCACAATTGTAAAATTATGGGAAGTAAAAATTCTTAGGTTTTGAGAGTCTCTTATGTTTTTTTAAGCCACCCTTATATCTTTTGATACAGTGAGGGAGACTGATTGTTACTTGATTGTTTATCAACTTATTATTCTTAATTGAAGCTTTTAAGAAAAACTAAGTATTGTTCATACTCATGAGCTTTTAAGCAAAGAGTTGAGTATTTTTTATTGGAAGTGTAATCTTTTAGGTTTGATTCTAGTCACTGGTTTGTGACTGCAATTTATCATTGGGGTGATTGGTAGGAAGTGAGAGGGGGATCTCATATCTAGAAGGTTTCTCGGTAGAAGTTGCACAAGGTAGTGATTAGGAGAGAATATGTAAACTGGGAGTGTTTAGGATTTGAACTAATAATGTCATAGTGAATTTCCTTCCTGGCTTGGTAGCCCCCAGAGTAGGTGACGTTGCACCGAACTGGATTAATAATTAGTTGTGTTATTTATCATTCTGTAATTTATTTCTTCATAATTTACATTTTTTATATGTTAATTTCTATCTGTCAACAGATGTCACAACATTTTTTTTGACATTGTGTTATGATGTTGGGTCATTAGTATTAACATGTTTTAAAGTGTCTGATTTTCAATTGGCATCAGAGCAGGCACCCTGGTCTATTTATTGGATGAGCTCCAGGAAGTATTTTTCTGGTACTACTAGTCATTTGGAAGGGTATAATGATAGCATGCTTGATGTCAATGGACATCATATATTGGAATTTTGTTAGGATTGGTGAATCTTGTTGTTAAGGATAAAGGAAGGGAATGTCCTTTGAGGCCAGAAGAGGATTGGTTTAAGGAAGTGTATGAGTTTGATTTTGGTAATTCTATAGTGTTGAGTGCCATCTTTAATCTGATGAACACACGTGTATGGTCAAAGATGTTTAGGAATTTCTCATGACTACTCATGAAGGCACATCAAAGACTTCAGGAGAAAGGCTGGTCAGGAAAGAACATACTCAGGTCTCTACCCAAGAGATTTGACAATAAGGTATCATCCATTTAATAAGCTTAGGATATCAACAACAAAAGTATTTTTGTCTCTCAAAAGTTTTGAGCTGACTAAAATGACAGATCTAAATAGAAGAATAATAACATAGCTTTTTTTCTCCGAATCTGTTGATAAAGAGGAGATATGTTCCCTAGATTCTCTGAATGGTTATCTAATGCTGGTGTATTCTTGGAAGGAAATTCAACCAGGTTCTGAGGAGAGTGGATAGAAGGTCAAGTCCAAATGTCAAGAACATTAGTCTTGACATCAGCAAGACTATGTTACTCAAAGGAAAGTTGGAGCAAATGAAAAGGCAAATCCAAGTAAAGGCATTTAATGTCATGAATTTGAGTATTTTGGCTATATGCTCTACCTTCCCCAAGAAACAACTTAAGGGGCTTTATATTTCTTGGTCTGATGAGGGATGTGATCCTGTTGCTGAATCTTCCAAGAAGGTTACTGCCTTATCTGGAAAGTGCTTTTTTGATGTAGATTCATGTTAAAGGAATATCTTATGATGACCTGGCTTCTTTCTTCAAAGAATTGTGAATCAAATGTGAAGAAGTCTGTAAAAAAAGGGATAAACAAAAGGTAATTATTTTGCAACTACAGGCTGATAAGGAAGGATGTTTGTCTACTATCTTTAACATGCGGGATGAGGTAACTTTGTTGACCTCCAAACTTAATATCATGATCAATTCTATGAGAATATTGAACAATGGTTATGATTTTTGGGAGGAGTTTCTTCAAGTTAAAAAGACGACCGGAAGCCTAAAAGGGATAGGGTTTTTCAAGAGAAAACTCAAATGACAATTATTTTTCCATCAAAAGGCAATTTGAGTCAATAATGTCAAACAAAATGTTTCAACATCGTGCCATACATCAGAAGTATCAAGCTAAAGGCAGGTGCTTGCACTGGAAATGTCACCTTTGTGGTAAAAGTGGGTCATATCAGGCCATTTTGTTTCAAGTTGTATGGTTATCCTAAATGTACAACTCATCCTAAGGTTGACCAAGCAATGTTTAAAATTCAAGGAAGGAGCTATTTGTCTTATTTCTCACACCTCTCTTAGAGCTTAATCAAAAGATGATTGGTAGTTTGGCAGTGGCTGTTTCAGACTCATAGTTGGAGTAGAGAAGTTTTTCAGTGGACTTTAATTCTCATTCTTCCAACTATTTTACTTTTGGTAATGACGCTAAAAGGTGATATTAAGGGCGAGGAATATCTGGATTGTTCAAGATTCCTTAAGTCTTGATGATGTTCTTCTTGTTATAAAACTGACAATTAATGTGCTAAACATAAGTCGGTTGTGTAATCAAGGTCTGAAGGAAAATATCTTTAATGGAGATTGTTTGGTCTCTAGTGAGATGTTTAAAGTTTTGATGAGGAAGGTTAGTCTAAAGACACTTGAAACTTGTGGATACCACAAGAAAATCCTTGCTCATTCTCATGTTCCTTGTCCAACAAAGTTGAAGTCAAGATGTCACATCAAAAGTTGCAACATCTGACTGTTAACATAATTCTAGAACTTCCTTTTATGAATATAGTAAGGCTAATGCAAGGAAAAATTCTTGGTGGATAAAGGAAGGTTTGTGATATTGTTTTTGATTTTTCTAAAAATTCTAGGTAATCTATAACATGAAAAATCAGTTATCTGTGAGGACTTCAAAGTTTTTTTGTCACCTTCTTCAGGGAAAGATGTGTTCTAAGTGTGATATGTATGAGTTACTTTACCAAGAACGAGTCATATAAAGATGTTATCTCCAGGACCAAGGTCAATGATCCTAGCATTAAGGAAGGAACTAATGTCCAAGTAGATGTTGGAATATCATCTCAACAATTTTATCTCAGGAAATGAGGCAGACTCTTAAAGCTAACATGAACTGAACTAAAGAGCTCTCAAGTCAACAAAGTTCCCTCTTGTGTTTAGAAAGGTTATTTAAAGGAATTCATTATGAAGGGATCAACTTTAAGTTATGATATGTGATGTTTAATTCTGGTTTTATGTCATGTTTTGTAATCAAATTTGTTGAGACCTTGTTTGATGATTTTTGGAGTAAATCTATTAGCACAAAATTGATTTACAAGAACAAGTTTGTTGGAGTTTGTGTTTATTCTTGGGAAACAATCTTATCTCTTGATCAACATTAAGTCAACTTATGTATCCTAGTCCTTGTCTAAGGCTAAGTATAATGCTGAGGAAAGTTGTTACTCTCAATTGAGTTGGCTGGTTAAAGAATATAATGTCCAATATGATGTCATGACGTTGTATGATGACATGTTGATTTCAGTTTATGTATTCAAGGTGGTTAGTCTGCATAATAGGACAAAGCTCATTGATACTGGTTATATCCTTGTCAGGGGTCTTGCTACATGCAATAATGTTGGGACTTTAGAGAATCTGCTGGAATATGTACTTTTCTTAGTTTTTGTAGGAAATTCTTTTTTAGATTTTGAGTTATTTGGGAATTTGTACTGCTGAAAAGTTACTACAGGATGAGAAACATGCTAACTATATTTTTTCTCTTCCTTTCATCTAGTGGTGCATGCAAATTTTAAGATAATATTTTGGTCTATGCTCGTGTGAGATGTAGTTATCTTTGATCAAGGGAATGTAAGGTTAAATGTCATGTGAATTCATAACATTCTCAGCTTTGGAAATATGGAAGAAGAACAAGAGAGTGTCTCTCTCCTATGGTGAGTGGTGAATTGATAGTTAAGGATAACCTTGCTTTTTTCTAAAATATTTCAATGACTGGTTTGTTATACTCCAAAATTTTCCCTCCCATTTTCTTCAAAGCATTCTTTCAAGTCTCTTCAAATGGTTAAGGCACCCAAGTGTTGACTAGTCAAGATGCACCTCCTAGACCAAAAGCCTACAACTAGGGTTTGGAGTTTCTCAAGGAAATTTGGTCTGCAAAAGTATCAAGTGGATCCTATATTTCTTCATAGGTCCTCAACAAGGCTCATGTCAAGTTTTAAGCCCTACATCACAAGTTTTCTCAGTCAATGGCTCAAATGCTTGAAAATCAACTATATTGATCAAAAAGTCAACTATGGTCAACATATAGTCAAACTTCAAGATTTTTAGTCAACATCAACTGTTGTACCCCAAAATTTGTCCTCCCATATTTCTCAAGATATTGCAAGAACAATCTCCAAGTGGTTCAAGGTTGCTCAAGAAGTTGGACAGTCAAATCATCTCCTAAGGCAGTCAATCTCAAATTAGGGTTTTGTGTTGCATCAAGGTCCTTGCATCCAAATGACCTCAAGTTCTCCCCCAATGTCCTAATATGTTCTCAAGTTCATCCATGTCAAATTTCAAGCCTTGCAGAGGAAGTTTGGTCAGTCAATTGCTCAAGAGGCCCAAAAATCGACTGTGCTAGGGCAAAAGACAACTGTGACCTACAAATAGTCAAAACTCAAGATTTTTTGTCAACATTCTCATTTTGAAGGATAATTCATCATTTGATAAAGGGTTGATCATGATTCATCAAGGATTGCTCAAGATTCATCAAGATTCAAAAGTTGCTAAATTAGGGTTTTGTAGGAAAAATCAACTCAACTTTGACCAAGCATAACATTCTCATACTTTATGAGAAATGACCCATCCAAATCTCATTTTAAAGAAGATGCAATTTCCTACAATCCATCTTCACACCCCAAGATCAAGAAATGCACTCACCAAAAGTTACAAATTTGGACATTATAGGTCATTTTTGGAAGTCAACAAAAACACCTTTTTTGCCAAAGCTTATAACTTGAGCATGGAATATCAAAATGAAATGAGACCAAAATGGTTGGTTAGAGGACACCTTCAAAAGTTCAAAATTGAAGAAGTTATGCATTGTTGAAGTTGGGCATTTTTCCAAAATTGCCAAAAGTCAACTATCCTTAAAACTTCAAATTTTGTCAAATGGGCCCACTTTTTTTCCACTTGATTTGATTTTTTCACACCACACACGTGTCCTATCTTCAGCCTTGTGTCAAATTATTAATTTTTCTATTTTATTTGATTTTTATTGATTTAATTCATTTTAAATCAATTTAAATCCAAATAAAATCCAAATCTTAATCACTTGGTATCTTTTTGATCATTACAGGTCTTAATTATCATGATGTACACAATCAAACTCGTATCAAGCCTTATTATGCACAAAATATTGGATTTGAACATATTTGGAAGCTTTTTAAATAGAGGATCATATCATATCTTCAATCATCAAAGCTCACGGATTCAAAGCCCAAAATTAAACCTAATTCATTCCATTATACATGTACAAGCTAGAGGCACGAAAATAAGAACCAAGAGGCTGCACAAAATCACAAGAACAAACTTGAAAAAAGCTTGAAAAGTTGGAATCTGAAATCCATCCTAGAGTCGTTTTCAAGGCCAAAACTCCATGCTATCTTCTTGCTTGACATCCACTGAAGCTATTGGAATCAAAAGCAAGCCCTGAAACATCCCCAATCGTGCTGTAAGTCTTCTTGAACATGGCCCTGTACACGAAAACATAACCTCTTATTCTTGCATCTTTTTGCCAAAATCTTTGCACAATCATGCTAATCGGTCCATTTAGAGACTTTTTGCAATATTTGATTTCGTTTTTGTAGCCTGTAACCCTGTACCCGAAACTAGGGTTTTTGTTCTTGTTTTTTAGACATTTGAGTTTCAGGAAAAATTAGAACAAACTATGGACATAAATGAAATCAGGAGGAAGAGACGAGGATGATGATGGTCTCAGAATTCGTCTCCATAGCCTAGAGACGATTTTAGGATCGAGCCATGCATTTTGTTGCGGATTCAAATCCGCAGGAAAAATAACCAGGGTTCTTTGGGGAAGACGATGACGTGTCCCTTCCCAATTGGCCCATTCAAAATATCTGCGCTATTTTTTATTATTTCCAAGTGTGATCGGTGGAAATAGAACTGACTGTTTTGGAATGCTGGTTCGCGTTTGCGTTTCGCAAAATGTCGCGGTAAGCAAGAGTCGCCACCGTCTTTTATTTTCTCCAACAAGGAAAGGACAAAAGCACAGTAAAATTCCTTTTCGAGATGTTTCTCGGGTTCGGGAGGTAGATTATAGAAAGGGAAGGTGTTAGCACCCTTTCTATCCGTGGTTATCCACCGGCTCTTAGGTACTTGCTCACTATGTTTTCAAAATGTTTTGCTTTTCTTGTGTTTGTGGGTTTTGAAAAGAGTTTTGTTTGAAAACTTCGATTTAACTCTTGTATCCGTCCTCAAGAGTGTATGAAGTGTTGTTTGAAAACTTTTGTCAGAAAAGTGTAGGTGCGAAAAGTATTTTTTGTTTTGAAAGAGCAAGTACCTGAGAACCTCTACCTACTCAAAAGAAATTAAGCTGTGTAAATGTCCTTTGGACAGTACTATCCCACTATTGAGAAGTAGGTAGCACCGTCGTTAGAGTTTTAGGGTCAATTCGATTATAGGGACATGTGGTCACCAAAGCAATGGTATAACGCCTTAGCGGTAACCTTAATGTCTTAGATCGTTTTTTTATCGAGGCAACCGTTTTGAGGCAACTTTGATCTTTAGACAGGAGGGTGACCTCTAAAACACCCTATACTCAATGACCACGTCGAGGCAACCAAGTGAGACGTACCCTAAGAGTGGCATGTGCACATGTGTCAGGTTCCATGTTATGTTATCTTTGTACATGTTATGGTGAGCTACGATTGATTTCATTTTAAGAGAGATCTTGTCATGCATAGCCTAGTTAGCATACAACTAGCAGTTAATAGTTACGAAAAATAAAGCTAAACTATTACAAGGCGTCGGGTATTTACATCGCCAAAAACAACCCTTGAAAAGTAAATTGCGGGAAATTAAAGAAAGCGATAAAAAAGTCCTAATTAAAGCTATTACATCCTCGGAACAATTACATAAATATGGTCAAAACATGAATAAAATAAACATTCGCGCGGGAAAAATTGAATCGGAGAAGTTCTTAGGGTTTTGACCCTTTTTTTTTAGAAAGAAGGAAGTTTTTATTATTTATGAATTAAATTGAATTAAACCTAAAACTAATTAATTAATCAAAAGAAATATTTTTGGTTTTTTAATGTCTCAAGGAAATAAACAAAAAAAAATGATTAAAAGTTGTCAAGAACCCTAATTCTAATTCATTTTATTTATTGTAAAAAAAGTTAGAACTATCCTAATTAAACTAAATTAGTTAATTATATTTATTTACAAAAATAATAAATTAAGAGTGAATTTAATAAATAATAATAAAAAATATTATATTTTAGTTTTCTGATTTTATCATGAAAAATTAATTTGGTTAATTAAATAATAATAATAATAATTAATAATAAAAACAATTAAATGAAAAAATATAAAAGAAAAAAGAATGAACCCAGGGGGTGATGGGCCCAAAGAGGAGGTGTTTCTGGAATTCTGAAGCCCAATAATGCTCAAGCCTGTTTGACTTTCTGGGACGTCTACACGCTTGTTGACTAAGGACTATGGTGGTCCTTCAATTTTGGCCATTGGATCCAGGCTTGGAGACACCTGGTGCCTGGAAATTGGAGGTGTATGATGGACCTCACTTTGAAGCTTATACATGAATACCTGAAAAATAAAAGCAACAATGTTTTGTGGGACCTGGGATTCAAACCCAG
The DNA here is from genome assembly GCA_948472305.1 of Vicia faba. Taxonomy (NCBI): domain Eukaryota; kingdom Viridiplantae; phylum Streptophyta; class Magnoliopsida; order Fabales; family Fabaceae; genus Vicia; species Vicia faba. Next base: position 166,250 of record CATIWC010002030.1, on the reverse strand, counting down.
GTCCTAGCGCTCATTGGATGTTCACTCAACCACTCCACCAACCTGCTTAATTCATTAGTGGAATAAGAGGCAATTATTATATGCGCTAATAAATCAATATGCTGTAAAACAAAAAACACGCGAGCTTTTTTCAAACTGTCCAATGGTATGCTAACACCTCATCATCTTCTTCATTCGTTCTGCATAAAGAATATTAGATAGCGGGGGTTTTTAACCCCCACTATATACTGCAAGGAAAAATAGCGATTAGCAATCCAGCAAATATAAATATTTCGCGAGGTATTGGGCTTGTTCGTCTTTGCCACACGAGTTCAGTCATGTATCTCATGAGTCCTAATTTTGCCTGGTTCAGAAAGCCCTAATTGAAAGCTCAAGAACCCTAGAATTTTGATCATGGCATCTTTTGATTCAGAGCGTTTCAGTTCAATTCAGTTATACCATTAGCTTCGTATGGTCCCTAGCAATGCAAAACAATCATGAAAACATGTTAAATGCGCATGAATTAGGCAATACGATTTTGAATCAAAAAGGCAAACCGTGAAACTGTAAGCGACGATTCTTTGAGCTTCAGCGCCTGAATTCAATTGCAAAACACTCCTGACACTTCCTGCAATGTGTTTGAATGAATGGAATGCCTTGAATTGGTCTGGAATGCAAGAATAGGTTTTCACTTTTCTTGGAAATTCTTGGAATTGGACAGGGTGGTTTCTGCAGTTTTTTCACGTCTATCAGGTCAGGGTTAGCTAGCATATGTATAAGGCAATTGAATTAGGTCAAAAACTTGGGCCAATATCCATTGCATTGATGATTGAATCCTTGATTGAAAAATCAAATATTCTTGATTTTCATGATTAAAAAAAGTTGCCAATTTTGGATTTTTTGTATCTTTGACTTTGTGCACGAATTTGCCAGCATGTTTAGGTCATATTTGCTTCACAAAAAGATTTAAAAACAAATCTTCTATTTTCTTATGATTTAAATTGATTAAATGAATTAATATTAATTAAAAATCCAATTAATCAATAAAAATAAGAAAATAAATCCAATTAATCTTGATGGGTCGTGCATAGGTCATGGGTGAAGTTTCAAGAAGAGATTTGAGGCCCATTAGCAAAAAGAAGGTGTTTTGAGCAAAGTTGACTTTTGCAAATTCATGAAAATTTCCCAACTTCTCCAATGCACAACTTGCTCAATTTTGATCATATGACCATGTTCTTGGACATTTTGGAAAGATGTTGAAGTCCTCTAGCCAATGCCTTTGGTCCCATGTCATTTGGATTTACCAATATCAAGTTATGGCCTTTGACTCAAAGTGTACTTTTGTTGACTTTTGAAATTAACCTATAATGTAAAAATTGGTAACTTCTTGTGAGATCATTTCTTGAACTTGGAGTGTGAAGATGGATTATAGGCAGTAGCATCCTCTTCAAAATGAGCATTGGATGGAATTTTTCTGACAAACCATGAAAGAGTTATGCCCTAGTCAAGATACAGTTGACTTTTCTGCTGTCCAAAAATAGTAACTTTTGCATCTTTGATGATTTTTGAGCTATGCTTGTGGAATCATGACCAAGACTTGATAAAATGATGATTGTGAACTCAAAATAATATGTTGACCCAAAAATTCTGACTTTTGACTGCAAAATGACCATTTTGCCCTTGCAGTTGACTGTGGGTCAAATGAGGCTTTTGAATGTGCAAACTGGCACTGTGAGTCTTGAAACTTGGCATGTAGATACTTGAGGATGTATATAGGCCTATGAGACTTGATTGAACCATTGAAAACCCCAAATTCCTTGAAAGAACTAAAACCCTAATTTCAGCTGTCTTAGGAGATGATTTGACTGTACACCCTTGAACTAATTTTGAACCATCTGGGGATCATCTTGGACATATCTTGAGGAATATGGGAGGGAAAATTTTGGGGTACAACAGTTGCCCCTGTTCAATCTTCTTAAACCTGAGGGTGTAGATTGGCTTGCGTGCCTTTCGTGATCCGAAGGTGGAAGATGATTGAACACTAAAGTGCCCAGAAATTTGCACTCGCATGGTGTAGTATCAGCAATGTGATGTCGGGAATGGGCTTACAGATGCCATTTGGAGAGGTGATGATAGAAGGATGGGCTTATAGATACCACCTAGAGATTGTTGGTAGAAGGATGGGCTTATAGATGCCACCTGGAGATTGTTGGTAGGTAGTTTTGTCTTCGTTGACAGGTTGTCTTCATTGACGAGTTGTCTTCATTGACGGGTTGTCTCTATTGACAAGTTATCATCAGAAAAATCTTTAGGAATCGATTTAACTGGATTTGTCTCCATTGACTGAATTCAGAAAAATCTTTAGGAATCGATTTAACTAGTTTTGTCTCCATTGACTGGCTGAGCATCAGAAAAATCTTTAGGAATTGATTTAACTGGACTTGTCTTCTTTGACCGGATGAGCGTCGGAAAAATCTTTAGGAATCGATTTAACTGGTTTTGTCTCCCTTGACTGGATGCATCAGAAACATGAGTGACAGAATGACATCTGAATCTGGATCGTATCTGGACTTTATTTGAGAGAGTGACAGAATGACATCCGAATCTGGATCGTATCTGGACTGTATTTGACATTGGGTCTGGAATAAGTATCAGAATGTTGCCATGCTTGGGTCACATTTGAACTGTCTCTGGAAGGAATCTGGAATAAGTATCAGAATGTCGCCATGCTTGGGTCACATCTGAACCATCTCTAGAAGGAATCTGGAATAAGTATCAGAATGTCGCCATGCTTGGGTCACATCTGAACCATCTCTAGAAGGAATATGGAATAAGTATCAGAATGTCGCCATGCTTGGGTCACATCTGAACCATCTCTAGAAGGAATCTGGAATAAGTATCAGAATGTCGCCATGTCTGGGTCACATCTGAACCATCTCTAGAAGGAATCTGGAATAAGTATCAGAATGTCGCCATGCTTGGGTCACATCTGAACCATCTCTAGAAGGAATATGGAATAAGTATCAGAATGTCGCCATGCTTGGGTCACATCTGAACCATCTCTAGAAGGAATCTGGAATAAGTATTAGAATGTCGCCATGCTTGGGTCACATCTGAACCATCTCTAGAAGGAATCTGGAATAAGTATCAGAATGTCGCCATGCTTGGGTCATATCTGAACCATCTCTAGAAGGAATCTGGAATAAGTATCAGAATGTCGCCATGCTTGGGTCACATATGAACCATCTCTAGAAGGAATCTGGAATAAGTATCAGAATATCGCCATGCTTGGGTCACATCTGAACTATCTCTAGAAGTAATCTGGAATAAGTATCAGAATGTCGCCATGCTTGGGTCACATCTGAACCATCTCTTGCTCAATGGAGTAAACCGCTGAGGTTATAGAACTGGTTCGTACTATGACGGAGGAAAACATCAAGATCTAGGAACTGACTCGTGCTCAATGGAGTATACCGTTGAGGTTATAGTACTTGTCCACCCTATGATGAAGAGAAACTGTCGATATTGAGAACCTTATCTGAACTTCAACCGAGGATAATCCGATTGAGATTTAAGAACTGGTCAGATCTTCGACTAAGATGAGAACTTAACTGCATCTTTCCTGAAAGGCAAAGGTCAGTCACATGCAATGTATGAGATGGATCAAGCAATGATGTTCTCAACATAAATGAGATTTTACTCGTATGATGCGTATATACACGTATCATGATGTATGAAGATGTGATGTTTCAGCTGGGGAAAGTAAATCCTGGATATCTATTGGAGGATGACGTTGAATTCTTCGTTTCCGCTGGGGATGATGAAGATGATTGTGAGAATAAACCTGCAGGAGAAAAGAACTCCATTGGGGAATAAACTTGATGAAAGAGATTACTCCGAGGGGAAATACTCTATGGGGGAGAGATGTTCTGCTGAGAGTTTTAATGATAACTCCGCTGGGGATTCCGTTGATAAGCTCTGTTGGGGATTTTGAAGATGAACTCCGTTGGGGATAGAAAGAACTTCGCTGGGGATGATCTTTCCGTTGCGACTTGCTGAGGATGACCCAGTTAGACTCTTGTGGAGATAACCTTCTGAATATGGCTGGGGAGATGCATTTGTACTTTGCAGGGGACAAGCTTCCAGAATCTACTGGGGAAGATGATTTAACTCTGGCGGGGAAGCTTTTTTAGACTGCGCTGGGAAATGGCTCCACTGGGGGTATCTTGTATTCCGCCGGGGAACATTCTTATACTCTGTCAAGGAATATTAAGACTGCCGGGGATGTTTGCTGAGGAATATCTGTATACTCCGCTGGGGAATATTAAGACCTACTGGGGATACCCAACTTCTTTAGGGCTGATGGTAGACCAATTCTGCTTGGGGAGAGTATTGATGATTCGGCCATGATTGCAGGTCTCAGTGGGGAGAGCTTCCCTTACTGTCTTACTCTGCAGGGAGTGAAGGTATCTTGGTCATACTCTTCAACTGAATCTACCTTGGTACCTTGGTGGACAGAGCATTTTGTACAGTTTGGACAATTCTTATTGCCTCAGTTTCTGCGGGAGAAAAAGGCCTATGAGGAGCTTGATAACTGCCGATTGACAAATCTTTTTCTGGTAGGTAAGTGACGCGATGACGGGACATAGTCGTACGCTTTTGATCCCTAATTTTTGCCTGGACCGCCCTTTCGAGTTTTCAGTCCACCGGGATACCCTTTTTTGCCCAAGCCGCCTTTTCAGGTTTTCGACTTGCCGAGTGTACAGATTTTTCATTTTCATCCCTTATTTTTGCCCAAACCCTTTTGGTTCGCCGGGAAGCCCTTATTTTTGCCTAGGCCAGTCGACCTAGCGGGTCTTTGATTATGTGTAGTATTTTTTTTTACTATGTCCACGTTCTCAGAGTGCAGGGAGTTGTCACTGTCAGTAGTGTTGTGTCGCCATACTACCAGAAGATGTTTGATCGTGCAAGATTCGTCGCTGGAATTCATGTCCAATGCCCCAAGTGACTCAGGCGGAGATTTGCCCCTGGCTATTTTGGCATCTTGAGAGATTCCTTGAATCTTGATTTGACTGCCCCAGATGATGGACAATGCTCATGCCGTGCCCCTTGGTTGGAGGTGTTTTTTCCACTTGAGGTGACCCTTTTTATTGAAAAGGTTTTTGTTCACTAGATATTCGTCGTGCAAATTTCTCTGTTGTTTGAACAAATAGTCATATGCAAACAATGTTATTTTAAGAATGCAAAGCTTATGTCTGTCTTGAAGTTTTTTGAACATGCAGTTTTCAATAAAACAAGTGAATTTTTGTAAAATGTGATGTCAACTCAGGATTTTACAGCAAGCCCTACAGGAGTCAGGATACCTTTTGTAACAATATGCTTTCAAACTAACCCATGCTTCAGCTAGGACTTTTAAGGGTTATAACGTGGCCTGGTTCACGGTTTAAGAAACAAAGGATAAAGGCTCAAATTTTATTTGTACCCACCCACTCTTCGTGATGTTCTTCAAACCTAAACTCAGCTAATCGTGCATTAGATTTTGTTTGAATCTTTGCTCTGATATTCCGGTGATGGTTCGGATACTGATAGTTTATTTTGAATAGGCAGTCATTTCTTTTTTGTTGAGGGTTAGTAGGACCTCTTTCTTTTCGATTTTATTATCCCTGTCTTTTTGCCTGAACTGTTTCTTTTGTGATTACAGTCAGCGGGATGCCCCAGTTTTGTGTAAGTCTCCTTCATAGGTTTTGACTTATTGGGCTTTTATTTTGAGAGATAATAACTGCATGTCCTTACGATTATAGGGAACCATCACTGTCTTTTGTTTTGAAAGGACTCCTTTGATTCCATTCATTGTGCACCTGGATCAACTGAGAAAACTACCCTGCCCCAGGTTATGATTAAGGGTTTTAACTTTTGTGAAAAGAAAAACTCCAACTTCTTTGGCTCAAAGGGGTTGACTAGGGATTATCTTCCTTATAACTCCACTATTTAGGATTTGAAACAATTCCTGTACCTCATCAGCGGGGTCTGTTCAAAAGCATACTGTAAAGATCGTGGTATCGTTTTCGTCATCCTCCCTCAAGAGGCTTAGAATTTTTAATTGAGAGTTGAACATCACAAAAAGGAAATGAAAGCAATTTGAATATAGTGAATACGAATGGATTGATTCAAAACAGACATATGCGATGCATTAATGAAATAAAAAAGTTTGCCATGACAATAATTGTTTGAATAAGCAAAGAAAAATACAACTTCAGAATTCCAATGAACAAAAGTCTCTTATTTTGAACTAGTCATCTCAGATGGAGAATTCTCAGCGGAAGATTTTCATCTCGCCATCCGGCATGAACTCCAGCACCCTTCCGTCGATCAAGTCTTGGATCTTGTTCTTCAGAGTCCAACAGTCGTCGGTGTCATGTCCCGGACTGTTAGAGTGGTATGCACACCTTTCATAGGGATGATAGGTAGGAGCAGAGGTGTTGGGATTCCGGGGAGGATCCTTTAAAGCAATCAGATTGACCTCCAACAAGCGTTTCAGTATTAGAGATGATGGTATATCAGTCTCAGAGAAATGTCTTCCAGTCATAGTTTGCTTACGCCGATTACCCTGTTGATGCTGGCGAGGTTGATGCTGGGCTTGTGACCCTGAAGAAAGTTGAGGAGCGTTTCCCTTGCCTTCTTGCCCCAAAGGTGGTTGAATGATGGCTTGATCTTCAACCCTAGTTGTCTGCCTCACTTGGTTGTTTTGAAGCAGCTTGTTGACGAGGACCCTGAGCTCTTCTTGTGTTTGAGCTAAGTCTTGAATGAGAGTCATCTGGCCCGCCAGCTGTCCCATCATCTGGATCTTCATTGTTGCCAACTCAATTTGTAGCCCTTCCAACTGATCATTCATGACGCCTCCTGGATTCCCTAGGACCAAGCCCCTTGTGAGGAGAGATTTTATTTCTTCTTGCCCCTGGGATAGGTTCAAGAACATTTCTTGAAGTTGGGCGTTTTGAGCCCGAAGATCTTGGTTGTCTGGTTGGAAAGCCATTTCTGAAATAAACAACGAGAACATGAGAGACCTGTAAAGGGTGACCTGTTATGCAATGATATGTATGCATGCAATGTTTTCAAGGATCTCGTGGGGTAAACAAAGAAACTGTTAGAGTTTGAATCGGGTAGCTTGATTGAAGGAGCTTCATGTTGTTGAGAGTCCTTCTTCAAGAGTCAAGTTCACCATATCGAGTGGGTCATAGCCCCTGACTCAAGTTATCATGCTTGGATTTCTAGACAACCTTGGCTATAGGAAAATAAATCCCCTTTGCCCCTTGCTAGACTTTTGATTTGCCATAACCTGCATCACAAGCCCTTGAGATCCTTGAAATGGTTAAGGAAAATGCTATGGTATGATGTTATGATATGTATGTTATGCGTTTAAGCAAAAGTGTGAGGTGATGTAAGTAAGCCCTGCAATAAATCCAAATTGTTGGATAAGGACTGTAAACAAAACCTGCAAGGAACTCATGCTGTCAGATAACAAGAATGTGCAAGTAGTTCAAAGTTTGAAGGCACATAAGTCACACATATAGCCTTAAGTTTAGGCTGGCATGGAGCTCAATATCATTGGATTGTTTTCTATGTTCATTGTTTTGATTTAGCCACTTAACTGGCGACCAAAATATTCCAAGAAAACAACCCTCAATGAGTGTAGTATCGAGTATCTACCAACTTCGGACTGCACCAAAGTCGGTCATCTCACTACCCCTAAAAAGGCCAGGATGGTCAAGTAAGGTTCTAAGGTCAGTTGATGCTTCGCGACACCATGCGGCGGCCCCGTACTCTCCTTGACTTGACTCAAGGGTTACCGATACTCACCCAAGTGCCACATCAACGTAGCTAATGCTTTAACCATGTCGGTACACCCCGCACAGTTCCCTCACAGTTTGTTGCTACTTCTAAAGGGTATCCCCAGATCCGGGTTAGGATCTATAAAACTCAGATACAAGCCCACAATTTTAAAGCATTCAAGGCATACAATTGAAAACATACTGATCTAATCCTAAGGTACACCTCACTTATAATCTCCCCAGCAGAGTCGCCAGTTCTGTGATCGGTGGAAATAGAACTGAATGTTTTGGAATGCTGGTTCGCGTTTGCGTTTCACAAAATGTCGCGGTAAGCAAGAGTCGCCACCGTCTTTTATTTTCTCCAACAAGGAAAGGACAAAAGCACAACAAAATTCCTTTTCGAGATGTTTCTCGGGTTCGGGAGGTAGATTATAGAAAGGGAAGGTGTTAGCACCCTTTCTATCCGTGGTTATCCACGGGCTCTTAGGCACTTGCTCACTATGTTTTCAAAATGTTTTGCTTTTCTTGTGTTTCTGGGTTTTGAAAAGAGTTTTGTTTGAAAACTTCGATTTAACTCTTGTATTTGTCCTCAAGAGTGTATGAAGTGTTGTTTGAAAACTTTTGTCAAAAAAGTGTAGGTGCGAAAAGTATTTTTTGTTTTGAAAGAGCAAGTACCTGAGAACCTCTACCTACTCAAAAGAAATTAAGCTGTGTAAATGTCCTTTAGACAGTACTATCCCACTATTGAGAAGTAGGTAGCACCGTCGTTGGAGTTTTAGGGTCAATTCGATTATAGGGACATGTGGTCACCAAAGCAATGGTAGAACGCCTTAGAGGTAACCCTAATGTCTTAGTGTTGGCTCCTAAATTCGACACCTTTGTTTTGTTGATGTCAGCCATTAAAGCTGAAGGATGTCTTCGACTGGCTAAGTCTGTCGAAATGCCCGTCGAAAGAAGTCAAAGTACTTAGAAGACTTCTTCCAAGGAAGAAGGCTGGTTGCCTTCGACGTCGAAGGAGTTTCTCGTCGAAGATGTCTCTTGACGAAAGTGTTCGATGGTTCAGAGTGGAGCAGTTTGAAATTCAAACGTTTGGAGGGAAAACGGTTTCCAGCAGTTACCACGTGCAAACGTGCAAGGATCTGGAGCATCGAGCGTGGAGAACGTGCCAAGTGGATTGATCTCGAAGCAGTGTAACTGCCCGACGGTTACTTGGGATGTTTTAGTATAAATAATAGTAGTCATGTAGTTTCTCGCGGGTGTTCACAATTATATACAAAGTCACTCATATAGATTCGAGTACCCAGCGTGTGAGAAAGAATTGTTGAGAAATGTATGTGTGAAACACCAATTTTATTAATCAAAGTCATTTACTTTTCCAGAAATTTACTTGCTTTCCTCTTTACATTCCTGTCGAAACCTTTTACTTTAAGCCTTGTTTATTTTACCAAGTCCTTTCTTCATGCAATTTACTTGAAACCTCTTTATGTTATTTAAAGCCTCTTTATTTAAAGCCTTATCCAATTTAATCAAACTTCAAAATCAACCTATGTCCTAGGATCAATCTGATCGATCCTGCGAGTAACCAAATAAGTAACCATTTGGAGGATCAGCGGTTGTTTACCAAAAACCAAGGTAAACAAATTGGCACACCCGGTGGGACTGTGTGTTGATCGTTGAAAATAATCTCATCTTTCCGAGTTGTATGTTATTGAGAAGTGGTAGAATATACACTAACGATAACAATACTGCCAGAAGAAGGGAAGAGATGGCGAATCCGCCAAACAATAACGAAATCCCACAAATGAGTGTGGGAGCAACGGTTAGTATGACCGTAAGTGAAGCGACAAATGTTGGTTCGACACCAGCAGTATCGGTCACAACCACGGGGCCAATACCTTCGTTAACAGGCCCCAGGATACCTTTGGGAACCCCCCCACCAAGGGGAAATTTAGGCACAAGGCCTTTTGTTCCCCCAGGATTTATTCCATTCTATGGTATGCCAACTTCTGAAGTGGCAAGCCTGACGAATGCTGCGTCCACTTTTTCAGACCCTTTTGTGAGTGCCTCTTCGCCACTCCAAGGCTCTGGAGTAGGCATGGCGAATAGAAATAGGACCCAACTCTTAGGAGGAACGTCCCAAGTAGCCCATGGCCTTACAAATGCCTCGACAGCAGTCTTGAGGCAACAAATGGACGAAAGCAACCATGATATGGTGCAAATGTTGGCACAGACTTTGAGTACGGTGCTAAACCCTCTAATACAAAACACTACTCAATCGAATCAGCAAGTGACAACACAAATGACGCGTTTGGCTGACTTCTTTGGAGTACCCCAACCTATTCGACAGCCCCAAAGGGCGCAAATAAGGGGAAATCAGGGGATATTTTTAGAGGAAGAAACCACCATTAATCAGGCTCAACAGCCTGTCGAAGAAAACCTTAGGGCACGATTGGAACAACCTGTCGAAGAACCTAGGGTAATAACCCCAGAGGTAAGGTTAGTTAACAGAAACCAAAATGCTGACGAAGTGGTTCAGCATATCCAATACCAAAACATGGGTTTGGAAAACAATCTGGCAACCATGATTGAAAGGATCATGACTCAGAATGGGATGAACATGGGCTTTCGAAGGCCCAACTTTACATCTCCATTGTCAGAATACGTGTTACAAACGGACTTACCTCCTAGATGCAAAGTCCCCAAATTTACTAAGTTCTCTGGGGACACGACAGAATCTACTGTCGAGCATGTGGCGAGATACTTGATCGAAGCGGGTGACATTTCGAATAACGAAAACCTAAGGATCAAGTACTTCCCAAGTTCTTTAACAAAGAACGCCTTTACTTGGTTTACAACTCTTCCCCCCAATTCGATCCATCATTGGACCCAGTTGGAGAGATTGTTTCATGAACAATTCTACATGGGGCAAACCAAGATAAGCCTGAAAGAACTGACCAGTGTGAAGAGACGTTTCACTGAACCTATAGATGAATATCTGAATAGGTTTAGGTTGCTCAAAGCGAGATGTTTTACACAAGTGCCAGAACATGAGTTGGTCGAAATAGCCGCAGGCGGTTTAGATTATTCCATTAGGAAGAAGCTAGACACCCAGTACCTAAGAGACATGGCCCAACTGGCCGATAGAGTTCGACAGGTAGAACGCCTCAAAGCTGAAAAAGCTAAGGCAACGAAAACTCACAAGAGAGAAAGGATAGCGTACGTTGAGATGGATGACGAAGATCTAGAATCCTTCGACGATACTTTAACTGTCGAAGAAGGAGAAGTCGATTTAGCAGAACTGAAACAAGGGCCACCTTACTCTTGTAAACAGTTGGTCCCCTCAAGTGGGAAAAATCCCATTGGTCCAGAAAGGACCAACGATAGGTTCCCAAAAAAGACCTATAGTTTTGACATCACAAAATGTGATGAAATATTCGATTTATTGGTTAAAGATGGCCAAATGATAATACCCCCAGGGGTAAAACTGCCTCCTCTTGATCAAAGAAAGAAGAGAGGTTTTTGCAAATATCATAATTTTTTGGGCCATAAAACTTCTCAATGTTTTCTTTTCAGGAATCTTGTGCAAGACGCTATCGAAGAGGGGAGATTGAAATTTGCTGACAAATCCCCCATGGCTGTCGACTCCAATCCATTGCAGGCTGAAGCCCACTATGCTGAACCCTCTGAGGTGAACGTGATAGGGGCAACCAGGATCCAGTCGAAGAAGCCAGGAATTACCATGGTCGAAGTCTCAAAGGACCACATCAACATGCCAATCTTTGGCAGTTTTTCTGGAAATTTATCCAGGAAGACAATTGAAGCTGTTCAGAAAGCGGTCGAAAACCCGAAGTCGGAGACCGCTGAAGCACAAAAAACTGGATCAAAAGCCAGTTCCCACTTGGCCACCGTTCAAGGCCAGACGGAGAATCTGGAGGTACAAATGAAGCAGTTAACTCTTGCTAACAAAGATACAATGAATATCAACATGGTCGAACTTTCTGACCCAAAAGCATCAGAAGAGGCCATGAGGCAAGAACAAGCTAATAAGACTGCTTTCCCTCGGGAAAATGAAAACTTGGCAGATTTTTTACAAAGATGCCAGAAAAAGAAATCAAAGGTGATGCTGTGTCTAAGATGCAGTTCGATCTTTGATAAAAAAGCTGCTGAGCACATTCAAGGCGTAAGAGCAGCGAATAAGAGAAGGGAGAATGCTGACCTTCGACATGATCCCAGAAGGGGTTCTAACCAAGAAAAGAGGCCATTGACTTTTAGGCCTCCAACAAATGTGCCAGTAGACACTTGGTACAAAACCTCTGGCCGGAAAAGGCCAAGTGAGGAGAAATGGCATTCTTTCGATGTGCCAAGAGGTTCCTCTTTGACTCAAAAGAAAGAGCCTCAAGTTGCTGCACCTAAGGTTGCACAAGTGTCCAGCAACTACAAAGGTAAAAATCCTATGTCTCGATCTCAATGGAGGAGATATTAAAGGAGACGAAAAGCTGAAAGGGAGGTTGCCAACGAACCTAAGGCAGAAACTAGTTCGAATGTTCCTCAAAGGAAACAAAGGAAACCTCTAGAGAGAGAGCCAGTAACCAACAGGCTAGTTTGGCCTAACCAAAGTGAAGTCGAAGACGAAGACAGTGCTGAGTCTGATGATACTTTGGACATAATGGTGAATATCGTTTCAGTGCTGCCCAGAGAATTCAATCGACAGGTAGAAGTCGAAGCAAGTGACTGGGAAGTGGAGCAAGAAATGGCCAAACATAGGCCAGTGTGCTATTTTGTCATAGACAATGGTACTACTGAGGAACAAAATGGCTTCTTCGAGCCACCTACAGAGGCGATGAAAAATCACCTCAAGCCTTTGTTCATAAGGGCTAAGCTCGAAGAAACTACTGTGAATAAAATATTGGTGGATTATGGGGCAACCATCAACATTATTCCTCACTCTATGCTAAGGAAAATTGGCAAAAGGGATGAGGACATTAAGCCTCACAACATGGTCCTGTCGAACTATGAGGGCGGCATAGGGACCACCATGGGAGTGATCCAGCTAGATATCAAAGTAGGGTCGATCCTTCGACCAACGATGTTTATGGTCATATCGGCCAAACCTAACTACAACCTTTTGTTAGGCCGTGAATGGATTCATGGTGTTGGCGCTGTGCCTTCATCGATGCACCAAAGGCTGCTGCTATGGCGCCCAGATGGGATGGTCGAAAACATAGAGGCAGATCAAAGCTATTACCTTGGCGAAGTGAATCATCTGGGTTTGGCAGATTTCGACAAGAACTTGGCTCACATAGGGCCATGTCCAACACCTGACTTCGACATGGCGCCAGCGCCAAACACCTTTTGTTCCTTATACCTGCATCCTGAGCATGGTTTCCAATGGGACAGAGAAGACTTGTCCCACATAGACTTCAGTGGGTTAACTGATATCCAACCAACTGGTTGGGGAAGCGAATTCAGTGATAATGACTGAGTCGCAATCTTTGAAGCGAATTTCGGCTTATGTAGCCGAAACCAAGATGATAACGGCTCTCGAAGCCGAAGTTAAGTACATGGCCACACAGGCCAATGATCAACAATTATCTGCTGTAGGCCCAGGAAAGGATTTCGATCCAAAACCTCCTGATATCATGCCAGAAGAAATGCAGGAACAGAGGCTCGACGCCATCTATGACGATGAGCCTTTGGGCTTCGAAAAGGACCCCTTGGCGAACAACATTAAAATGTTAGCACAAGACCCTTTAGAAAAAATCAACTTAGGCGAAGGATCAGAAAAAAGGCCAACTTACATCAGCGCCAAAATCGATCCAGAACTTAGGTTGGAAGTAATCCAATTGCTGAAAGAGTTTAAAGACTGTTTTGCATGGGATTATGACGAAATGCCTGGTCTCGACAGAGGATTGGTAGAACTTCAGTTGCCAATCAAACCTGGGAAGAAGCCAATCAAGCAAAATCCAAGGCGCTTCGCACCAGAAATACTGTCGAAGATCAAAACGGAAGTCGAAAGACTTCTGAAATGCAAATTCATCCGTGTTACAAGGTATGTCGAATGGATTGCAAATATTGTGCCAGTAATTAAGAAAAATGGTACGTTAAGGGTGTGCATAGATTTCAGAGATTTGAATGCTGCCACCCCCAAAGATGAATATCCTATGCCTGTGGCGGAAATGCTAGTCGATTCTGCCGCTGGTTATGAATACCTGAGTATGCTCGATGGTTATTCAGGATATAATAAAATATTCATTGCTGAAGAGGATGTGTCGAAAACAGCTTTTCGATGCCCTGGGGCCTTAGGCACTTACGAATGGGTAGTGATGCCTTTTGGCCTAAAGAACGCTGGGGCAACGTACCAGCGAGCAATGAATACTATCTTCCATGATTTTATTAACACTTTTATGCAAGTATATATTGATGATATTGTTATAAAATCTGTTTCCAGGAAGAATCATATTGACCACCTTCGACAATCATTCGAAAGAATGAGAGAACATGGTCTGAAGATGAACCCTTTGAAGTGTGCGTTCTGCGTGAAAGCTGGAGATTTCTTGGGCTTCGTTGTCCACAAGAAAGGAATCGAAATCAACCAGAACAAGACGAAGGCAATTCTGGAAGCGAAAGCGCCATCGAATAAGAAGGAATTGCAATCTCTCTTAGGCAAGATAAATTTCTTAAGGAGGTTTATATCTAATCTAAGTGGGAAAGCTCAGGCCTTTTCACCCTTACTTCGACTGAATAAAGAGGGGTTCGAATGGGGGCAAGAGCAACAAGACGCCTTCGACAAAATCAAAGGGTACCTCACTAAGCCACCTATTCTGGTGCCTCCTTGTAGCAATAGGAGTATGAGATTGTACATAGCTGCATCCGACAAAACTCTGGGAAGCATGTTAGCCCAAGAGGATGAGAATGGAGTCGAATGACCCATTTATCATCTCAGTAGAGTTTTGAATGATGCAGAAACTAGATATAGCGAAGTTGAAAAATTGTGTCTATGTCTGTATTTCTCTTGTACAAAACTCAAGCAATATATAAAACCAGTTGATGTTTATGTTTCGTCTCATTTTGATGTTTTCAAATATATGTTGTCGAAACCTATCTTGCATAGTCGAATTGGCAAGTGGGCATTAGCATTAACTGAATACTCCTTGACCTTTATGCCTCTTAAGGCAGTAAAAGGACAAGTGGTGGCAGACTTTATAGTCGACCACTCAATTCAAGTTGAGGATATTAGTTATGTGGAGATAGAGCCCTGGAAATTCTACTTCGATGGTTCCAGCCATAAAGATGGAACAGGGGTAGGAGTCTTGATTATTTATCCAGATAAAATTCCAACAACATTCAAGTACGAAATAGCAGGTTCTTGTTCGAACAATGAGGCTGAGTATGAAGCTCTAATTACTGGCCTTGAGATATTGTTGGAATTGGGGGCAACTCGAGTCGAAATAATGGGAGACTCAGAGTTAGTCATTAAGCAAGTCACAAAGGAATATAAATGCATAAGAGAAAATCTCATTATGTACTTTGTGATAGCGAATCGTTTATTGAAAAAATTTGAAGCGATCAATATTCGACACATACCCAGAGTCGAAAATCAAATAGCCAACGACTTGGCACAGATTGCATCTGGGTATAAGATTTCAAAAACGAGATTACAAAGAGCAATCGAAGTTCGAGAAAAGATAAAAGCAACTTGTCTATCACCAACAGACTTGGAATCGACGAGACTAGGATATGCTGATCACAGTAACTTCGAGATTTCGTTCATTGATAATTTGTCAGAGCAAGATTGGAGGAAACCCATTGTGGACTATCTTCAAAATCCAGGAGCTTCGACAGAACGAAAAACAAAATTCAGGGCGTTGAGTTATGTACTCATGGGTAATGAGTTATTCAAGAAGACGCCTGAAGGGGTGTTGCTGAAATGTTTAAGTGAAACTGAAGCATACATAGCCCTTTCGACGACGCATGCTGGGGCATGTGGGGCTCACCAAGCAGGCCATAAGATGAAATGGTTGTTGTTTCGACAAGGACTATATTGGCCCACTATGCTGAAAGATTGTGTTGAGTTCGCCAAAGGTTGTCAGGAGTGTCAAGTTCATACAGGCATCCAACATGTACCAGCAAGCGAACTTCACTCGATAGTGAAGCCTTGGCCCTTTAGAGGATGGGCGTTAGATCTCATTGGAGAAATTCGACCAGCATCATCAAAGAGTCAGAAATACATATTGGTAGGCATTGATTATTTTACTAAGTGGATCGAAGCTGTCCCTTTAGTCAATGTAGACCAAGAAAATGTCATTGAATTTATTCAAAAGAACATTATCTTTAGGTATGGAATCCCTGAGACGATAACAACTGATCAAGGGTCAGTGTTCACTGGTCGAAAGATGCAGGAATTTGCTCAGGAAACAGGTTTCAAACTCCTAACATCAACGCCTTATTATGCACAGGCGAACGGTCAAGTCGAAGCAGCTAACAAAGTGGTGATTGGCTTGATAAAGAAACATGTTGGGAAGAAACCAAAGAATTGGCATAAGACGTTAGACCAGATTCTGTGGGCTTGTCGAACGTCCCCAAAAGAAGCCACTGGTACAACACCGTATAGGCTAACTTTTGGCCATGATGCAGTGTTGCCAGCAGAGATTTGTCTTCAATCTGCAAGGGTTCAGAGGCATTATGATATTCCTTCTGAAGTCTATTGGAACATGATGTTAGACGAACTGGTGGATTTAGACGAAGAGAGATTACGCGCTCTCGACCTACTCAGGCTTCAGAAGAAAAGAGTAGAAGACTCTTATAATAAAAAGGTAAAACCTAAGGTATTTTTGCCTGAAGAGCTAGTTTGGAAGGTAATTCTTCCCATGGATCGAAGGGATCGAAGCATGGGGAAATGGTCACCCAAATGGGAAGGACCCTTCAGAGTTATCCAAATTTTTTCTGGTGGAGCCTATGAAGTCGAAGAGTTAGGTGGAGATAAAAGGCTCTTGAGAGTAAATGGTAAATATTTGAAAAAATACAAACCTATACTTCAAGAGATAAAAATAAAATAATAAAAGAACAAGACTAAATTAACCATAAAAATGCCAAAATGGAAATTTTATAAATTTCAGCCAAGATGGCAATTGTTGTCGAATATGGATTACAAAATATGGTTACAAAAGAGAATCAATCAAAAGGGAAGAGAGTCCTTGAGTCGAATGTACTTGGCTTGCTACAGCTCCAACCTTTTCGAACACCAGGCGTTCTCCTGCACTAGTTTGGCAATCTGAGCGTCGAGGCCTTGGGCCCTCTCAGCGAATTCCAGGCCTTGTTTGATTTCAGTTTGGCTCTCGGTGTCTGAGATGGTCGAAAGAAGTTCCTCCTTGCGTATAGTGTTGGCATTTATCTTCGCTTCTATCTCTGCGATTTGTGCCCGGAAGGAAGCATTCTCTCGATCAATGGCATCGACTTCTTCCTGCGTAGATGCTTTTTGTTTCGACAACTCCGCAATTCGAGAAGTCGAATCCGAGACAGCAGTCCACGCAGAGGAGCTTTTGCCATACAACACCTCAAGCTGACTGTTAAATCCCCTTTGGCGCCTGTAATCTGCTGAGACTTGATCAATCATAGAGTGTAACTCCATGATCAAGCCTGAGACTTCTGGGGCTACAGCTAACAAGTCGACAGCGTTCAAGACATCCTTCAAACATGATGGAGCAGTGGGGTCCCCCTCTAAAGTCTTCATCAAGTCCCTCTTGAAGAACTGGGCCTTAACCTTCGCCAAAGCGTCATTGAGAGGAGAGGTTTCAGTAGACTTCCCTGACAGGGCAGGAATCTCCTGACTAGCATCAGACGAACTCTTGCTCTCGATGATTGCGTTGAGATAGCTAACAGGGTCAGTTTGTTTCAAAAGTTCTAAGTCCTCTTTTGACCTGTGCTTCGTGGAGGTAACCCTTGCAACAGTATTGTCTTGGGTTTGAGGCTGTTGAATGTTAGGTGCCTCGACTTGTTGCTCTTCGACTCGGACTGGGGCAGTACCAGCGTCGACTTGTGGCTCGTCGCTAGCGTCACCTTGGCGTTCTTCGCTAGCATCACCCTGGTGCCCTTCGCCAGCGTCATCTTGGTGCTCTTCGCTAGCGTCACCCTGGTGCCCTTCGCCAGTGTCTCCTTGGTTATCTTCGTCAGCAACACCTTGATTTTCTTCGCCAGCATTACCTTGGTCCCTTTCTTCATGATTCTCTTCTGACATATCCACCACCTGAGCCGCTTCTGGCTGTCGTTCCTCCGTTTGAGTTTCCTCCGCTGGTTTTTCTACTGTTTCAGCATTGGTCTCATTTTCAGTATGGGCTTCGTCATTTCCCAAGCCCTTTTCTTGTGGCCTGCTGAGTTCAGCAGACTCCAGCGTTTCAGAGGTCCTTGGCGGAGAACTTTCAGTGGTGTCCTGAAAAAGGAAAGAAGACAAATCTTCAGATGTCGAAAGAGACACAATCGAATATGGGTATCTATACCTAAATTATAAAAAGGTCTAAGGGATTACCTGTGGATTAGCTTCAGCCCCAGGGATGGAATTGTCGCTTTCGACAGGCTTGTTAAGAAGAATGTTTAGTTCCTCCTCAGTTGGCTCCTCGATGATCACTGGAGGTGGCCTAGGCTTTCTCCCAGCAACTTTTATTCTGATGGTTCGACCTTCAGGAGCAGGAGCAGGAACAGAAGCATCCTTCGTCAACTTTCGCCTCTTTAGAGGGGCAGGAGGAGAATCACTTTCTTCATCGCTCCCAGATTCGACCACCAGTGTTGGCCGTTTCTTGGGCGAAGGTGCCTAGAAAACCAATGGGAATTCGATTTAATAATTGCATCGAAAATCAAAAATCGAAAGCCAGGAAAAAATAACGAAAGTCTGGTTACCGATGTAGAAGGCTTCTTCGAAGAGCCTTCCCCCTGTTGGTTGCTTGTGGTCTTCGCCGACGCTGTAGTCTTCGCCGGCGGTGGAGGTTTTGTTGAAGGGCCCCTCCCTGTTGGCCTTCTGTAGCCTTCTTGGCTACAGGCTTTCGAACAACTGAAAGCAAATAAAAAGTTAACAGGCTAGCAGTCGAAGAGAAAGACAAAAAGTAATGTGAGAGCATGAACTTACATTTCTTTATTTTGTCCAACACAAGGACAAAAGACTTCTGCAGCTCATCCATGAAGTCCTTCTCGTCGAAGAAGTACTCAGCATAATAGCTTTTCCACCACTCCTCGAAGGATGGTGAACAAAGAAAATTAAGCTGGTAGTCAAACAACGAGAGAACTGTTCGACCAGCATATCTTCCGATATGCTTGATGGCAGCTTCTTCTGTGTAATCATTGCAGAAGTACAACATTGACTTCTCTCGTGGAAAAATCGGAGAAGGCAGGGTTTGGATAATACCAAACTGGCGAGATACCAGGTTTGGTTGGTATGCAATCAGACTCAAATGAGTCTTAGAGCTCCTGAATCGAAGAGGCATGATCCTTGGTGTAAGGAACGCCTCCCACAGTATTGTATGTTCGTCGACATTGGGACCACTCGACGTCCTTGGATGTGGCCTTGTGAACCATGCTGGGCCTACCTGCCGTCGAGCAAATGGAGCCATAGTTGAAACAAACTCCTTCCTTCGAGCAAACATTAGGACGAAGTTGGTGAAGGTTTGCTGAAACTCCAGTCCATCTTCCATAGGTGTCAGCAGAGCCAGCCTGGTTCCTTCGACGCGTCTGTTCGCTATCGCTGGAGCTTGCTCGTTTATCTGAACCTTCTTAGGCAAGAAAGATTCGAAAGTGGCATTGAGCCACAGTTGGAGCAGCCAAAAAGGCCCAGCAAGTAGCAAGCTGGCCCTGTTCTCGATAATTTTTAGAAGAGTTGCCCCATTGCTGATCGAATCATAGAGGCTAGCCAGAATCAGTTCTGCCAAACAGATGTTTTGACGATGATGCAGTTGAGTAGCAAGAGTAACCATCTTTTTGGTCACCTGTAGAGACTTCGAGCAAAATACAAAGCGAGTCAGCCATAAGGCTAGAAACGCTATGTGTTCGACATCCGACACAGCATCTGTCGACCTGTCGTGATAATGGTTGATGAAAGTGGTGTATGTTGGTTTGGTCTCAGAGAAGCCAATTTGGTCCTCCGACATCTCCTCCGGATCGAAGTAATCCCCGGTGGGTCGAAGGCCAGTAATAGCGGCCACATCGAAGAGTGTGGGGGTTAGCATCCCACAGGGAAGATGGAAAGTAAAGTGGGAGTAGTCCCAGAACAGCAGAGAAGCTATCAGCATTTCCGGAGAATAGTTCAAACCTGTCTTCGACAGCATCACTAGGTCGAAGATCCCCATATCCTTCCAGATCGAAGTTTTGTGCTTCTCCATCTTTACTAGCCAAGCAACGTAATCAGGGGTAAGGTTAGGGCAAGACCTGAAGGCCCTAACACCTCTGTTGAAGAAACGGAGGTCGATTTTTTCATGTGCAGGGTCTTCATTGTCTTCTGCGTCTTTCTTGGCACATGCGACCGGTTTGAGTTTCTCAACTACCGGGAAATAGCTCTTGATCTTCAAAGCCTCAGAGATACTTGGATACATGGGGCCAGACATTGCAAAGATCTGGTTGGAGTATCCAACCGGGATCATAAGATGGCGTGAGTAGGCATCACGAACGGCGATATCCGAGGGTTCAGGAACTCTTCGTTTGCCTGTAGAATTTACTACCGGAGCAGTGACGAAAACCTTGGGTTTAGCATTTTCAGATGGTACAGTAGCGCCAGGAGCATTGGAAGCAGATGCCATTGTTAGAGTTGAGGTTGAATACGAAGTGAAAGAGGAAGAGTTTCTGCAAAGATAACAAGCTTGTATGAAAACAGAGAAGTTTGAAAGGCTAGATGGCGTAAAAAGTCCCACAATGGGGTACTTGTTGCTATTTATAGTAGTGGGGAAAAATCCCCAATAACGAGG
Organism: Vicia faba; assembly: GCA_948472305.1. Taxonomy (NCBI): domain Eukaryota; kingdom Viridiplantae; phylum Streptophyta; class Magnoliopsida; order Fabales; family Fabaceae; genus Vicia; species Vicia faba. Next base: position 145,501 of record CATIWC010002030.1, on the reverse strand, counting down.
ACATTAAATGCCATTTAATTGCTGCAGGAGTTAGTGGGACGCGTGGCAGCCCCCTGTTGTTTTAGCCGTTCTGCAGAAATAGAGGGACGCAGCGTGCGTCCTCGTTTTTGGGAATTGTCATAATGACAAATTCTGAAATGACGTTTGGTACTGCACGCCGTACTGAAAGTGACGTCCTAGGTACGGAACAATGATGGTTTTCTTGGGATTGCCAATAGTTGGTAGAAAACAACAAAAAGTGCACAAGTTAATTTGTGACTAAGCGTGAAAAGACAGGTGTCGAATGGCGTTTCAAAGAATGCCTTTTTCTTTCAGAGTCGAAATAAGGCATTCTTGGGGGGCAATTTGTTGGCTCCTAAATTCAACACCTTTGTTTTGTTGATGTCAGCCATTAAAGCTGAAGGATGTCTTCGACTGGCTAAGTCTGTCGAAATGCCCGTCGAAAGATGGCAAAGTACTTAGAAGACTTCTTCCAAGGAAGAAGGCTGGTTGCCTTCGACGTCGAAGGAGTTTCTCGTCGAAGATGTCTCTTGACGAAAGTGTTCGATGGTTCAGAGTGGAGCAGTTTGAAATTCAAACGTTTGGAGGGAAAACGGTTTCCAGCAGTTACCACGTGCAAACGTGCAAGGATCTGGAGCGTCGGGCGTGGAGAACGTGCCAAGTGGATTGATCTCGAAGCAGTGTAACTGCCCGACGGTTACTTGGGATGTTTTAGTATAAATAATAGTAGTCATGTAGTTTCTCGCGGGTGTTCACAATTATATACAAAGTCACTCATATAGATTCGAGTACCCAGCGTGTGAGAAAGAATTGTTGAGAAATGTATGTGTGAAACACCAATTTTATTAATCAAAGTCATTTACTTTTCCAGAAATTTACTTGCTTTCCTCTTTACATTCCTGTCGAAACCTTTTACTTTAAGCCTTGTTTATTTTACCAAGTCCTTTCTTCATGCAATTTACTTGAAACCTCTTTATGTTATTTAAAGCCTCTTTATTTAAAGCCTTATCCAATTTAATCAAACTTCAAAATCAACCTATGTCCTAGGATCAATCTGATCGATCCTGCGAGTAACCAAATAAGTAACCATTTGGAGGATCAGCGGTTGTTTACCAAAAACCAAGGTAAACACTTAGATCGTTTTTTTATCGAGGCAATCGTTTCGAGGCAACTTTGATCTTTAGACAGGATGGCGACCTCTAAAACACCCTATACTCAATGACCACGTCGAGGCAACCAAGTGAGGCGTACCCTAAGAGTGGCATGTGCACGTGTGTCAGGTTCCATGTTATGTTATCTTTGTACATGTTATGGTGAGCTACGATTGATTTCATTTTAAGAGAGATCTTGTCATGCATAGCCTAGTTAGCATACACCTAGCAGTTAATAGTTGCGGAAAATAAAGCTAAACTATTACAAGGCGTCAGGTATTTACATCGCCAAAAACAACCCTTGAAAAGTAAATTGCGGGAAATTAAAGAAAGCGATAAAAAAGTCCTAATTAAAGCTATTACATCCTCGGAACAATTACATAAATATGGTCAAAACATGAATAAAATAAACATTCGCGCGGGAAAAATTGAATCGGAGAAGTTCTTAGGGTTTTGACCCTTTTTTTGAGAAAGAAGGAAGTTTTTATTATTTATGAATTAAATTAAATTAAACCTAAAACTAATTAATTAATAAAAAGAAATATTTTTGGATTTTTAATGTCTCAAGGAAATAAACAAAAAAAAATGATTAAAAGTTGTCAAGAACCCTAATTCTAATTCATTTTATTTATTGTAAAAAAAGTTAGAACTATCCTAATTAAACTAAATTAGTTAATTATATTTATTTACAAAAATAATAAATTAAGAGTGAATTTAATAAATAATAATAAAAAATATTATATTTTAGTTTTCTGATTTTATCATGAAAAATTAATTTGGTTAATTAAATAATAATAATAATAATTAATAATAAAAACAATTAAATGAAAAAATATAAAAGAAAAAAGAATGAACCCAGGGGGTGATGGGCCCTAAGAGGAGGTGTTTCTGGAATTCTGAAGCCCAATAATGCTCAAGCCTGTTTGACTTTCTGGGACGTCTACACGCTTGTTGACTAAGGACTATGGTGGTCCTTCAATTTTGGCCATTGGATCCAGGCTTGGAGACACCTGGCGCCTGGAAATTGGAGGTGTATGATGGACCTCACTTTGAAGCTTATACATGAATTCCTGAAAAATAAAAGCAACAATGTTTTGGGGGACCTGGGATTCGAACCCAAGTCCCAGCGCTCATTGGATGTTCACTCAACCACTCCACCAACCTGCTTAATTCATTAGTGGAATAAGAGGCAATTATTATATGCGCTAATAAATCAATATGCTGTAAAACAAAAAACACGCGCGCTTTTTTCAAACTGTCCAATGGTATGCTAACACCTCATCATCTTCTTTATTCGTTCTGCATAAAGAATATTAGATAGCGGGGGTTTTTAACCCCCACTATATACTGCAAGGAAAAATAGCGATTAGCAATCCAGCAAATATAAATATTTCGCAAGGTATTAGGCTTGTTCGTCTTGGCCACACGAGTTCAGTCATGTATCTCATGAGTCCTAATTTTGCCTGGTTCAGAAAGCCCTAATTGAAAGCTCAAGAACCCTAGAATTTTGATCATGGCATCTTTTGATTCAGAGTGTTTCAGTTCAATTCAGTTATACCATTAGCTTCGTATGGTCCCTATCAATGCAAAACAATCATGAAAACATGTTAAATGCGCATGAATTAGGCAATACGATTTTGAATCAAAAAGGAAAACCGTGAAACTGTAAGTGACGATTCTTTGAGCTTCAGCGCCTGAATTTAATTGCAAAACACTCCTGACACTTCCTGCAATGTGTTTGAATGAATAGAATGCCTTGAATTGGTCTAGAATGCAAGAATAGGTTTTCACTTTTCTTGGAAATTCTTGGAATTGGACAGGGTGGTTTCTGCAGTTTTTTCACGTCTATCAGGTCAGGGTTAGCTAGCATATGTATAAGGCAATTGAATTAGGTCAAAAACTTGGGCCAATATCCATTGCATTGATGATTGAATCCTTGATTGAAAAATCAAATATTCTTGATTTTCATGATTGAACAAAGTTGCCAATTTTGTATTTTTTGTATCTTTGACTTTGTGCACGAATTTGCCAGCATGTTTAGGTCATATTTGCTTCACAAAAAGATTTAAAAAACAAATCTTCTATTTTCTTATGATTTAAATTGATTAAATGAATTAATATTAATTAAAAATCCAATTAATCAATAAAAATAAGAAAATAAATCCAATTAATCTTGATGGGTCGTGCATAGGTCATGGGTGAAGTTTCAAGAAGAGATTTGAGGCCCATTAGCAAAAAGAAGGTGTTTTGAGCAAAGTTGACTTTTGCAAATTCATGAAAATTTCCCAACTTCTCCAATGCACAACTTGCTCAATTTTGATCATATGACCATGTTCTTGGACATTTTGGAAAGATGTTGAAGTCCTCTAGCCAATGCCTTTGGTCCCATGTCATTTGGATTTACCAATCTCAAGTTATGGCCTTTGACTCAAAGTGTACTTTTGTTGACTTTTGAAATTGACCTATAATGTAAAAATTGATAACTTCTTGTGAGAGCATTTATTGAACTTGGAGTGTGAAGATGGATTGTAGGCAGTAGCGTCCTCTTCAAAATGAGCATTGGATGGAATTTTTCTGACAAACCATGAAAGAGTTATGCCCTGGTCAAGATACAATTGACTTTTCTACTGTCCAAAAATAGTAACTTTTGCATCTTTGATGATTTTTGAGCTATGCTTGTGGAATCATGATCAAGACTTGATCAAATGATGATTGTGAACTTAAAATAAGACGTTGACCCAAAATTCTGACTTTTGACTGCAAAATGACCATTTTGCCCTTGCAGTTGACTGTGGGTCAAATGAGGCTTTTGACTGTGCAAATTGGCACTGTGAGTCTTGAGACTTGGCATGTAGATGCTTGAGGATGTATATAGGCCTATGAGACTTGATTGAACCATTGAAAACCCCAAATTCCTTGAAAGAACCAAAACCCTAATTTCAGCTGTCTTAGGAGATGATTTGACTGTACACCCTTGAACTAATTTTGAACCATCTGGGGATCATCTTGGACATATCTTGAGGAATATGGGAGGGCAAATTTTGGGGTACAACACCAGGCATAATGATTTGTTTTCTATATAATAATTGTTGTCTATTATACTAACAAAAGCAACAAAGTGGCGTGGTGGTTAGTGCGTTTGTTCAGTGACTCATGGGACCTGGGTTCGAATCCCAGGTCCCCCATATATTTGTTGAATTTTGTTCATAGGTATTCCAGTACATGCCAAGGCCTAAGATCCATCATATACCATCATCCAATCAGGCGCCAGATGGCCTCCAGGCCAAATCCAATGGTCTAGATTGAGCATCCACCATATGCCAAGGTCAACATGTCAACATGGAATCAGAAAGTCAAACGCAGGCTGACTTGTATTGGGCCAAGGAACTGCAAATCACACCCTCCAATTTGGGCCTGAACACCCTTGGGTTATTTCTTTTCCTCTTTATATTTTCATTTTATTTATTTTGTTTTAATTATTATTTTTATTGTTTAAACTAACCAATTAATAAATTTTCCTCATAAAATCAGAAAACACAAAAAATATTATTTTTATTTATTAAAATTAAATTCATCATTTTAGTTTTGCAAATAAATTAATTTAATCAATGTAGCTTTAATTAGGTTTAACTTTTAATATCTTTTGCAAATAATTAAAATTAATGTAGAATTAGGTTTTTACTAACTTTTAATCAATTTATTTTATTTCCTTAAATATTCAAAAATCCAAAAACATCTTTTAATTAATTAATTTATTTACTTATTTAATTAACTTAGATCTAATTTCTTTTTTTAATTCAAAGATAAACAAAAAAAGGCTTTCTTTTAAAAAAAAAGGGTCAAAACCCTAAAATTTTCCGTATTCGATTTAATTTCTTGCACGCGATCCATTTGATTGTAATATTGTAATTGTTTCCCGGTATGTAATAGCTTTTAATTAGGACTTTTATTTTATTGCTTTCTTTTATTTTCCGCATTTTAAATTAAAGGGTTGTTTTTGGCGATGTAAATACCCGACGCCTTGTAATAGTTTAGATTTAATTTCCGCAAATTTAAATTCCGCAATTATACATTGTTAGATGTTTGATAATATGGAATGCATGACAAGATCGAATGTATGAACTTAAAATCAACATAGCTCACCCATTGACATGTACAAAGATAAAATTAACCGAAATAACACACTCGCACATGCGCACTCTTAGGGTACACCTCACTTGGTTGCCTTCGAACGTGGTCATTAAGTATAGGAAGTTTTAGAGGTCGACCTCTTGTCCAAAGATCATAGTTGCCTCAAAACGGTTGCCTCGGAAAAATGATCTAAGACATTAGGGTTACCGCTAAGGCGTCCTAACATTGCTTTAGTGACCACACGTCCCTTAATCGAATTGACCCTTAAAACTCCAACGACGATGCTACCTACTCATCAATAGTGGGATAGCATTGTCTAAAGGATATTTGTACAGATTAATTCCTTTTTCGAATAGGTAAATGGTTCTTAAGTACTTGCTCCTTTTAAAACAAAACAAAACTTTTCGCACTCACACCTTTCAAACAAAAACTTTTTTCAAACCCACAAACACAAAGAAAAGCAAACTTTTGAAAACACTTTGAGCAAGTACCTAAGAGCCCGTGGATAACCACAGATAGAAAGGGTGCTAACACCTTCCCTTTCTATAATCTACCCCCCGGACCCGAGAAACATCTCGAAAAAGGAATTTTTCTGTACTTTTTTCCTTTCCTTGTTGGATAAAATAAAAGACGGTGGCGACTCTTGCTTACCGCGACATTTTGCAAAAACAAACGCAAAACGCAAACCAGCATTCCAAAAACAGTCAGTTCTCTTCCCACTGTATCACAGAACTGGCGACTCTGCTGGGGAATTCTGTTGATAAGTGGGGTGTACCTTAGGATTAGATCATTGTGGTTTCAATTGTATGCTTTGTATGATTTATATTTGTGGGCTTGTATCGGAGTTTCTATAGATCCTAACCCGGATCTAGGGGTACCCTTTAGGTAAGTAGCAATAAACTGTGAGGGAACTGTCCGGCGTAGACCGACACGGTTGAAGCAGTAGCTACGTTGGTGTGGAACTTTAGTCTGTACCGATATCCCTTATGTTGGAACAAGGAGAATATGGGTCTTCTAAGGGGTCATTAAGCACCAACTAACCTTAGAACCTTTAAATTGACCAACTTAGCCATAGAACAATAGCAGTATGCTACACTCATTGAGACTAAACTCTCGCGATGATTCCGGCCGCAAGAAAAGGTTACTAAACTAGAATTATGACCGATTGAGGGTAGTCAGTGATATTGAGATCCTCTAGAACCCGGTTACTATTTTTAGGACATGTTTAAACCAACTAAACTGAAAGAGGGTAGTACTTAAGCTCCTTTCCAGCCTGAAATCTAAGGGCTCTCTGTGTGACTTGTGTGCCTTTACCATGTTTGCCGTTTGTGGATACTTATAGTGTGCCTATATCATGACATCATGACATCATAACATTACATACATCTTGCATAAGACTAACCTATTTCAAAGACAGGAGGGATTCATCTTTGCTCTGTCTTGTAGGTCATCATGATGCCTATGCGTAGGAATACCATCCAGATTAACTTTGTCCAGGTTCCCACTATGCTTAAAGATCTGATTGCAAAGATGCCTGATACTACTTCCTTCCTCAAGAGACATGGTTATCTTCTCAGTTTGGTCACCTCCAAATTGGACGAGCAGATGATGAGTGTTTTGGTTCAATTCTATGATTCGTTGTACCATTGCTTTACTTTTCAGGACTACCAGTTGGTTCCCACCTTAGAAGAATTCTCTGATCTTCTCGGTATCTCTATTCTGGAGCAGACCCTGTTTACTGGTTGGGAGAAGATTCTTAGGCCCGAAGAGATTGTTGCAGCCCTTCATTTGACCAAAGAAGAGGTAATGGCTAATTGGGAGACTAGAAGTGGAGCAAAGGGCTTTTTGACTAAGTTTCTGGTTGGTAAGGCTAACCATTTCTGGGATAGTCTAGACTTCAAGGCATTCGAGGATATTCTGGCTCTTTTGATATATAGCTTGGTATTGTTTCCGAACTCTGACTCCTTTGTCGATGTTAATGCGGTAAAGATCTTCATCTCTCGCGATCATGTACCCACTCTCTTGGGTGACATCCTTCATCAGATTTATGCTTGTACTGCCCGAAAGCGAGGAACCTTGATGTGATGTGCTCCCTTATTGCCAAGGTGGTTTATTTCGCACCTTCCCAAGTCAGCGCTGAAGAATAAAGAAGGCATGGGCTGGGCTTATAGGGTTATGTCTCTTTCTCATAATGACATTATCTGGACTCTCAAGGGTATGGACAAGGTGACTATCATTGATCGATGTGGGGAGTATCCCAATGTTCCATTATTAGGAACCCACAGAGGAATTTCTTACAACCCATGCTTAGCTCTACGTCAGTTCGGGTGTGCCAGAAGAGAAGGACCTCATGAGATGTTAATGCCTAGTATCATCTTTGATTTTCAAGGGGATAGCGACGAGCAACGTCGTAGATTCATAAGGGCTTGGGATAGAGTTCACCAATCCGATCCACATGAGTTGGGTCCAAAGACTTCTCTGCCAATGGAGCCATATCTCAGGTGGGTCTACATCCGTGCCCAAAAGCTAGGCATGCCATATGAAGTCGTCCGGCCTGTCACTCTTGAAGTTGCTAATGAAGAAGGAGTTCTTCTAACCATTCTCCATCCTTATATGCCCACTGACATTGGGACACTGAAAAGGTCTTGGATGCAACTGAGGGAAGAACGGGATTCTTACCGAGAGAGGTTCAACGATCAAGAGCAGAAGATCCAAAAGCTGACTAGGCAGTTGGAGAACGAGCGGATTCTCAACGACTATGTCCGCACTGACAAGAAGAGACCATGGGAGCGTTGATTGACCTTTGATGATTTCCTTTCCAGTTTTTTACTTTTCAGTATTTCCTTTCTTGTAACTCCCTAAGGGCATCAGTTGAACAATTTGAATTCCAAAGTTTATCTAATAAAGTGTGTTTCATTTCTTGTTTACAAATTTGAATCTTCCGATTGTCTTTGAAATCATAATCATACACATTTCATCCCATGCACTTCATAACAGGTACCGTTACAGGTCTCTTATCTTCTTCGCTGTTTATTTCAGCACTCATCATGTATGCTGAACCTTCAACTGAGCAAGCCATCAAGGCCCTCCAGGCCCAGAATGCCCAATTTCAAGAGCTGTTCATGAATCTAGCTAAGGGTCAGCAAGATTTGAAGACCCTGATTCTGAAAGAGAAGAAGAAGAAGAAGAAGAAGAAGAAGAGGACCATCCTGTTCAACACAAGGCATAGGTTTGGAAACAGGCTTCAGAATGAAGTTGATCTAACCACCTCATCTGGAGGGAAAGATAGTCAAGAAGAAAGAAGGGCTCCTAGCCTTGTGGTCTCCGACAACGAGACAGTCTACAACGAAAAACAGTACCCTCCTGCTGAGGATAGGTACAAGCAACTGGAAGACCGGTTGAGTGCTATGGAGGTTCAGAAGGTGCCTGGTCTGGACTTTAGTGATCTAGGTCTATCATCTGGGGTTGTGATCCCCCACAAATTCAAGGCACCAGCTTTTGCTAAATATGACGGAGTTTCTTGTTCGAAGTTGCACCTCCGGTCATATGTGAGGAAGATTCAGCCGTATACCGCTGATAAAAACCTATGGATCCATTTCTTTCAAGACAGTCTCTCAGGGACTCAGCTTGAGTGGTTCTATCAACTGGATGGAGCCAGTATCTACAGTTGGGAAGATTTGGCTATTGCATTCTACAGGCAGTATCAGTACAACTCTGACCTCGCTCCCACGCGTACCCAAATCCAGGGTATGTCAATGGGAACGGGTGAAGGATTCAAAGATTATGCTCAGAAGTGGAGGGACCTCGCCGGTAGAGTACAACCACCCTTGGCTGATCGGGAGCTGGTGGACATGTTTCTGGGGACCTTGTCCGGTCCATTCTTCAACCATCTGATTGGAAGCTCTCCATCTGGGTTTACAGAGCTCATTCTGACCGGTGAGAGGATTGAGGCTGGTATTAAGGCTGGTAAGATACAAAAGGGTGCTTCGTCAAGCACCAAGAAAAAGCCATTTAAGAAAGAATCCAGTGCTGTCTACAGTGCAAGAAAACAGAATAGTCCTGAACACCACCAAGCTGTTAATGCAATTGTTATTTCAAAACCTGCTGGTGCTCCTCAGCACAACAATCAACAGAAGGATGAGAGACCTCGAAGGCAATTCACCTGTCTCAACATGACCTTATCTCAGATTCTGCCACAGTTGCTGAAGACCAATCTGGTGATTCTAAAGGAAGCTCCAAAGAATCCAAATACAACGTCACCAAAGTATAACCCTAATGCCCGTTGTGCTTATCACTCTGATAGCCCGGGGCATAATACGGATGATTGTTGGGTTTTGAAGAACAAGGTACAAGACTTGATCGATGCGAAGGAGATTGAGTTCGGAGCACCAGAGAAGCCTAAATAAGATGTAGGGGTGAATGCTATCAGAGATGACGATGATGAAGAGTTTGATATCGACAATTGGATCTACCCGACTGCCAATGGTGGATTAAGAAACTGGACAGCGAAGGATTCTATGCCCGTTTCTGTGATCACCCAGTAATGAAACTTTTTGTTTTGAATATGTAATAGACAATGTTTTAAACTTTACGGCCCGGTGTCTTACCCGGGGCACCGTGGCTTCATTTGTGAGGGCTTTATGTGTGTCATTTTCATATATCATTAATAAAAGCATTGGACGTTCTTACATTTCAAATTTTGCGCTCCTTGTTTTTCTTTATTATATATTGCAAAACAACTATTTTACACACACTCGCGAATACAGGTCAACATCCACTCTGGATCTCACTGGTAACGACTTTGCTACTGCCAGTTATGACTTCGAAAATCCGATCAACTTAGCCGAAGACGAAGGTGAAGATGATTGCGAAGTGCCTGGTGAACTTGCAAGACTGTTACTCCAGGAAGAGAGGGTTATTCAGCCGCATGAAGAGCCGGTAGAATCAGTGAATCTGGGTACTGAGACAGATAATAAGGAAGTTAAGGTTGGTGCCAATCTAGAGCTTAGTGTGAAGCAACGGTTGATTCAGATGCTGCGCGACTATGTTGAGATCTTCTCCTGGTCTTATGAAGATATGCCTGGTTTGGATACTGATATTGTGGTTCATCGCCTACCTACCAAGGAAGATTGTCCTCCAGTGAAACAGAAGGTCCGCCGGATGCGCCCAGAAATGTTTGAGAAAATCAAGGCTGAAGTTATGAAACAGTTCGACGCCGGTTTTCTAGCAGTGACTTCTTACCCTCAGTGGGTTGTCAATGTGGTTCCGGTACCAAAGAAGGATGGTAAGGTTCAGATGTGTGTTGGCTATAGGGATCTGAACAGGGCAAGCCCCAAGGATGACTTCCCTCTACCTCATATCGACGTTCTGGTTAACAACACTGCTCAGCACAAGGTATTCTCCTTTATGGATGGTTTCTCCGGTTATAATCAGATTAAAATGGCTCCCGAAGGCATGGATAAGATGACCTTTGTTACTCAGTGGGGTACCTTTTGCTACAAGGTCATGCCTTTTGGGTTGAAGAATGCTGGGGCAACGTATCAGCGTGCCATGGTTGCTTTGTTTCATGACATGATCCATCATGAGATTGAAGTATACGTCGATGATATGATTGCAAGGTCCCAGACCAAGGAAGAACACCTTGACCATCTGCAGAAACTGTTTGACAGGCTGAAGTTGTACAAGCTAAGGTTAAACCCGAACAAGTGCACCTTCGGGGTGAGATCTGGTAAGCTACTGGGTTTCGTCATAAGCGACAAAGGTATTCAGGTAGATCTTGCAAAGGTGAAGGCTATACAAGAAATGCCAGCTCCCAGAATAGAGAAAGAAGTCAGAGGCTTTTTGGGACGATTGAACTACATTGCCCGATTCATCTCGCACCTGACTGCTACTTGTGAGCCAATCTTCAAGCTACTGAAGAAAGATCAAGTGGTACGTTGGAACGATGAATGTCAGGCCGCTTTCGAAAGGATCAAAGAGTATCTTCAAGAGCCATCTATCCTAATGCCACCAGTTGAAGGGAGACCTTTGATCTTATACTTAACAGTACTCAATAACTTAATGGGGTGTGTGTTAGGTCAACATGATGAGTCTGGCCGAAAAGAGCATGCTATTTATTACCTTAGCAAAAAGTTTATCGACTGTGAGACCCGATACTCACTGCTTGAGAAAACTTACTGCGCTTTGGCATGGGCTGCTCGCCGGCTAAGACAGTATATGCTGACTCACACTACTCTGTTGATATCAAAGATGGATCCAATCAAGTACATCTTCGAAAAGCCCGCCTTGTCCAGAAGAATAGCAAGATGGCAGATGATCTTGACTGAGTATGACATCTAGTACACGACCCAAAAGGCAATTAAGGGAAGTGTGTTGGCAGACCATTTGGCACATCAGGCAGTGGATGATTATCAGTCTATGAACTTTGAATTTCCGGATGAGAATATCATGTTAGTAACTGACTGTGAGACACCTGGACCGGATGAAGGACCTGAGGAAGGATCCCGATGGTCTATGTACTTTGATGGAGCTTCAAATGCTTTGGGTAATGGCATTGGCGACGTGATCATATCTCCTAAAGACTCTCATACTCCATTCACCGCCCGACTATGTTTCAACTGCACCAACAATATGGTGGATTATGAGGCGTGCATCATGGGACTTCGAGTAACAATTGACCTAAGGATTAAGTTTCTAAGTGTCTTCGGAGATTCCGCTCTCGTGATCAGTCAGATCAAAGGCGAGTGGGATACGAAACACCCTAATCTTAATCCTTACAAAGAGTATGTGTTGACGTTGCTTCCCCATTTCGAGGAGATAACTTTTGAACACTTCCCTAGAGAGGAGAATCAGTTGGCGGACGCGCTGGCTACGATGTCTTCTATGTTCAAAGTTGTGATCGGTGGGAATGAGAACTGACTGTTTTAGAATGCTGGTTCGCGTTTTGTGTTTGTTTTCGCAAAATGTCGCGGTAAGCAAGAGTCGCCACCGTCTTTTATTTTATCCAACAAGGAAAGGACAAAAGCACAGAAAAATTCCTTTTTGAGATATTTCTCGGGTTCGGGAGGTAGATTATAGAAAGGGAAGGTATTAGCACCCTTTCTATTCGTGGTTATCCACGGGCTCTTAGGTACTTGCTCATTGTGTTTTCAAAAGTTTGCTTTTCTTTGTGATTGTGGGTTTGAAAAGAGTTTTTGTTTGAAAGAGAGTGTAAGTGCGAAAAGTTTTGTTTTGTTTTTTTAAAAAGGAGCAAGTACTTAAGAACCATCTACCTACTCGAAAAAGGAATTAGTCTGTACAAATGTCCTTTAGACAATGATATCCTACTATTGAGGAGTAGGTAGCACCGTCGTTAGAGTTTTCGGGTCAATTCGATTAAGGGACGTGTGGTCATTAAAGCAATGTTCGGACGCCTTAGCAGTAACCCTAATGTCTTAGATCATTTTTCTGAGGCAACCGTTTCGAGGCAACTATGATCTTTGGACAAGAGGGCGACCTCTAAAACTTCCTATACTCAATGACCACGTTCGAAGGCAACCAAGTGAGGTGTACCCTAAGAGTGCGCATGTGCGAGTGTATTATTTTCAGTTATTTTTATCTGTACATGTCATGAGTGATCTATGTTGATTTTAAGTTCATACATTGGATCTTGTCATGCATTCCCTATTATCAAACATCTAACATTGTATATTGTGCGGAAATTAAATTGCGGGAAATTAAATCTAAGCTATTACAAGGCGTCGGGTATTTACATCGCCAAAAACAAACCCTTTAATTTAAATTGCGGAAAGTAAAATAAAGCGATAAATAATTAAAGTCCTAATTTTAAAACTATTACATTCCCGAAGCAATTACATTATTGGATAAAAATAATACGCGTGCGTGAAAATTAAATCGGGGCATTTTTAGGGTTTTGACCCTTTTTATTAAAGAAAGAGATTTTTTTGTTATTTTTGAATTAAATGGAAATTAATATTAAGTTAATAATTGAATTAATTAATTAAATGAAAATATTTTTGGGTTTTTTTATATTTAAGGAAATAAAATAAGAATGATTAAAATTATTAAAAAGCCTAATTCTACATTAATTTTAATTTATTGTAAAAATATTAATGTTAAACCTATTTAAACTAAATAAATCAATTAATGTTTATTTACAAAAATAAATAATGAAAATAATATTTTTATGTTTTCTGGTTTTTTTGTTAAGAAAAAAAAATATAATTTGTTAGTTAGATAAATAATAATTAACAAAATAATTAAATAAAAGAAATGTAAAGAGAAAAATAAATAAACCAAAATGGGGGGTTTGGGCCTGAAGCTGGGTGTATGTTTGGCAATTCTAAGGCCCAAAAGTGTCCCAGCCTGTTTGACTTTTCCATCCAATGCGTGCTTGTTGACCAGGGTTCATGGTGAACCTTTAATCTTAGCCACCAGATTTGGCCTGAAGGCCATCTGGCACGTTGATCTTTGAGGCATATGGTGGACCAACGCCTTGGAGAGTACTTGCAATCACCTGAAGAAAAAATCAAATAAGTGTTCTGGGGGACCTGGGATTCGAACCCAGGTCCCATTGCTCACATGCCAGCGCTCCAACCACTCCACCACTACTTAATAGTTGTTAATATAATAAGCAAACAAAAATATATTGGAAACAAACGACTATGCCTAAAAAATAAAAAAAGTGGCGCGCTGATTTGAATTGGCCGGTTAGGAGAGGACGCGTGGTCGTCTTCTTCACAAACCCCTGGTTTTTTACCTGCGGATTTTTATCCGCAGGAAGATCCGTAGCTTGCTTCCAAAATTCGTTCTAGGCCATGAAAATACCATCCAAGAACATGGATATGATCGTCTCTGCCTCCTGAGTATCCCTATAACCATTATTTGACCCAATTTTTCCTGTAACTCAAATGCCTAAAAAAAACACAAGAAAACCCTAGATTCGGGCATTGTAATACAGGCTATGAAAATCAAATTGAATAATGCAGAATTGTTAGAATTTAAACGTTAAGCATGATGGTACAAGTAAATTGGCAAAAAGATGCAAGAAAAACGATTTACGATGCCATGTCCAGAGTCGTATTCAAGAACGCTTACAGTGCGTTTGGGGCTGCTTCAAGGCTGGACTTTGATCCCTTTGGCTTCAGTGAATGCCAGGCTAGAAGGCTATGTCAAGCTTTTGGACTGAATCGTGCTCTAATATTGATTTTGATCTTCCACTTTTTCACACTTTTTTCAATTCTTGTTTGGCCATCTCTTGCAGTTTTTTCATCTTGTTCTTGGTTGCTTTAGGTTGTATATGTATCAAGCAAGCAACTAGGTCAAATCTTGGGCTTCCAATCTTTGTGCATTCATGGTTTGGGATTTGATATGATCACCATTGATAAGCTTTCCAAAAATGCCTCAAATCTGATTTTTTGTGCATAATGAGACCTGATACGAATTTGATTAGGTGTACCTTGTTAATTGAAAGCTGCAATGATCAAAAAAATCTCATTCCATTAATTTTTGGATTTTATTTGAATTAATATAGATTTAAAATGAATTAAATCAATAAAAATTAAATAAAATAGAAAAATAAATGTTTGGTCATGAAATTGAAGATGGGACACGTGTGTGGTGTGATAAAACCAAATCAAGTGGAAAAAATTGGGCCCTTTTGTTAAAAATTGGAGTTTGGAGGATAGTTGACTTTTGGCAATTTTGGAAAAATGCCCAACTACACCAATGCATAACTTCTTCAATTTTGAACTTTTTGAAGTTTTCTTGGACTTTTTAGAAACCTTGAGATGTCCTTTAACCAACCCTTTTGGTCTCATATCATTTTGATCTTCCATTCTCAAGTTATAAGCTTTGGCAAAAAAAGTGTTTTTGTTGACTTTCAAAAATGACCTATAATGTCCAAATTTGTAACTTTTTGTGAGTGCATTTCTTGATCTTGGGGTGTGAAGATGGATTGTATGAAATTGCATCCTCTTAAAAATTAGCTTTGGATGGGTCATTTCTCATAAAGTATGAGAAATTTATGCTTGGTCAAAGTTGAGTTGACTTTTCCTACAAAACCTTAATTTAGCAACTTTTGAATCTTGATGAATCTTGAGCAATCCTTGATGAATCATGATCAACCCTTGATCAAATGATGAATTATCCTTCAAAATGAGAATGTTGACAAAAAATCTTGAGGTTTGACTGTCCATAGGTCACATTTGACTTTTGCCCTAGCACCGTCGATTTTTGGACCTCTTGAGCCATCTTGAACAACTTTGGAGATGATGCTTGACATGTCTGGAGAAATATGGGAGGGAAAATTTTGGGGTACAACAATTGCCCTTGTTCAATCTTCTTAAATTTGAGGATATAGATTGGCGTTCGGGCCTTTCGTGATTCGAAGGTGGAAGATGATTGAACACTAAAGTGCCCAGAAATTTGCACTCGCATGAAGTAATATTTGTCTTGTGATGTCGGGAATGGGCTTACAGATGCCATTTGGAGATTGATGATGAGAGATGGGCTTAACGATGCCACCCGAAGGAGTGTCGATCGCGTAAGAGATTCCTTAGCGAGATCTTGTATACCTGTAGTTGAGGGAGATTCTGCTGGGGAATGTTGTTCTTTGTCTTAGGAGGAATATAACTTTAGGAGCTTCGATCGTCCGTTATTCTACTGGGGAATCATCTCTATTGAAGAGGTGAGGGTGAACTACTATCTGGTCGTAATCCAGGCTTCATAGTGATAAGACCGACTACTATCTGGTCGTAATCTAGGATTTTCAGTGACTTACTGGGGAGAAGAGATTAAACTTGCTATCCGGTCGTAATCCAGGCTTTGCAATACCTCACTTCTTATTTGCCCTCGCATTTTTCCCCAAGAAATCTCAGCTTCAAACATTTCCTGACTTCTCAAACTGGCTCAAGAATCGGACAAACGGACTTTTCTTGACAGTCAAGCAAAATTAGGGTTTTTTACTGATTTTCTGAGCCTTGGATTGTTTCATACAGTTGGCTTAGGGTTTGGATGTTTTTGGTTCAATTTTGATCAGGCGAATGCTATTTGGCATTTAATCAGGAATTAAGGGTTTTATGGGCATGTTCTCAGCAAGATTAAAATTCCACAGCACTTTGCGGTTTATTTCAAGATTCGGATTAAAATTCGCGTTATCTTGGTTTAATCAGCAAAAGAGACAGTGGTTTTGAATTCAGTACGTTTTGATTGGGCCAGTCAGATACAGGATGCAGTATTGGATTCACAGTGTTTATGTGTTTGATCAGTCTATTTGGTTTAATTGCTGCTTTGCTTTGGATGTTGGATAAGACAGGATTAATTGATCAATGTTGTTTTGTTTTAGTTATTTATTATTCTGAAATTGAATGATTGAATTTATTTTTCAATTGTTTTAATTCTAAGAATTTTAAATAAATAAATAAGCAATAAAGAAATTGGAATTAATTGGATAATTTAGATTTTATTGAATAATTGAATTATTTGTACAAATTGTTGTTTATAATTTAAATTATAAACAATGATATACATTAATTTAAATATTACATAAAATTAAAACTATCCTATTTTCTAATATTCTTCATTCTTCACTCCGCTCCGGTATTCCATTTTTCATCTGCAAAAAGAACAAGAAAAGTCAGAAAGCATTAAAATTAGCAAAGACAGTTAAAATTGCTCATCATTAGGGGCCACTGACTGGGATCAGTTGACCCTCTCTGCAAATCACGGGATTTCTCCCGGTTCACAGAGAGGGAAGATTTTTTATTTCATGAAATGCAAATGCATAAGTTATAAATTTCAAGCTGCATAGAAATTCAAAATCCCAAATCCAAACTAAACTGAAAAGTTCAATCTCAACTTTCTATCCAAAAGCAAAGGCACTAACTGTCAAAATGCCCAAAGTCCACTCAAAGAAAATCAAGAAAGTACTCAAAAGCTGTCAAAGAAGATTTTGGAAAAGATATCAAAATGCAAAGTCAGAGCAAAGCACAAAAGTTGGAGAAAGAAGATGCAAAATGTGTTATGCAAGCTAAACATCTTAAATCATCACTTCCCATCATAGCCCCTTCAGAGCAAGTACAGTATAAACATATAAAATTCAAAACTGTACTAAGAGAGAAGAAAAAAGAGATAAAGCATAGGCAGGTTTTCAGACAGTTCAGAATAGAAAAGCAAGACAGAAAAGATATACAAATCTATAATCCAAACTCAGTTCAGCAGCAGGTTAGGATAGAGAGGGAGAAACTGTCAAAACTTTACCAACTCTGCCTCAGTACACACAAGCCAATAAAACAGTTCAGCACAGCAGACAGTTCAGAATAGAGAAGTGAAGAGAGGTTAAGATAAGCAAAATATACACAAGACAGTTCAGAATAGAGAAGTGAAGAGAGGTTAAGAAAAACAAAATATACACAGGCCAAGACAGTTCAGAAGTGAAGAGAAGCAAAAGATAACCAAAAACTATCAAACCTGAACCTGTCCAAAGCAACAGGTAACCTGCATCAGGCCTCACCCTGCCTCAACCTTCAAAAACACCATAACCTGAACAACCTCAAGCCAAGTATCAGATATAAAACATAGCCCAAACTCATACCCTGTCAAAAAAACACACAACCTCTAACCTTGATAAGTAGAACAACATAACATACTGAAGCATAACTTGCATCAGCATTAGCCATCAAACTTCATCAAATTTCATCAACCACAAACCCAAACCATCACACCTAAAAACCCATTAGCAATCAAACCTCATAAAAACCATAACTTGCAACCTGTCATAACATCATCAAAAGCCTGTCAATAAAGCCATCAAACACACAGTTCAATACCAACATCCTGTCATACCAGTACCAAACCTCTCAAACAGGTCCAAACATACTCCCTCAAGCATGTCAAAACATTCAAACACCAAGCCTCAGAAGTGGGCTTCATCATAGGCAACAATTCAAAGGCAACCCAATCTCAAGCATAATCAAACACATAATCCCTCAAGTTATCAAACCAGCCATTGTAAAAGATAAGCTTAAGGCCTTTCAAAGCTTCAAAGCTCCAAAAAAGGCATCAAACCTTCAAGCCCTCAGAATCTTGGATTCATCATAGGGCGAGGAAAAAACATGTTAAATTAGGCAACACAAACAAGCACATAGCCTCTCAAGAAGAAGAAGAAAGAAGCAATTCAAGGTGAACTCAGAAGCTTTTCATCAAAGGCATCACATTTCAAACTCAGGAAACAATTCAAAAGCATCAAGAGAGCCTCAGAAGCAAGCTTCATCATAGGCAAGGCAGCAATGTTCTAAACACTCAGGCAACAATTCCAAGAACATACAAAATTCCCAAAGACAACACGAGAGAGAAAGAAGCATACAATACTCAGGCGACAAGACTCAAGGCAACAATTGTTCCAAAATATTCAAGACAAACAGAAGCAAAGGCATCACAGTAGGAAAGAAGAAGATGAAGAAGTGAATACATTAGGGTTTCTCAGTGTACATCATCATCAAAGCCCTAAATATAGCAAAGAACGAAGTTACCAGGAAGGCATCAAAAGCAAGCATCTAGCTTCGTCACAGAAACGCCGCTCCGGCCTCCTCAACGTCACCCCTCTTCTCTCCTCCATCTCCAAAAATCAGGTAACGAACTTGCTATATCTTCCCCTTCACCTCATAAAAAACGAAAAAATAAGAGCTCAGAACAAAACATGCATATTCAGAAAAGAAGAAAGAAAACGTAACAACTGAAAAACCAACCTTGTTTCAAAGGATGTGGAGTTCTTGCCTTGGAGGGAAGAGAGTACGGGTTGCGTTGGTGGCCGGAGATAAGCATTCAGGGAAGCGAAGTGATCGGAGAAGACGAACTCTGTGAACACGGCGCCGCTCAAGCCCTAACCTTCGTTCCAAACTGAACCAAATGCCTAAACCCTAATTTCGTTCAAGACAAGCTTGGGCCTGACCCGTTTTCTGCTTACCCCAAAGCCCATTAACACACTAACCATTCTTTCTTTTATTTCCTAACAACACTTACTTCTTTCTTTTATAAAACACTAACCCCTTTTATTTTACAAACAATGTTTACTCTCAATTTATTCCTTAATTTAATTAAACATACTAACCTAATTAAAATACACCTTTTACCATATAATATAAAAACTTTTTTCTTTTTAGATATATTTTGTACATACATTTTAAAACATTGATTTTGTACATATTATACATTTTTATACATAATTAAAATTGAAACTTTTAATTAACATTCTTTTTTTCATACATAACCATTTAAATACATTTATTTTCTAAATATCGAAATTCACAAACATTTGACTAAAATACTTTTTTTAATTAAAACTTAGCATTTAATCAAAAACACTTTCTTTTTTCTTTTGTACATAATTCAACATACAAAAATCAAAGATTCATTTAAAAACATTTCTCTAGGTCAAACCCTAATACGATTCAACTTCATATCGCACTTGTACATAATTACACAATTCATATACATATACACTTGTACACTTACACAATATATTGCCCTATACACATTTTATCTTATACTTGTACATTCGATATTTACATTTTGATTGTGACATTCGATTTGGTTGTAAATACTATAAGTCTCATCCCCTTGTACATTTATACCCCCACTCCCGGACACTATTTTGTAATAGCGTAGATTTATATTCCGCAATTTACAGTTTTCAATTATACCATGGTTAGACCTAGGGTTTGTATGTACATAAAATCAAACGCTAGATAACCTAATACAAGACAAATACATGTAATCAATACACAATCACACTTGCACCCCCTAGGGTAATCTCACATGTTGCCTTCCAAAATGGGCCATGCTTGCACGTCGAGTATCTTTGGCAAAACAAAATCAAATGATCATAAGTCTCAAAGTGTTGCCTAAACGGAATGATCATAGTCCCTTCAAAACAAATTGCCAAAGACACTTGGCATCATTGCATTCATGGTCCATACGATGACCCGCGCCCGTCCCGAATAAACTTCCTAAACGCAAGATTGTCCATCAATTTCAATGATGGAACAAAATTGTTTAAAAAGGGTTAAAACATGACAAAAAACCTTTGAGTACAATAGGGTAGACAAGACTCTTAGTTACTTGAGATCAAACTTGCAAAAACACTTGCCTTCTTTTCAAAAACCACAATCCACAACACTTTCAAACAAATTCTCAAAAACATTTGAAAACATCTTTTCGAAAAGATTCACACTTTTGTAAAACACTCAAACACGAGTCAAATACATTAGTTGCCTAAGACAAGGCATCTTTTTCCAAAACATTTTCAAAAAGCACCCACACACACACCATTTTCAAAGCAATCGAAAAACAAGGCAAGTGATCTAAAAAACCAAGTAACTAAGAGCCCATGGATAACCATGGATGAAAAGGGTGCTAATATCTTCCCTTTTCATAATCTACCCCCCGAACCCACGAAATATCTCAAAAGGTTTTTGCTGTGCTTTTTAACCTTTCCTTTAGGATAAAATAAAAAGTCGGTGGCGACTCTTGCTAACCGCACAAGTGCGAATACGAACGCAAAACACTAGTCAGTTCTCCCACCGTATCACAGAACTGGCGACTCTGCTGGGGATTGAAGGAATTTTAAAGTGGGGTTACCTTAGGGTTTAGATCACTTTTACTTTCATTTGATTGCTTTGTTTGCTCTACATTTGTGGGCTTTGTATCGGAGCTTTATAGATCCTAACCCGGATCTGGGGAAACCCTTTTAGGTAGCAACAAGGCTGTGAGGGAACTGTGCGGGGTATACCGACATGGTTGAAGCAGTCTGCTACGTTGATGTGGCACTTTGGTGTGTACCGGTAACCCTTGAGTTCAGTCAAGGAGAGTACGGGGCCGCCGCGTGGTGTCGCGAAGCATCAACTGACCATAGAACCTTAATTGACCATCTTAGCCTTTTTAGGGTAGTGAGATAACTGACTTTGGTGCAGTCCGAGGTTGGTTGATACTCGATACTACACTCAATTGAGGGTTGCTTTCCTGGAATATTTCGGTCGCCAGTTCAGTGGCTAAATCGAAACGATGAACAATGAAAGCAATCCAGTGATATTGGGACCTTTAGAACCCGGTTACTTTTGATAGGACAGGTTTTAACCAACAAACTGAAAGAGGGTAGTACCTGAACCTCATGCAAGCCTAAACCTAAGGCCTTGTGTGCTTTGTGTGAATATTGTTCGCCTGTATATACACTTACTTGCTGGTGCATACATGCACATAACATCATGACATCATACCATAGCATTTTAGCATTTTCAATAACCATTTCAAGGATCTCGAGGGTTCTTTTGATGCAGGGTTACGTTGAACCAGACATCTATCAAGGGGCAAGAGGTCTCTCCTCTAACCAATTCAGTCAAAGTTCAAGTGCAACAACTTGAATCAGTGGCTATGACCCACTCGACATGGTGAGCTTGATTCTCGTGGAAAGACATCCACCAATGCAAAGCTCTCCAAACAAAGATCAAGTGCAACAACTTGAATCAGTGGCTATGACCCACTCGACATGGTGAGCTTGATTCTCGTGGAAAGACGTCCACCGGTGCAGAGATCTCCAATCCAAGAGCAGAGTTCAACCTCTAACATTTTCTTGTGTTTACCCCAAGAGATCCTTGAAAGCATGCATCCACATATCATGCATTTCATTTTGACAATCTTTCATTTTTCAGGTTTCCTTACTCTCCTGCTGTTTATTTCAGCAAGAGATGGCTCTAGAACGGTCTGTCAAAGACATCCAAGACCAGACTGCTCAGCTGCACGAGATGTTCCTGAACTTGTCTCTGGGGAAAGAAGAGATGAAAGCTCTCCTCACCAAAGGCTTGGGGAATTCCAACAATGCCAGGAGTGATCAGATTGCGGAGCTGCAGTTTGATCTGACAACACTGAGGACTCAAATGATGGGACAGTTGGTGGGCCAGATGGCTCTCATCCAAGACCTATCTCAAAGACAAGAGGAACTCAGAGTTCTTGTCCGCCAACTGCTTCCAAACAACCAACTGGGGCAAACATCTGAGGTCGAAGAGCAAGTCACCGCTCAGCCTCCATCAACTCAAGAAGACAAGGGGAAAGCTCCTCTGCTAGCTTCAGGGTCACAAACCCATCAACAACCTCGCCAGCGTCAGCGGGGTAATCGGCGTAGACAAGAAACGTCGGGAAGGCAGTTCACGGAGACTGACATACCGTCATCTCTAATTCTGGAGCGTTTGTTGGAGGTTAATCTGACTGCTTTGAGGGATCCTATCCGGAACCCAAATACCTCCGTTCCTGGCTATCATCCCGATGCATTTTGTGTTTACCACTCCTATAGCCCAGGACATGACACCGATAGCTGTTGGGCCTTGAAGAACAAGATTCAAGATCTGATTGACATTGGAGTGCTGAGGTTCATGCCAGACGGCGAGATGAGGATCTTCCGTTAAAGGGTTCTCCGCTTGAAGTGACGAGGCTCGAACCTAAAAAACTTTTGTTTCTTTTTGAATTTTCAAAGTTGTAATTTCTTTTGCTGTCAAACAATTATTTGTTGATGTTAAACTCTGTTTTCATTAATGCATTGCATATGTTTGTCTTGAATTCATCCATTCGTTTCACTACTCTTATGCTTTTCTTTATGATATTTGACTCTTGATAAAAAGCTGCAAGCCTTTAGAGGGAGGATGACGAAACAAATACCGTGATCTTATACAGTATGCTTTTGAACAGACCTTGCTGATGATGTACAGGCATTTCTTTCAATTCCCAAACACTGGAGTTATAAGGAAGTTAATCCCTAGTCAACCCCTTCGAGCCAAAGAAGTAGGAGTTTCCTGTTTTAAACAATCAAAACCTTTGATATAAACCTGGGGCAGGGTAGTCTCTCAGTTAATTCAAAAGAAAAGCGCATTGAAGTCGCAAACTCTCAGTTCGTAATACAACGAACGACGTCGAAAAAGAAAGCATTCCTTCGGAATCAAAAGACAAGGGTGGTTCCCTATCACATAGACAGTCAATCTCTCAAAAGAGAAAAGCCCACCAAGCCAAAACCTATGAAGGAGGCTTAAGAAAGCTGGGGCATCCCGCTGACAGTAATCCCGAAAGCGGTAATAGTCAGGCAAAAGTTAGGGATAACAAATCAAAATCAAAATAGTGAGGTCATTACAAAACCCTCAACAACATGAAAAGTGTTGGAAAATAAAAAGGAGATGATGACTGTCTCCCAAAATTCAGACTGGTGAACCATCGCCCAAAAGTCGTTCCAAACTCAAAACAGAGTGCGACGCACAGTTAACTGAGCTTAGGTTGAAGGACATCACGAAGAGCGGGTGGGTACAAATATACTTTGAGCCTATATCCTTTGTTTCTTAAACCGTGAACCAGGCCACGTTACAACCCTTCAAAAGTCCTAATTGAAGCATGGGTTAGTTCGAAAGCATACTGTTACAAAAGGTATCCTGACTCCTGTAGGGCTTTGCTCTAAATATTGTGTTAACTTGTCTTGTGAAAAGTTTTCTGCTAAAAAACGCATTTTTCAAAACTTCGAGACAAACATAAACTTTGCATTGTTCGAATATCACAGTCTGCATTTAACCCCTTTTGTTTGACAGCGAAGAAGTTCATACAGCGAATGTTCGGAGGAACGAAAACTCTCTCAGTAAGTCAAAATCACTTTAAGAGGATAACACTTCCATCAAATCTCCTATCAACAAGGGGCATGACATGTCACAATTCAATTATCCTGGGGCAGTCCAGTCAAGGTCCAACAGATCTTTCAAAGTTCAGTTAACCTGGGGCAGTCCAGTCAAGATTTCAAGAAATCTCTCAATATGCAGAGTAATCTGATTCAAGACTCCTTCACAACCACTTGGGGCATTCGAATGTCAAAAGTGTTCAACAAATCAACTACAACATTTCCAGATTCGATTCCTGTATCCAGCCAGGACATATCTGTTGACCATTTCCAGACTCGACTCCTGTATCTAGCCAGGGCATATCTGAAGAGTTCCAGATTCGATTCCTGTATCCAGCCAGGGCATATCTGTTGACCACATTTCCAGACTCGACTCCTGTATCTAGCCAGGGCACGTCTGAAGAGTTCGAAGATTCGATTCCTGTATCCAGCCAGGGCATATCTGTTGACGACTATTTCCAGATTCGACTCCTGTATCCAGCCAGGGCATATCTGTTGACCACATTTCCAGACTCGACTCCTGTATCTAGCCAGGGCACGTCTGAAGAGTTCAAAGATTCGACTCCTGTATCCTGCCAGGGCATATCTATCAACTATCACCTTTCCAGATTCGACTCCTGTATCCAGCCAGGGCATGTCTGAAGAGTTCCAGATCAACACCTGCAACAACCCAGGAAACATCTGTGAACGACCGATTGTAGACCAACACCTGTAATAAACCAGGATTTTATCTACATCACCACTTGGGGCATTCGAATGTCAAAAGTGTTCAAACCCGATGCAGTTTTACACAAGCTCATCATCAGGGAGCCCTACACCGGATTCTCTTCAAGACTTCTGAAACAGTTTACGGATTCTTCCCAACAACGGATGCCAATCTACCGACTTGTTCAGACTCTTCGCAACCTTTGAATTTAGTTTACGGACACTTCCCAACAACGGATGCGGCTCTATTGCTAATTCAACTTCAAGACTTCTGAAACAGTTTACGGATTCTTCCCAACAACGGATGCCAATCTACCGACTTGTTCAGACTCTTCGCAACCTTTGAATTTAGTTTACAGACGCTTCCCAACAACGGATGCGGCTCTATTGCTAATTCAACTTCAAGACTTCTGAAAACAGTTCATGGATTCATCCCAACAACGGGTGTTAATCTATCAACTTATTCAGATGCAACCTTTGAATTTAGTTTACGGACGCTTCCCAACAACGGATGCGGCTCTATTGCTGATTCAACTTCAAGATTTCTGAAAACAGTTCACGGGTTCTCCAAGTAAACGGATGTTAACCTATCGCTTGTTCAGATTCTTCTCAAGCTAACCACCACGGAAGATCGCGCTCGCCAAAATTCTCCCTATCCCCAGCGGAGTTCCTTCAATCCCCAGCGGAGTCAGACTTTTAAACCTTCTCCCCACAGGGTTCTGGAAAGGCAAATCTTGAGTTCCCCAGTGAAGTCTCAGGGGTTACTTCCCATCAAACCGAAGATTCTCAATCTGGTCTCCCCGGCATGAGTCTACTAGTTGGAATTCCCCAGTAGAGGTCATCAGGAATTCTCTTCCCCAGTGACAGCCAAGGATTTATTTTCCCCGGCGGCAGTCAAGATGCTTTTATCTTCAGCCATCTCGGATTCATGTATCCTTGGCAAGATTAGCTCATCAGCTTACATGCGCATCCATTCATAAATATTGATGTCACCTACATTGCATCATGCATCATAACATACAACTAACCCTTTACCTTTTCAGGTAAGATCAGTCGACAGACACAGATCATCTCCTGAGATTCATCCAAAAATAGTTCAGATGTGACCCGGACACGGCAACATTTTGATACTTATTCCAGATTCATTCAGACGCATCAGCAGAAACCTTACACCGGTTCCTCTTCAACTTCTCAACTTTTGAAAACAGTTTACGGATTCTTCCCTACAACGGATGTCAATCTACCGATTTGTTCAGACTCTTCATAGCTTCTGAAACAGTTTACGGATTCTTCCCTACAACGGATGTCAATCTACCAACTGATTCAGACTCTTCTCAACTTTTGAAAACAGTTTACGGATTCTTCCCTACAACGGAGGTCAATCTACCGACTGATTCAGACTCTTCTCAACTTTTGAAAACAGTTTACGGATTCTTCCCTACAACGGAGGTCAATCTACCGACTGATTCAGACTCTTCTCAACTTTTGAAAACAGTTTACGGATTCTTCCCTACAACGGAGGTCAATCTACCGAATGATTCAGACTCTTCTCAACTTTTGAAAACAGTTTACGGATTCTTCCCTACAACGGAGGTCAATCTACCGACTGATTCAGACTCTTCTCAAATTTTTGAAAATAGTTTACGGACGTGTCCCAACAACGGATGCTGCTCTATTCAATCTCAAATAGTTTACAGATTCTCCAGACATGGACGTCAATCTGTTGCTTGTTCAGACCCCAATTCAGAGATATTCCAAAACAGGGATGCCCTTCTGACACTTGTCCACTCACCATTGTCATACAGTTCAACATCACCATATGGCATCTGTAAGCCCATCCTCCTACCAGCAGTCGCCGAATGGCATCTATAAGCCCATTCTCAGATGGCATCTCTAAGCCCATCCCCCGACAAATTCTTTCGCACCAGATGGCATCTTTTAAGCCCATCACCAAATGGCATTTTAAGCCCATTCACCTCCACCGTCACATCGACGAGCGCAAATTTTCTGGGCACATTAGTGTCCAATCTCCTTTTACCTTCAAGTCGCGAAAGGCAAACTTGCCAATCTAACTCTTCAGGTCCAAGAAGATTGGACAGGGGCAACTGTTGTACCCCAAAATTTGCCCTCGCATTTTTCCCCAAGAAATCTCAGCTTCAAACATTTCCTGACTTCTCAAACTGGCTCAAGAATCGGACAAACGGACTTTTCTTGACAGTCAAGCAAAATTAGGGTTTTTTACTGATTTTCTGAGCCTTGGATTGTTTCATACAGTTGGCTTAGGGTTTGGATGTTTTTGGTTCAATTTTGATCAGGCGAACGCTATTTGGCATTTAATCAGGAATTAAGGGTTTTATGGGCATGTTCTCAGCAAGATTAAAATTCCACAGCACTTTGCGGTTTATTTCAAGATTCGGATTAAAATTCGCGTTATCTTGGTTTAATCAGCAAAAGAGACAGTGGTTTTGAATTCAGTACGTTTTGATTGGGCCAGTCAGATACAGGATGCAGTATTGGATTCACAGTGTTTATGTGTTTGATCAGTCTATTTGGTTTAATTGCTGCTTTGCTTTGGATGTTGGATAAGACAGGATTAATTGATCAATGTTGTTTTGTTTTAGTTATTTATTATTCTGAAATTGAATGATTGAATTTATTTTTCAATTGTTTTAATTCTAAGAATTTTAAATAAATAAATAAGCAATAAAGAAATTGGAATTAATTGGATAATTTAGATTTTATTGAATAATTGAATTATTTGTACAAAATTGTTGTTTATAATTTAAATTATAAACAATGATATACATTAATTTAAATATTACATAAAATTAAAACTATCCTATTTTCTAATATTCTTCATTCTTCACTCCGCTCCGGTATTCCATTTTTCATCTGCAAAAAGAACAAGAAAAGTCAGAAAGCATTAAAATTAGCAAAGACAGTTAAAATTGCTCATCATTAGGGGCCACTGACTGGGATCAGTTGACCCTCTCTGCAAATCACGGGATTTCTCCCGGTTCACAGAGAGGGAAGATTTTTTATTTCATGAAATGCAAATGCATAAGTTATAAATTTCAAGCTGCATAGAAATTCAAAATCCCAAATCCAAACTAAACTGAAAAGTTCAATCTCAACTTTCTATCCAAAAGCAAAGGCACTAACTGTCAAAATGCCCAAAGTCCACTCAAAGAAAATCAAGAAAGTACTCAAAAGCTGTCAAAGAAGATTTTGGAAAAGATATCAAAATGCAAAGTCAGAGCAAAGCACAAAAGTTGGAGAAAGAAGATGCAAAATGTGTTATGCAAGCTAAACATCTTAAATCATCACTTCCCATCATAGCCCCTTCAGAGCAAGTACAGTATAAACATATAAAATTCAAAACTGTACTAAGAGAGAAGAAAAAAGAGATAAAGCATAGGCAGGTTTTCAGACAGTTCAGAATAGAAAAGCAAGACAGAAAAGATATACAAATCTATAATCCAAACTCAGTTCAGCAGCAGGTTAGGATAGAGAGGGAGAAACTGTCAAAACTTTACCAACTCTGCCTCAGTACACACAAGCCAATAAAACAGTTCAGCACAGCAGACAATTCAGAATAGAGAAGTGAAGAGAGGTTAAGATAAGCAAAATATACACAAGACAGTTCAGAATAGAGAAGTGAAGAGAGGTTAAGAAAAACAAAATATACACAGGCCAAGACAGTTCAGAAGTGAAGAGAAGCAAAAGATAACCAAAAACTATCAAACCTGAACCTGTCCAAAGCAACAGGTAACCTGCATCAGGCCTCACCCTGCCTCAACCTTCAAAAACACCATAACCTGAACAACCTCAAGCCAAGTATCAGATATAAAACATAGCCCAAACTCATACCCTGTCAAAAAAACACACAACCTCTAACCTTGATAAGTAGAACAACATAACATACTAAAGCATAACTTGCATCAGCATTAGCCATCAAACTTCATCAAATTTCATCAACCACAAACCCAAACCAACACACCTAAAAACCCATTAGCAATCAAACCTCATAAAAACCATAACTTGCAACCTGTCATAACATCATCAAAAGCCTGTCAATAAAGCCATCAAACACACAGTTCAATACCAACATCCTGTCATACCAGTACCAAACCTCTCAAACAGGTCCAAACATACTCCCTCAAGCATGTCAAAACATTCAAACACCAAGCCTCAGAAGTGGGCTTCATCATAGGCAACAATTAAAAGGCAACCCAATCTCAAGCATAATCAAACACATAATCCCTCAAGTTATCAAACCAGCCATTGTAAAAGATAAGCTTAAGGCCTTTCAAAGCTTCAAAGCTCCAAAAAAGGCATCAAACCTTCAAGCCCTCAGAATCTTGGATTCATCATAGGGCGAGGAAAAAACATGTTAAATTAGGCAACACAAACAAGCACATAGCCTCTCAAGAAGAAGAAGAAAGAAGCAATTCAAGGTGAACTCAGAAGCTTTTCATCAAAGGCATCACATTTCAAACTCAGGCAACAATTCAAAAGCATCAAGAGAGCCTCAGAAGCAAGCTTCATCATAGGCAAGGCAGCAATGTTCTAAACACTCAGGCAACAATTCCAAGAACATACAAAATTCCCAAAGACAACACGAGAGAGAAAGAAGCATACAATACTCAGGCGACAAGACTCAAGGCAACAATTGTTCCAAAATATTCAAGACAAACAGAAGCAAAGGCATCACAGTAGGAAAGAAGAAGATGAAGAAGTGAATACATTAGGGTTTCTCAGTGTACATCATCATCAAAGCCCTAAATATAGCAAAGAACGAAGTTACCAGGAAGGCATCAAAAGCAAGCATCTAGCTTCGTCACAGAAACGCCGCTCCGGCCTCCTCAACGTCACCCCTCTTCTCTCCTCCATCTCCAAAAATCAGGTAACGAACTTGCTATATCTTCCCCTTCACCTCATAAAAAACGAAAAAATAAGAGCTCAGAACAAAACATGCATATTCAGAAAAGAAGAAAGAAAACGTAACAACTGAAAAACCAACCTTGTTTCAAAGGATGTGGAGTTCTTGCCTTGGAGGGAAGAGAGTACGGGTTGCGTTGGTGGCCGGAGATAAGCATTCAGGGAAGCGAAGTGATCGGAGAAGACGAACTCTGTGAACACGGCGCCGCTCAAGCCCTAACCTTCGTTCCAAACTGAACCAAATGCCTAAACCCTAATTTCGTTCAAGACAAGCTTGGGCCTGACCCGTTTTCTGCTTACCCCAAAGCCCATTAACACACTAACCATTCTTTCTTTTATTTCCTAACAACACTTACTTCTTTCTTTTATAAAACACTAACCCCTTTTATTTTACAAACAATTTTTACTCTCAATTTATTCCTTAATTTAATTAAACATACTAACCTAATTAAAATACACCTTTTACCATATAATATAAAAACTTTTTTCTTTTTAGATATATTTTGTACATACATTTTAAAACATTGATTTTGTACATATTATACATTTTTATACATAATTAAAATTGAAACTTTTAATTAACATTCTTTTTTTCATACATAACCATTTAAATACATTTATTTTCTAAATATCGAAATTCACAAACATTTGACTAAAATACTTTTTTTAATTAAAACTTAGCATTTAATCAAAAACACTTTCTTTTTTCTTTTGTACATAATTCAACATACAAAAATCAAAGATTCATTTAAAAACATTTCTCTAGGTCAAACCCTAATACGATTCAACTTCATATCGCACTTGTACATAATTACACAATTCATATACATATACACTTGTACACTTACACAATATATTGCCCTATACACATTTTATCTTATACTTGTACATTTGATATTTACATTTTGATTGTGACATTCGATTTGGTTGTAAATACTATAAGTCTCATCCCCTTGTACATTTATACCCCCACTCCCGGACACTATTTTGTAATAGCGTAGATTTATATTCCGCAATTTACAGTTTTCAATTATACCATGGTTAGACCTAGGGTTTGTATGTACATAAAATCAAACGCTAGATAACCTAATACAAGACAAATACATGTAATCAATACACAATCACACTTGCACCCCCTAGGGTAATCTCACATGTTGCCTTCCAAAATGGGCCATGCTTGCACGTCGAGTATCTTTGGCAAAACAAAATCAAATGATCATAAGTCTCAAAGTGTTGCCTAAACGGAATGATCATAGTCCCTTCAAAACAAATTGCCAAAGACACTTGGCATCATTGCATTCATGGTCCATACGATGACCCGCGCCCGTCCCGAATAAACTTCTTAAACGCAAGATTGTCCATCAATTTCAATGATGGAACAAAATTGTTTAAAAAGGGTTAAAACATGACAAAAAACCTTTGAGTACAATAGGGTAGACAAGACTCTTAGTTACTTGAGATCAAACTTGCAAAAACACTTGCCTTCTTTTCAAAAACCACAATCCACAACACTTTCAAACAAATTCTCAAAAACATTTGAAAACATCTTTTCGAAAAGATTCACACTTTTGTAAAACACTCAAACACGAGTCAAATACATTAGTTGCCTAAGACAAGGCATCTTTTTCCAAAACATTTTCAAAAAGCACCCACACACACACCATTTTCAAAGCAATCGAAAAACAAGGCAAGTGATCTAAAAAACCAAGTAACTAAGATCCCATGGATAACCATGGATGAAAAGGGTGCTAATATCTTCCCTTTTCATAATCTACCCCCCGAACCCACGAAATATCTCAAAAGGTTTTTGCTGTGCTTTTTAACCTTTCCTTTAGGATAAAATAAAAAGTCGGTGGCGACTCTTGCTAACCGCACAAGTGCGAATACGAACGCAAAACACTAGTCAGTTCTCCCACCGTATCACACCACTATCTGGTCGTAATCCAGGCTTCACAGTAGTCTGATATTGTTATCCGGTCGTAATCCGGGCTTCACAATATGCTGTAGAAATCAAGATACTATCCGGTCGTACCCGAGCTTCATAACTTGAATTTTAATGGTATCTTTCCTGAAAGGTAAAGGTTAGATGTATGTAATGCATGATATGTATCAGGCAATGATGTTCTCAAAATAAATGAGATTGTATGGTATGATGCGTATATGTATGTATCATGATGTATGGACATGTAATGTTTTAGATGGGGAAAATAAATCCCGGAGCTGCTGGAGAATAAAGTTGAATGCTTCGCTTTTGCTGGGGATGGTGGACGAAGGTGATAAATTTGCAGGAGAGAAGAACTTCGTTGGGGGATAAACTGATGAAGATATTATTCTGAGGGGAATTACTCTATGGGGAAGAGATGTTCTGCTGAATATTCTAACGATAAACTCTGCTGGGGATTCTGTTGATAAGCTCTGTTGGGGATTTTAATGATGAACTCCGCTGGGGATGGATTACCGTTACTGTGATATTGAATCTGCTGAACTCCTGTTTGGGGAAAGAAAGGACTTCGCTGGGGGTGATCTTTTAGTTGCAACTTGTTGAGGATAACCCAGTTAGACTCCTGTGAAGATAACCCTCTGAATTTGGTCGGGGAGATTTATTTACGCTCTGCAGGGGATAAGCTTCCAGAGTCTACTGGGGAAGATGATTCAACTCTGTCGGGGAAGCTTTTTTAGACTGCGCTGGGGAAATGGCTCCACTGGGGGTATCTTGTACTCCGCCGGGGAACATTCTTATACTCCATTGAGGAATATTAAGACTGTCGGGGGTATTCTTATACTTGCTGGGGAATGTCTTTATACTTCGTTGAAGAATATTAAGACCTTCTGGGGATACCAAACCTTTTTAGGGCTGATGGTAGACTAACTCTGCTTGGGGGAGAGTATTGCTGATTCGTTCAACTGCAAGTCTTAGCTGGGAGAGCTACCATTACTGTATTGCTCTGCGGGGAGTGAAGGTATCGCAACCATCCTCTTCAGCTGAACCTACCTTGGTACCGGGTGGACAAAGTAACTACACAGTTTGGACATTTCTTATGCCCTTTGCTTCTGATATTACCCGTAATTTATCTTTTATTTTACAGGTAAGTATTTATGAGCAGCAATTAATGTCAAATGCATATATCAAAAATGAACATTGGACGTTTTTTGCAAAACAAAACAGATAAAGGAAAAACAATTTGAAATTTGTCTGAGAATGAATTTGTATTGATTTTGAAGTTTTCCTGAAAATAGGCGTCTTTGTACAAGAGGCTGGCGTCCTAGTAAGAGAACGCCGCCGAATAAAAAGAATTTATACAATTTGTGAAAAGAAAACAAAATAGCTATGTGAATAATCCCACTGGGTTCCAACTCTGCTATTGCCTTTATATCTTCAAGCGTCTCATCACTTTGCTGCTTAGTTGAAGATGAATCTGATTGATTAATGTCGTCCGAGCTTGATAGTCGGTACCGAAGTCTGGATGCGAGGTGATCCAATGAGACATAGTATTACGCTTTAATCCCCAACTTTTGCCTGGACCGCCCTTTCGGGTTTTCAGTCCACCGGGATACCCATTTTTTCCCAAGCCGCCTTTTCTGGTTTTCGACTTGTCGGGTGTACAGATTTTTTATTTTCATCCCTTATTTTTGCCCTAACCCTTTTGGTTCGCCGGGAAGCCCTTATTTTTTTTGCCTAGGCCAGTCAACCTAGCGGGTCTTTGATTAGGCGTAGTATATTTTTACTATGTATGCATTGATGGGGTGAGGAAGGTCGTCACCCCAAAATTTTCCCTCCCATATTCTTCAAAGTTTGCCCAAGAATCATCTGCAGTTGGTTCAAGGCTACTCAAGGGTTGCACAGTTCAAATGCCTCCTAAGCCAATCAAAAACTAGGGTTTTGGTTCTCTCAAGAAATTGGAGGTTTTCAATGGTCCAATCAAGTCCCATAGGCCTACATACATTTCCAAGCATCCACATGTCAAGTCTCAAGGCTCACAACATCAAGTTGCACATTCAAAAGCCCTAATTGCTTCACAATCAAGTGTAGGGGTAAAATGGTCATTTGGCAGTCAAAAGTCAGAATTTTTGGTCGACATCTTATTTTGAAGCCACAATCATCATTTGATCAAGTCTTGATCATGATTCCACAAGCATGGTTCAAAAATCATCAAGATGCCAAAGGTTTCTATTGTTGGACAGCTGAAAAGTCAACTGTAACTTGACCAGGGCATAACTTTTTCATGGTTCATCAGAAAAATCCCATCCAATGCTCATTTTGAAGGGGATGACATTTCCTACAACTCATATTCACATTCCAAGTCTAATAAATGCTCTCACAAAAAGTTATCAATTTCTACATTATAGGTCAATTTCAAAAGTCAACAAAAAGGCACTTTAAGTCAAAAACCATAACTTGATATTGGTAAATATAAATGACATGGGACCAAAGGCATTAGTTATTGGACTTCAAGACCTTTCCAAAATGTCCAAGAACATGTTCATAGGATCAAAATTGAGCAAGATATGCATTGGAGAAGTTGGGAAATTTTTGGGAATTTGCAAAAGTCAACTTTGCCCAAAACACTTCATTTTTGCTAATGGGCCTCAAATTTATTCTTGGATCTTTGTCCAAGGCCTATGCACGACCCATTGAGCTTAAATTGATTTATTTTCTTATTTTTAATTAATTAATTGAGTTTTTTATTGATTATTAATTCATTTAATTGATTTAATTATAGGAAAAATGCCAAGATATGTTTTTCAAATCTTTTGTGGAGCAAATAAACTCAACACATGCTGGAGATTTCGTTTGCCAATCAAAGAGACAAGAATATCCAAAATTGGCAAGTTTTATCAATCAAAAAGATGCAAAAATATTTGATTGGAAATCAAAGATGCAAAACATTATTCCATGGATTCTTGGACAAGATTGTAACCTAAATCCATCATACTACAAATACTAAAGCTAACCCTAATGCCTGCAACGTGCAAGCTGCTGCAAAAACACCATTGCCATATTAGGAAAAAAAACAAGAAAATTCAAAATTGTTTTCAGTGTTCTAGGGCAAACTAAGGACTTTTGTGGATCCAGGTACATTGCTGGGAGTCTCCAGAACGCGTGGCAATCAAAACCAAGCTCCAAAGCTCAAGAAACTGCCCAGAACAGATTCACGGTTTAGCTTTCTTTCTCATAATCGAAACTCATAATTCCTGCATATTTAATGTGATTTTTTGTATGCTTTGCATTGCTCTAAACTTTCTGAAGCTTTTGGTATTGGTTAATTGTCTTATGATGCCCTAAAACGCAAGTCACCATTGGAGAATTCTAGGGTTTCCAAGCTCTTGATTTGGGGCTTTGCTATATAGGTAAAATTAGAACCTCCAACGCCTATGGTTGAGATCGCTGGAACGAGACAAACACAAAGCTACCCTCGCGCTCAATTTATATTGCGTATAGCTCTATTCGCTATTTTCTCTTGTTGCAGGTTGTGGGGGTTTAAAACCCCCGCTATTTGATTGTTCTTGTTACAGGCCAAGCGAAGAAGATAATACGTGGAAGCGTGCCACTGGCCTATTCAAATATAACGCGCGTTTCTGTCAATTTCCAGCATATGCTTTGTTTTATTATATATTAATTTCATTGCCTATTATACTAACAAAGATAGGCGCTTGGCTTAGTGGTTGGTGAGGTGTTTGTGCATCATTGGGACCTGGGTTCGATTCCCAGGTCCCCCAAAATAGTTCTATTATTTTTCATAACATCTTCATATGCACCGCTTGTCAAGGGGTCCACCATATACCCTCACGCCTCAGCATGCCAAGTGGTTATAAGCGTGCATCCAAAGGCCAGGGATGGTTGACCACCATGTTCTCCCGTCAAAGCCAGCATAGACCATCCAGAAAGTCAAAGCAGGCCTGATTCTTAATGGGCCAAATTGCTTCTTCAAACCTCCATTCTTGGGTCAACACCCCCCTGGTTAATTACTTTTCTTTTTATTTTCTTTTAACTAACTATTTTTTATTATTAATATTATTTATTTAACTAACATAATTAATACTAATTTTCATAATAAACTCAGAATTAAATATTTATAATATTTTTATTATGTATTAATTTCATTATTAATTTATTTTGTAAATAAAATACTAACAAATTAATTAGTTTAATTAGTTAACTTTAACACTTTTTTACAATAAATAAAACAAACTTAGACTTAGGTTTTTTTTCTTTTAACTTTTAATTCCTTTTATTTTATTTTCATTAAAAACTTAAAAAACACAAAAAACATTTTTTCTTTTAATTAAATAATTAATTAGTACTAGGTTTAATATTTAATTAATTGCAAAAAAGGACAAAACTTAATTCTTTTCTCAAAAAGGGTCAAAACCCTAAGGACGTCCCGATTTAATTTCTTTTCGCACATTATTCTTATTTTGATTATTTATGTAACTGTTTCCGAGGATGTAATAGTTAATTAGGGTTTATCGCTTTATTTAATTTTCCGCATTTATTTCCAAAACGGGTTTTTGTTTTTGGCGATGTATAGACCCGCGCCTTGTAATAGCGTAGATTCATATTTCCGCACTTTATTTTCCACACTCTTAACTGTTAAAATGCATGAAAGATTTGTATGAAAATTAAAAACAACTCGTAGATCACCAAAATGCATGTTCAAAGATAAATATAAACTGAAACAATACACTCGCACATGCCACTCCTAGGGTACGCCTCACTGGTTGCCTCGAACGTGGTCGTCAAGTATAGGGTGTCTTAGAGGTCGCCCTCCTGTCTAAAGATCCTGTTGCCTCGAAACGGTTGCCTCGGATAAAAAAGGATCTAGGACATTAGGGTTACTTCTAAGGTGTCCTACTATTGCTTCGGTGACCACATTGTCCCTTATAATCGAATTGACCCGAACACCTCCAATGACGGTGCTACCTACTTCTCAATAGTGGGATAGCACTGTTTAAAGGACTCTTACACAGCCTAATTCCTTAGAGTAGGTAGATTTCTCATGGGTACTTGCTCTCTCGAAACAAACAAAACATATTTTCACACTGACACTTTCAAAAGGTTTTCAAACAAATTTTTCATACACTCTTGAGGACGGATACAAGAGTTACTTAGAAATTTTTCAAACGAAACTTTTTCAAAACCCACTCACACTTGAAAAGCAAACAAATTTTGAAAACATAAGAGCAAGTACCTAAGAGCCCGTGGATAACCACGGATAGAAAGGGTGATAACACCTTCCCTTTCTATAAATCTACCTCCCGAACCGAGAAACATTCTCGAAAAGGAATTTTGCTGTGCTTTTGTCCTTTCCTTGTTGGAGAACATAAAAGACGGTGGCGACTCTTGCTTACCGTGACATTTCGCGAACCAGCTTAAAAAACAGTCAGTTCTATTTCCACCGATCACAGAACTGGAGACTCTGCTGGGGATATATTATAAGTGAGGTGTACCTTAGGATTAGACCACTCTTATGTTTTCAATTGTATGTCTTGATTGCTTTATATTTGTGGGCATTGCATCGGAGTTTCATGGATCCTAACCCGGATCTGGGGATACCCTTTTAGGTAGCATAAGCTGTGAGGGACCTGTCCGGCGTAGACCGACACGGGTGAAGCAGTGGCTACATTGGTGTAGCACCTTGGTCTGTACCGATATCCCTTGTGTTGCAACGAGGAGAATATGGGTCTTCTGAGGAGTCATTAAGCACCAACCGACCTTAGAACCCTAAATTAACCCAACTTGGCCATAGAACAGTAGCAGTATGCTACACCCATTGAGGCTAAACTCTCGCGATGGTTCTGGCCGCAAGAAAAGATTGCGACGCTGGAGTTATGACCGATTGAGGGTAGTCAGTGATATTGGGATCCTCTAGAACCCAGTTACTTTTGGTAGGACAGGTCTTAACCAAAGAAACTGAAAGAGGGTAGCACCTAAACTTCATGCTGGCCTAAACTCTAAGGGTTGTCTTGTGTGACTTGTGTGCCTTATCATGTGTGCCTTATGTGAATATTTGTGGTGTACTTTATCATAACATCATACCATCATACCATTGCATGCATCCTGCATAAGGACTGACCCGTTTCAAAGACAAGAGGGTTTCACCTTTGCTCTGTTTTGTAGGACATCATGATGCCCGTGCGAAGGAATACTATCCGACTCAACTTTGTTCACCCACCTGATTTGCTTAAAGAGTTGGTCGACAGAATTCCAAACACTACTTCCTTCATCCAGAGGCATGGTTCTCTTCTCGGTTTAGTCACTTCAAAGTGGGACCAACAGCTGATGAGTGTCCTGACCCAGTTTTATGATCCCCTGTACCATTGCTTCACCTTTCAAGACTTCCAGCTGGTCCCTACCCTGGAAGAATTCTCTGA
The DNA here is from genome assembly GCA_948472305.1 of Vicia faba. Lineage (NCBI taxonomy): Eukaryota > Viridiplantae > Streptophyta > Magnoliopsida > Fabales > Fabaceae > Vicia > Vicia faba. The sequence continues at coordinate 107,503 of CATIWC010002030.1, read as the reverse complement.
TTTGCTTGGTATCCCTGTTTTGGATCAGACTCCTTTCACTGGTTGGGAAAAGACCCTTAGGCTTGAGGAGATTGCTGCAGCCCTTCCTTTGACCAACAAAGAGGTAATGGATAACTGGGTGACTAGAAGCGGAGTTAAGGGCTTTTTGGCCAAGTTTCTGATTGGTAAAGCTAACAGTTTCTGGAATGACTTAGACTTCAGGGCATACGAAGACATTCTGGCTCTCTTAATCTATGGTCTGGTTCTGTTTCCAAATCCTGATAACTTTGTCAATGTCAGCACCATAAGGATCTTCATGTCTCGAAACCCTGTGCCCACTCTCTTGGGTGATATCCTGCAGCAACTCTATGCTCGTACTGCCCGAAGACGGGGAACTCTGTGGTGTTGTGCTCCTTTGTTAGTGAGGTGGTTTATTTCGCACCTCCCTAAGTTCGTGCTGAAGAACAAAGAAGGAAGAGGCTGGACTCACAGGTTAATGTCTCTCACTAATAATGACATCATTTGGACTCTCAGAGGTTTGAATGAGGTAGCTGTTATTGATCGTTGCGTAGAGTATCCTAATGTTCCATTGATCGGTACCCAAGGAGGAATCTCTTATAACCCGTGTTTAGCTCTCTGTCAATTTGGAAGAGCCAGAAGAGCAGGACCTCATGAGATGTTGGTGCCTCACATCAGTTTTGAGTTTCAGGTAGATAGTGACGAGCTGCGTCGTAGATTCATCAAGGCTTGGGACAGAATTCACAAAGCTGACCCACATGAGTTGGGACCGAAGACTTCTCTACCAATGGAATCCTACTACATATGGGTCCGCATCCGTGCTCAGGAGTTAGGTATGCCATACGAAGCTGTCAGGCCTATCATTCTTGAATTTCCTGATAGAGATGGGGTTCCTCCAACTGTTCTCCCTCCTCAGATACCCACTGATGTTGATACACTAAAGAGGTCTTGGGTGCAACTACAGGAAGAACGGGATTCTTATCGGGAAAGATTCAACGAACAAGAGCAGAAAATCCAGAAGCTGACTAAGAAGTTGGAGAACGAACGAACCCTGAATAACTATATCCGTACTGAGAAGAGGAGGCCATGGGAGCACTAATGGACTTTGGATTTTTCTTTTACAGCTTTCATTTCCTTTTCAGTATTTTCCTTTATGTAACGCCTAAGGGCGATTTCTTGAACAATTCAAAGTTAAATCTAATGAAGTGTGTTTCCTTTTTGTTTACAAAGTTGAACCCCGATTGTCTTTGAAAATATAAATCATACGCATTCCATTCATCATATGCATCACAGGTACTCTTTTTTACAGGTTGCTTAATCTTCTTCGCTGTTTATTTCAGCAGTCATCATGAATCCTGAATCATCCAACGAACAAGCTATCAAGGCCCTCCAGGCCCAGAACGCCCAGTTTCAAGAGCTGGTCATGAGATTAGCCCAGGGTCAGCAGGAATTGAAGACTCTGCTGTTGAAGAAAAAGAAGAAGAGGACTGTGTTGTTTAACTCTGGACGGAGGTTTGGGAATACACTGCAAAATGAGGCTGATCAAGCTACTTCCTCCGTAGGGAAAGACAGTCCCCAAGGGGGAAGGGTTCCTAGTCCTATGGTCTCCGACAACGAGACGGATTTCAATGATGAACAATACCCTCCTACTGAGGACAGGTACAAGCAACTAGAGGATCGTCTGAGCGCGATGAGGATTCAACAGGTGCCTGGGTTGGTTTTGGAGATCTAGGTCTATCTTCTGGGGTGGTGATCCCACACAAGTTCAAGGCACCTTCTTTTGCGAAGTATGATGGAGCTTCCTGCCCTAAGCTGCACCTCCGTTCTTATGTGAGGAAGATCCAACCATATACTGCAGACAAGAACTTATGGATCCATTTCTTCCAGGATAGCCTTTCAGGGGCTCAACTCGAGTGGTTCTATCAGCTGGATGGAACCAGTATTCGTAACTGGGAGGACTTGGCTACTGCATTTTATAAGCAGTATCAGTATAATGCCGACCTCGCTCCTACACGTACCCTACCCCAGGGTATGTCGCTAGGGACGGGAGAAGGTTTTAAGGAGTACGCGCAAAAGTGGAGAGACCTGGCTAGAAGGGTGCAACCACCTTTGACTGACCGTGAGCTTGTTGACATGTTCTTGGGGACCCTGTCTGGTCCATTCTTCAACCATCTGATTGGGAATTCATCTGCTGGGTTTACAGATCTGATATTGACTGGTGAGAGGATAGAAGCTGGTATCAAGTCTGGAAAGATACAGAAAGGAGCCTCCTCGAGTTCTGAAAAGAAGCCCTTCAAAAAGGAATCTAGTGCTGTCTACGGGTCAAGGAAACAGAACAAACCGGAACGCCGCCAAGTTGTCAACACGGTGGTGATATCAAAGCCTGCTGCTGCTCCTCAGCAATATAACCAACCAAGGGGCGAGAGACCCAAAAGGCAGTACACTCGGCTTAGTATGACCCTGTCTCAGATCTTACCACAACTACTGTCAACCAATCTGGTAACTGTCAAAGAAACTCTGAAGGTAGTAAACACAACCTCTCCAAAATACAACCCCAACGCCCGTTGTGCTTATCACTCTGATAGCCCGGGGCATTCTACGGATGATTGTTGGGCTCTAAGGAATAAGGTTCAGGACCTTATTGATGCTAAAGAAATACAGTTTGAGGCGCTCGAAAGGCCCAATGTTGTGACTGCTCTCATGCCCCAACATGGAGTGAATGCTGTGGAAGAAGACCGGTATGTAGCCTCCGTGGAGGAGATTGTTACTTCGTTGTTGACCGTCAAAAGGAACCTGTTGCTAGCCGGTTTATTTCCGGGATGTAGTAAAGGTTGCCTTCTATGTTCTGTTTCACCTGCTGGTTGTCCTTTGTTGAAGTCAGGCGTCCAAAACCTAATGGATAACAAAGAGATCTTGTTCGAGAAGGTTGCTATTCCTGTTACCCCTGCTGAAGAAGTTTCTATTGTCACTATTTTCAACAACCCTCCTAAGGCTCCCTCAAAGAAGCCTATCAAAATCATGTCTACTTCGAAGATTGCTCCTATCATCATTACTGTTCCGGGGCCCCTCCCTTATACATCTGACAAAGCTGTCCCTTGGCACTATAGGGCAGATGTTTATGTGCTCGGGGTAAAACAAGAGTTTGATACCAGTACCGGCGTCACCAACATCACCGGGCCTGCTAAGGTTACTCGCAGTGGCAGATTGTTCTCACCAGATATTGCACCTCCAGCTATTCAGAGACCTCTAATCATCACACCTGCAAGTGTGTCTACTCCCCTTCCTGATCAAGTTCCCGTTTCTACCCCTGCTACCGAGTCATCTGACGCTCGGGGCAAAGGGATTGCTACTGATGTGCCTGCCCATACGGAGGCACCGAAAACCACCAATGTTGAAGCTTCCAAGCAAGAGATGGAAGAGATTCTTAAAATTATCAAGAAGAGTGATTTCAATGTAGTTGAGCAACTGGGGCACACCCCCTCTAAAATTTCCATGCTATCACTGTTGTTGTGTTCAGAGGCCCATGCCAAGGCCCTGATTTCCTTCCTGAAGACGGCCCATGTGCCACAAGAGACATCTGCTGATCAATTCACTGACTGTGTGGCTAGCTTGACTACTGATAATGGGTTGGGTTTCTCTGACGTCGATCTGACTGCCAAGGGAAAGAACCATAATGACGCCCTGCATGTCTCCATTGAATGCAGGGGCACTACTCTTGCCCATGTGTTGGTAGACACCGGTTCTTCGTTGAATGTATTACCCAAGAAAGCTCTAGACAGGCTGGATTGTGAGGGTTTAGAGCTCAAGCCAAGTAACATTGTTGTCCGGGCCTTTGACGGGTCGAAGAGGATGGTACATGGTGAAGTTGACATTCCAATCAGGGTTGGTTCTCAAGTTTTTGATTCTACTTTCTATGTGATGGACGTCCGACCATCCTATTCTTATTTGCTGGGTCGTCCTTGGATCCACAAGGCTAGAGCTGTGACCTCCACATTACATCAGAAGCTCAAATACCCGGTCAGAGGGAAAATTGTGACAGTGCAGGGGGAGGAAGAATACATGGTCATCCACCTTAACTCGTTCCGGTATATAGAGATGGATGGGGAGTTCATTGAGACCCCCTTTCAACATTTTGAAGAGGTGCCTCAAACATTGGCGTCAGTAGAGACTGTGACTGAAGAAGACTCTCCTTTGAAGATGGCTTTCTTGAAGGATGCTCGGGCTGTGGTTGAGAAGGTTGAGTGTGCAAATTGGGGCCAACTTCCTGATTTTACTCCGAAGACTGATGTTGTACCCCAAAATTTGCCCTCCCATATTCTTCAAGATTTGCAAAGAGCATGCTTCAAAATCTCCCCAAGGGTTGCACAGTTCAAGGGCCTCCTAACAGTCAAAAACTAGGGTTTTGGTTCTGGCAAAGAAATTGAAGTTTTCAAGGGTCCAATCAAGTCCCACATGTCTATAAACATGGTCAAGCATCCTCATACCAAGTTTCAAGACTTACAACACAAAATTGCACAGTCAAAAACCCTAATTGCCCTACAGTCAACTGCAGGGGCAAAATGGTCATTTGACAGTCAAAAGTTCAAATTTTTGGTCAACATCTCATTTTGAAGCCATAAACATCATTTGATCAATTCTTGATCACGATTTTCAAGGTATGGCTCAAAAAGTCTCAAGATGCAAAAGTTTCCATATTTGGACAGTTGAAAAAGTCAACTGTAACTTGACCAAGGCATAACTTCCACATGGTTTATCAGAAAAATCCCATCCAAAGCTCATTTTGAAGAGAAAGACATTTCCTATAACTCCTCTTCACACTTCAAGTCCAAGAAATGCTCTCACAAAAAGTTATCAATTTCAACATTATAGGTCATTTTCAAAAGTCAACAAAAAAGGACTTTAAGTCAAAGGCCATAACTTGAGATTGGTAAATCAAAATGACATGGGACCAAAGGCATTGGTTAGAGGACTTCAAGAACTTTCCAAAATGTCAAAGAACATGATCAAAGCTTAAAAATTGAGCAAGTTATGCCTTGTGGAAGTTGGGAAATTTTTGGGAATTTTGAAAAGTCAACTTTGCTTCAAATACCTTAAAATTGCTATTGGGCCACATTTTCTTCCAAGATTCATCATCCAAAGCATATGCACGACCATTTGGCCCAAAGGGGATTTATTTCATCATTTTTATTTATTTATTTGAATTTTTAATTACTATTAATTCATTTAATAAAATAAAATATGGCAAAAATACTAAAATAAAGCTTTCAAATCTTTTTGTGCAGAATAAACTCTCCTTAAAGGCTCAAGATTCATGCATACCCAAAATTGGAAGGTTTGGACATGATTGACATCAAAATCACATGGAAAAAGATTGAAAAAATATGCCATTAAATCCAATATTTGATTCATGATTGCATTGATCTTTTGACTCAAATTTTAACCCTAATCTGATCCTATACATATACTAATGCAAACCCTAGTGCAAAAGACCTCTAAGCTGCGCCCAAAAACCATAAACAACTTTGCACTTTTTGTGAAATTTTTCAAAACTGAAACCACGATTCTAAGGCGTTTCAAGGCCAAATAACTATCCCATTGCATTCCTGAGGCTTCAAGGAACGTATACTGATCAAAACCATTGTCCCTAACGCAGGAAATTGGTAGAACGATCTTGTCCTGTTCATGCTTTTTTTCATATTCTTGTATCATAATTCATGCATTGTTTGCAATTTTTAATGTTTGATTTGTATTCAGTGGATCATTCTGAAGCTAACCATATTGTTTAATTGAGTTTTTCTTGCCTATACGCGAAATCACCATTGAAGCTCGCTAGGGTTTCCAAACTGCAAAATTGGGGCTTTACGTTTAAAGAAAAATTAAGACACGAGACTTGTACCATTAAAACCAGGAGCTTCAGACGAATTCAATGCATAACTCGCGATCAATTTATGATCAACAGATTTCTATTCGCTATTTTTTCATACATCATATAGTGGGGGTTTAAAACCCCCGTAATCTTGTTTCTTTTTTCAGGCGAATGCAGAATGGAGGAGGAAGACGCTTAGGTGTCACAACATGAATGGGCAATTCAAAGATTAGCGCGCATTTTATTTATTCAGGCCACTAACTCTTTTTTCTCTTATAATTATTGCCTTCCACTAATGTTACAAAGAAAGCGCATGGTACAGATGGTTAATGCGTTGTCTCATAAGGCACTGGGACCTGGGTTCGAATCCCAGGTCCCCCTCCCTTTCTCTATAATATTTTTCTAACCATGTTCCTATGTAGCTCGCTCCCAGAGGTTCAATGTACACTCAATATCCCTGCTTGCCACATGGCCAATGACCTCAATCCAAGGGCTCTGATCTGATGAACACCATGGGCACCAGTCAACGCACACTCACGTGGTCAGAAAAGTCAACTGAAGGCCTTAATGATTGGGCCTAATTACTCATCACATAACCTCTAGTTTGGGGTCAACACCCCCTTGGTTTGTCTTCTTTCATTCTTTTATCTTTTTCTATTTTATTTATTTAGTTTCAATATAATTCTTTAAATTAATTTATTTTTATAACATAAAAATAATATAAAAAAATCAGAAAGACAAAATAATAAATATATTTTATTTAATGTTATTCTTGTAAATAAATGATATTAATTAATTTAGTCTTAATTTTAGGTTTAAATCTTAACGTTTTTCTTAATAAACTTAAAAATTGTAGAATTAGGTTTAATTACTTTTATCTTTTTTTTCTTCCTTTTTTCCACCATATTAATTATTAATTATTAATTACTATTTTTGTAAATAAAATTGTATTAATCAATTAGGTTAATTTTAGGTTCAACTTTAACATGTTTTTCTTAATAAATAAAAATAGTTAGAATTAGGGTTAATCAATTTTTCAATTTCATTTAATTTTCTCATTAAAATCAATAAATACGAAAAACTCAAAAATAATTCCTTTCCTCATTTAACTTAATTTAATTTGTTAATTATAATTTAATTTCCTAAAAAGGGTCCAACGCTCTCGCGTCTCCCGACTTTACCTCTTCGCGCATTTTATTCTTATTTCCTTTTTGTAAATATTCATGTAATTCTCCCAAAGCCATGTAATAGATCAATTAGGGTTTTTATATTTCTCGCAATTTATTTCTTTATTCAAATCGGGTCCTGGATTAAATTTGGCGATGTGGACCTGCGCCTTTGTAATAACGTAGGACCTTTATATTTATCGCAACTTTTAAACTGTTAATTAAATTGCATGAAAGAATGAATGTCAAAATAAAAACAAAAGCGTAGATCACCCATACATGACAAGACAAAATATCTGAAAACGACACACAAATCACACACCACCCCTAGGGTACGCCTCACTGTTGCCTTGCCCCTCGAAAAGTGATCGTCGAGTAGAAGATGTTTTAGTAAGTCCTCATGATCCAGGAACCTGGCATGAGGGTAGCTTCTAAGGTGTCTTCCTATTGCTCCGGTGATCACCATGTCCCGAACCCTCGAATTGACCCGAACACCTCCAACGGTGGTGCTACCTACCTCTCAATGGTGGGATGGCACTACTTTAAGGACATTTACACAGACGAATTCCTTAGGGTAGGTAGACGACTCTAGATACTTGCTCTAATTTCAAAACAAATCAAAAATACTTTTCACACCAATACCTTTTCAAAAAAGCTTTCGAAAGCAACTTTTTCAAACACTCTTGAGGACCGATACAAGAGTCGAACTGAAATTTTCAAAGAAACTTTTTTTAAAACCCACAGTTGAAAAGCAAACAAACCATTTTGAAAACACAATGAGCAAGTATCTAAGAGTCCATGGATAACCATGGATAGAAAGGGTGCTAACACCTTCCCTTTCTATAACCTACCTCCCGAACCGAGAGCAATCTCTATAAGGAATTTTTCTGTGCTTTTGTCCTTTCCATTTGGATAAAATAAAAGACGGTGGCGACTCTTGCTTCCGCGACATTTCGCGAACCAGCGTTAAACAGTCAGTTCCAGATCCACCGATCACAGAACTGGCGACTCTGTTGGGGATATCGTTAAAGTGAGGTGTACCTTAGGACTAAGATCACTGTGTTTTCAATTGCTTTGACTTGTTTGCTTTAAATTGTGGGACTGTCTTGGGAGTTCTATAGATCCTAACCCGAATCTGGGGATACCTTCTTAGAAAGTAGCAACAAGGTTGTGAGGGAACTGTGTGGGGTATACCGACATGGTTGAAACAGTCTGCTACGTTGATGTGGCACTTTGGTGTGTACCAGTAACCCTTGAGTTCAGTCAAGGAGAGTACGGGGCCGCCACGTGGTGTCGTGAAGCATCAACTGACTTTAGGAACCTTAGTTGAACTATCTTGGCCTCTTTAGGGTAGTGAGATAACTGACTTTGGTGCATTCCGAGGTTGGTTGATACTCGATACTACACTCAATTGAGGGTTGCTTTCCTGGAATATTTCGGTCGCCGGTTCAGTGGCTAAATCGAAACGATAAACAATGAAAGCAATCCGGTGATATTGGGACCCTTAGAACCCGGTTACTTCTGATAGGACAGGTTGAGCCCACCAACTTCAAGAGGGTAATACCTAGACCCCATGCTGGCCTAAACTCTAAGGGTTGTGGTGTGACTTGTGTGCTTTCGTACTTGACTACTTGCATGCTTGTTATCTGACACATAAGCTACTTGCAGGTTTTGTTTATAGTCCTTAATTGGGACTCATAACAAGGTTTACTAAGTTTCTTGCAGGATTTGTTTATAGTCCTTAATTGGGACTCATAACAGAGTGTACTGAGTTTCTTGCAGGTTTTGTTTATAGTCCTTAATAGGGACTCATAACAGGGTTTACTTACATCACTCCATGCATACCATAACATCATACCACTGCATACATCCTAACCCATTTCAAGGATCTCAAGGGCTTGTGATGCAGGTCATGATAAACCAACTGCCCAGCAAAGGGCAAAGGGGATTTATTTTCCTCTAGCCAAGGTTGTCAGGGGCTATGACCCACTGGATATGGTGAGCCTTTGACCCTTGAAGAAGGAATCTCAACAACACGAAGTTACTTCAATCAAGCTATCGGACTCCAATTCTAACAAATTTTCTTGTTTATCCCGCGAGGTCCTTGAAAACATTGCATACATATCATGCATATCATTGCATTACAGGTACCCTCTGTACAGGTCACTTACCTTTGTCGCTGTTTATTTCAGCAATGACCTCCCAACAAGACAACCAGGACCTTCTTGCTCAAGAGACTCGGTTCGGGGAAATCCTCATGAATCTATCCAAGGGGCAGGAGGAGTTGAGAGCACTTCTCATGGAGACTTTGGTCAGGAACAGTGCTGAGGATGAACGGCTGAAACACATGCAAGCTGAGATGGAGGCAATAAAAGCTCAAATGCTGGGACAGGGGACTGCCATTCAAGGTTTAGTTCAAAGACAAGATGAGCTCGGGATTCTCGTCAACCAATTGCTTCGGGGTAACCAACTGGGGCAAACATCTAAGGTTGAAGGGCCAGTCATCATTCAACCATCTTTGAGACAAGAAGATAAGGGGAGAACTCCTCAAATGGCTCCAGTGGCACAAACTCAGCATCAACTTCACCAGCTTCAGCCAGGCAAGCCCAGGAGGCAATTCACCCAGCTCAACATGTCGCTGTTTCAAGCTTTACAATGTTTGTTGAGGTTGAATCTGATCACATTAAGGGCTCATCCCCGGAACCCCAACACAGCATCTCCTATCTATGATCCCAATAAAAGGTGTGCCTACCACTCTGCCAGTCCAGGACATGATACAAATGAGTGTTGGGCTCTGAAGAACAAGATCCAGGACCTGATTGATGAAGGAGCATTGGAGTTCACACAAGATGGTCAGGCTGAATTTTTCTACCATCCCTCCAAGGCTCACCATGTGAAGTAACAAGCCCTGAGATGAAAGGACTTTTGTTCATTAGGATTTTCAAGTTGTGATTTTCTTTTGTTCAAACATTTACTCATGTTAAACATTATTATTTCATTAATGCATCGCATATGTCTGTTTTGAAGCAATATATTCGTATTCACTATGTGCAAATTATTTTCATATTTTTTCTGATGATCAACGCTCGATTAATAATTCTAAGCCTCTTGAGGGAGGATGACGAAAACGATAACACGATATTTACAGTATGCTTTTGAACAGACCCCGCTGATGAGGTACATGCATTGTTTCAATCCCTAAACACTGGAGTTATAAGGATGATAATCCCTCGTCAACCCCTCTGAGCCAAAGAAGCAAGAGTTTTTTTCTTTTCGAAAATTAAAACCCTTTATCATAACCTGGGGCAGGGTAGTTCTCTCAGTTGATCCAAGTGCATAACGAATGGCACCAAAGAGGTCCTTACAAAAAAAGAAGACAGTGATGGTTCCGAACAATCATAAGGATAGGCAGTCATTATATCTCAAAAAAATAAAAACCCATTAAGTCAAAACCCATGAAGGAGACTTACAAAACTGGGGTATCCCGCTGACTGTAATCACAAAAGAAAATAGTTCAGGCAAAAAAAATAGGGATAATAATAAAAGGAAGAGAAAAGAGGTCCTACAAACCCTCAACAAAAAAAGAATGACTGCCTATTCAAAATAAATTGTCAAACATCCGAACCATCACCGGAATCTCAAAGCAAAGACTCAAACAAGGTCTAACGTATGATCAACTGAGTTTAGGTTTGGAGAACATCACGAAGAGCGGGTGGGTACAAATAAAATTTGAGCCTTTATCCTTTGTTTCTTGAACCATGAACCAGGCCACGTTATAACCCTTAAAAGTCCTAGCTGAAGCATGGGTTAGTTCGAAAGCATACTGTTACGAAAGGTATCCTGACTCCTTAAGGCTTACGGTAAAATACGGAGTTGACATCACGTTTTACAAACATTCACTTGTTTTATGGAAAAAAATGCATTTTCAAAAATCTTCAAGACAGACATAAGCTTTGCATTTTTAACATAACTTTGTTTGCATATGACTATTTGTTTGAACAGCATGTAAATTCGCACGACGAATGCCTAATGAACAGAAGCACTTCCAATCAAGGGGCATGGCATGATCACGGTCCGTCATCTGGGGCAGTTCAGTCAAGATTCGGAGAATCTCTAAAAGGCCAACCAGCTTGGGGCAAATCTCCATCTGGATCACCTGGGACATTCCAACAACGAATCTTTCCTGATCAAACACCTTCTGGTGGCATGACAAAACACTTCTAACAGGGGCAACTCCCTACTTTCTGAGAGCGTGGATATAGTCGAAAAGAATACTACGCATAATCAAAGACCTGCTAGGTTGACGTACCTAGGCAAAAATAAGGGCTTCCCGACGAACCAAAAGGGTGCAAAATAAGGGATGAAATGAAAAAATCTGTACACCCGGCAAGTCGAAAACCTGAAAAGGCGGCTTGGGCAAAAATGGGTATCCCAGTGGACTGAAAACCCGAAAGGGCGGCCCAGGCAAAAGTTAGGGATCAAAAGCGTACGACTATGTCCCGGCATCTCGTCACTCGCCTACCAGAAGAAGGTCTGTCCATCAACAACTATCAGCACCCCACAGGTGCCTTCTCCCATAGAAACAGGGGCAATAATGAGGAGTCTAAGCGATTTAATTATTCTGTCCACCAAGATATCAAAGTAGGTTCAACTGAAGAACATAATCAGATATCTTAAATCCCCAGAGAGTTTCCCAGCAAGTCAGTACACTCTCCCCAAGCAAAGTTACAACAGCCTTAAGGAAATTGAGTATCCTCCAGCAGATCTCAACATTCCCCAGCAGTATATATGCATTCTTAACAAATATCCCCGGCAGTCTTGGTCTAAAGATTGTTCCCCGGCAGTATATCAAACATTCAGTGGAGTCACTTCCCCGATACAGCTCAAAACTTCCACAGGAGAGTCCAATCTAGTTCCCAAGGAAAGTTGGAATCCATCTCCCCAAGCAGTAAGCTTATCCCCAGTAGATTCTGGAAGCTTATCCCTCGCAGAGCCCGAACGCGTCTCCCGGCTTTATTCAAGAGTTATTTCCTTACTAGGATATAACTGGGTTATCCTCAGCCAAAAGCCATGGAAAGAGCGTCCTCGACAAAGTCTTCCTATCCCCAGCGAAGTCTATTAACACAACAATGGTACCCCCAGTGGAGTTATCATCATCCCAACAAAGCACCTCTCTCCCCGCAGAGTAATCCATTCGCCAAGTTTATTCCCCAACGGAGTTTTCTTCTCCTACCGGTATTCTTGCAACTATCATCCCCAGCGGAAACAACAAAGCATTGTTCCCCAACATCAAGCCCAGGATATGACTTCCCGGCATCCGTCAAGGATTTATTTTCCTAAGACGAAAAGATACATTCATAAACATCGCATTTCCATACATTATAGCATGCATATACGCATCATATCTTACAAATCTCATTTATGTTGAGAACATCATTGCTTGATCCATATCATGCATTGCATATGACTGACCTTTACCTTTCAGGAAAGATCCAGTTAAGTTCTCAGCTATATTCAAGGCCTTCTCTGGTTCAGTCAGATCGACCCTAAGATCTCCCTGATTCTTATCCAGTTGAAGATTTTAAGACCTAGACCGGTTCAGTTAAATCGACCCTAAGATTTTTCTGTTTCTTATCCAGTCAAAGGCCTTCTCTGGTCCAGTCAGATTGACCATAAGATCTCCCTGATTCTTATCCAGTTGAAGACATTTCAAGACCTAGACCGGTTCAGTTAAATCGACCCTAAGATTTTTCTGTTTCTTATCCAGTCAAAGGCCTTCTCTGGTTCAGTCAGATCGACCCTAAGATCTCCCTGTTTCTTATCCAGTTGAAGATTTCAAGACCTAGACCGGTTCAGTTAAATCGACCCTAAGATTTTTCTGTTTCTTATCCAGTCAAAGGCCTTCTCTGGTTCAGTCAGATCGACCCTAAGATCTCCCTGTTTCTTATCCAGTTGAAGATTTCAAGACCTATACCGGTTCAGTTAAATCGACCCTAAGATTTTCCTGTTTCTTATCCAGTCAAAGGCCTTCTCTAGTCCAGTTAAATCGATCCCTAACAGATTTTCCTGATAAAGACTCAGTAGAAGACGTCCAAGATTCTCTCAGCGTTACTGTTGAGGTTGAAGTCGCCTACGATTCTCTCCCCGTTACTGTGGAGGTAGTAATCGTCCCAAGATTCTCTCAGCGTTACTGTGGAGGTTGAAGTTGTCCCCAGATTCTCTCAGCGTTCCTGTTGAGGTAGTAATCGTCCCCGGATTCTCTCAGCGTTCCTGTTGAGGTAGTAATCGTCCAAGGTTCTCTCACCGTTCCTGTTGAGATAGTAACCATCTCTGGTTCATTCATCACCGTTTGAAGCTCTAGATTCAATTCCTGTAACCAGTTAGGGCACATCTACACAAAGAGTTTGAAGACCAGCTCCTGTAACAGGTCAGGTAATCATTTTCTTTTGCAGGTACGCAAGTTCTCGCTAAGGAATCTCTTACGCGATCAACACCCAGATGGCATCTATAAGCCCATCCACTTTCCATCATCTCTCAGCATGGCATCTATAAGCCCATCATCCTATCCATCAATCTCCAAATGGCATCTATAAGCCCATTCCGACATTACACTACTATATGAGCGCAAATTTTTGGGCACTCTAGTGTCCAATCATCTTCCACCTTCGGATTACGAAAGGCACGTCAGCCAATCTGCATCCCCAGGTCTAAGAAGATTAAACAGGGGCAACTGTTGTACCCCAAAATTTTCCCTCCCATATTCTTCAAGATTTGCAAAGAGCATGCTTCAAAATCTCCCCAAGGGTTGCACAGTTCAAGGGCCTCCTAACAGTCAAAAACTAGGGTTTTGGTTCTGGCAAAGAAATTGAAGTTTTCAAGGGTCCAATCAAGTCCCACATGTCTATAAACATGGTCAAGCATCCTCATACCAAGTTTCAAGACTTACAGCACAAAATTGCACAGTCAAAAACCCTAATTGCCCTACAGTCAACTGCAGGGGCAAAATGGTCATTTGACAGTCAAAAGTTCAAATTTTTGGTCAACATCTCATTTTGAAGCCATAAACATCATTTGATCAATTCTTTATCATGATTTTCAAGGTATGGCTCAAAAAGTCTCAAGATGCAAAAGTTTCCATATTTGGACAGTTGAAAAAGTCAACTGTAACTTGACCAAGGCATAACTTCCACATGGTTTATCAGAAAAATCCCATCCAAAGCTCATTTTGAAGAGAAAGACATTTCCTATAACTCCTCTTCACACTTCAAGTCCAATAAATGCTCTCACAAAAAGGTATCAATTTCAACATTATAGGTCATTTTCAAAAGTCAACAAAAAAGGACTTTAAGTCAAAGGCCATAACTTGAGATTGGTAAATCAAAATGACATGGGACCAAAGGCATTGGTTAGAGGACTTCAATACCTTTCCAAAATGTCCAAGAACATGATCAAAGCTTAAAAATTGAGCAAGATATGCCTAGGGATGTCAATGGGGCGGGGCGGGGCCGGGGGGACACTTCCCCATCTTTTTCCCCGCCATCAAATTCATTCCCCGTCCCCGTCCCCGATCTCCGTCACGGGGGAATTTCTATCCCCATCCCCGTTCCCCGCGGATCCCCGTTCCCCGCGGGGATCCCCATAGATCCTACATTTATTCATTAATATTTTATTTTTTTAAAATGTTTATATTTTCTATAAAAATAAAAAGCACAAAGAATTCACATATTTATTATGTTATTAAAAAATACTAGTATTTGACATTTATTATTTTTTATTAAAAATACTAATGGAACACAAAATAATAATATTTTTTTTATAAATTTCTATAAAATGCTATAAAATTCAACAAAATGAACTATAATACTTTTTAAAGTAACAATATGCCTAAACAACTAAAAAAATCCAACAACATAATTATGCTTAAAAAACTATACTTCATCAAAACTAATAAGGGATAATTATAAAATTTAGCATCATGAGTATGCTTGAAAAGCTAAAAAATACTTCATAATAAGTCAACTAAAAGCAAAAGTCAACATATCTCTATTTGCTCAATTGATAACACACGTAAAGTAGAAATATCAAAATACTTAAAACAAAGTTACATATAAATAAACTAAAATATTAAGCAAAATATCCAAACAAGTAATGATCAATCATGTCTCTCTTTCCAACTTCTCCTTGCAAGGTCTTCTTCCTCATTCCACAATTAGATATGACTTTCTTTTTCCTACGAAAAGTAAACAATCAATAATTATATTTACTTAAAAAAATACTTTAAAAACTAAAAGGTAATCAACACTAATATGTAAATTACCTTATTATCATCATCATCATCATCATCCATATCTTCATCCACACATTCGAATTGAGTCAACGTTTTTGAATAACCTAAGAAACAAATAGCTAAATTAAAATTTAAAAATCCTTTTCAATTAATCTTGTAAAAGATAAAAATATATTACCTTTTATATCTTTTCGGATCCAATCTTGAGTGCACATCAAAGCCTCTAAAGTGTCTTCCTTCAACCTACTACGTTGTTGACTTAAAACACGACCACTAGTACTAAAGGCGGACTCTGAAGCAACGATAGAGATAGGAATTGCTAAAAAGTCCCTTGCAATCTTTTGCAAAGTTGGAAATTTCAAACCATTTTGTTTCCACCATCCTAAGATGTCAAAATTTTCTTTTTTTTGTTTATCAAGCAAAACACCATCTTCCAAGTAGGAAGTAAATTCTGACTTGACATTTGTAATTGAAGTATTTTCCATCACATATTCCGAATAAGCCTTCTCCCAATCTTGACTTGTGACATCAATGTCATCTACCAATGTTGATGCACCAACTTCACTACTTGTAGGAACCATATCATTATTTGGTTGATATTCTTCAACTAAATCTTCACACATTTGTATTACCTTTTCCAATTCTTTGGGAGCATTATTCCCATACATAAGTGGGAAGAAGTAATTCACATAAAGGAAATGACTAAAAAACCTAATCTAAAATATATATATTAAATTAACTATATTAAAATAATAGGCGGGGCGGGGTCCCCGCGGGGCGGGGGGTGTATTCCCCGTCCCCTTCCCCGAAATGCTCTCGGGGGAATTTTTCTCCCCATCCCCGCCCCCACGGGGGAAAATTCCCCATCTTTGGGGCCCCGAACGGGGCGTTCCCCGCGGGGATCCCCATTAACAGGTCCAAACTGACATCCCTAGATATGCCTTGTGGAAGTTGGGAAATTTTTGGGAATTTTGAAAAGTCAACTTTGCTTCAAATACCTTAAAATTGCTATTGGGCCACATTTTCTTCCAAGATTCATCATCCAAAGCATATGCACGACCATTTGGCCCAAAGGGGATTTATTTCATCATTTTTGTTTATTTATTTGAATTTTTAATTACTATTAATTCATTTAATAAAATAAAATATGGCAAAAATACTAAAATAAAGCTTTCAAATCTTTTTGTGCAGAATAAACTCTCCTTAAAGGCTCAAGATTCGTGCATACCCAAAATTGGAAGGTTTGGACATGATTGACATCAAAATCACATGGAAAAAGATTGAAAAAATATGCCATTAAATCCAATATTTGATTCATGATTGCATTGATCTTTTGACTCAAATTTTAACCATAATCTGATCCTATACATATACTAATGCAAACCCTAGTGCAAAAGACCTCTAAGCTGCGCCCAAAAACCATAAACAACTTTGCACTTTTTGTGAAATTTTTCAAAATTGAAACCACGATTCTAAGGCGTTTCAAGGCCAAATAACTATCCCATTGCATTCCTGAGGCTTCAAGGAACGTATACTGATCAAAACCATTGTCCCTAACGCAGGAAATTGGTAGAACGATCTTGTCCTGTTCATGCTTTTTTTCATATTCTTGTATCATAATTCATGCATTGTTTGCAATTTTTAATGTTTGATTTGTATTCAGTGGATCATTCTGAAGCTAACCATATTGTTTAATTGAGTTTTTCTTGCCTATACGCGAAATCACCATTGAAGCTCGCTAGGGTTTCCAAACTGCAAAATTGGGGCTTTACGTTTAAAGAAAAATTAAGACACGAGACTTGTACCATTAAAACCAGGAGCTTCAGACGAATTCAATGCATAACTCGCAATCAATTTATGATCAACAGATTTCTATTCGCTATTTTTTCATACATCATATAGTGGGGGTTTAAAACCCCCGCAATCTTGTTTCTTTTTTCAGGCGAATGCAGAACGGAGGAGGAAGACGCTTAGGTGTCACAACATGAATGGGCAATTCAAAGATTAGCGCGCATTTTATTTATTCAGGCCACTAACTCTTTTTTCTCTTATAATTATTGCCTTCCACTAATGTTACAAAGAAAGCGCATGGTACAGATGGTTAATGCGTTGTCTCATAAGGCACTGGGACCTGGGTTCGAATCCCAGGTCCCCCTCCCTTTCTCTATAATATTTTTCTAACCATGTTCCTATGTAGCTCGCTCCCAGAGGTTCAATGTACACTCAATATCCCTGCTTGCCACATGGCCAATGACCTCAATCCAAGGGCTCTGATCTGATGAACACCATGGGCACCAGTCAACGCACACTCACGTGGTCAGAAAAGTCAACTGAAGGCCTTAATGATTGGGCCTAATTACTCATCACATAACCTCTAGTTTGGGGTCAACACCCCCTTGGTTTGTCTTCTTTCATTCTTTTATCTTTTTCTATTTTATTTATTTAGTTTCAATATAATTCTTTAAATTAATTTATTTTCATAACATAAAAATAATAAAAAAAAATCAGAAAGACAAAATAATAAATATATTTTATTTAATGTTATTCTTGTAAATAAATGATATTAATTAATTTAGTCTTAATTTTAGGTTTAAATCTTAACGTTTTTCTTAATAAACTTAAAAATTGTAGAATTAGGTTTAATTACTTTTATCCCTTTTTTTCCTTTTTTCCACCATATTAATTATTAATTATTAATTACTATTTTTGTAAATAAAATTGTATTAATCAATTAGGTTAATTTTAGGTTCAACTTTAACATGTTTTTCTTAATAAATAAAAATAGTTAGAATTAGGGTTAATCAATTTTTCAATTTCATTTAATTTTCTCATTAAAATCAATAAATACGAAAAACTCAAAAATAATTCCTTTCCTCATTTAACTTAATTTAATTTGTTAATTATAATTTAATTTCCTAAAAAGGGTCCAACGCTCTCGCGTCTCCCGACTTTACCTCTTCGCGCATTTTATTCTTATTTCCTTTTTGTAAATATTCATGTAATTCTCCCAAAGCCATGTAATAGATCAATTAGGGTTTTTATATTTCTCGCACTTTATTTCTTTATTCAAATCGGGTCCTGGATTAAATTTGGCGATGTGGACCCGCGCCTTTGTAATAACGTAGGACCTTTATATTTCTCGCAACTTTTAAACTGTTAATTAAATTGCATGAAAGAATGAATGTCAAAATAAAAACAAAAGCGTAGATCACCCATACATGACAAGACAAAATATCTGAAAATGACACACAAATCACACACCACCCCTAGGGTACGCCTCACTGTTGCCTTGCCCCTCGAAAAGTGATCGTCGAGTAGAAGATGTTTTAGTAAGTCCTCATGATCCAGGAACCTGGCATGAGGGTAGCTTCTAAGGTGTCTTCCTATTGCTCCGGTGATCACCATGTCCCGAACCCTCGAATTGACCCGAACACCTCCAACGGTGGTGCTACCTACCTCTCAATGGTGGGATGGCACTACTTTAAGGACATTTACACAAACGAATTCCTTAGGGTAGGTAGACGACTCTATATACTTACTCTAATTTCAAAACAAATCAAAAATACTTTTTCACACCAATACCTTTTCAAAAAAGCATTCGAAAGCAACTTTTTCAAACACTATTGAGGACCGATACAAGAGTCGAACTGAAATTTTCAAAGAAACTTTTTTTAAAACCCACAGTTGAAAAGCAAACAAACCATTTTGAAAACACAATGAGCAAGTATCTAAGAGCCCATGGATAACCATGGATAGAAAGGGTGCTAACACCTTCCCTTTCTATAACCTACCTCCCGAACCGAGAGCAATCTCTATAAGGAATTTTTCTGTGCTTTTGTCCTTTCCATTTGGAGAAAATAAAAGACGGTGGCGACTCTTGCTTCCGCGACATTTCGCGAACCAGCGTTAAACAGTCAGTTCCAGATCCACCGATCACAACTGACAAGTTTGGTTTGGGTTTCACTGCAGAAGCTCAGAGGGATGTTCGTAAAGCAAGGATTGGAAGACCTCATGTGTTCATCACCAACCCGGGAGTGAATGCTATTGAAGACGATGTGGAGGAATCTGAATTTGACAGCTGGATCTACCCAACGACAAACGGTGGACCGAACAATTGGACTGCGAAAGATTTCATACCTATTACTTTTGTCACTCAGTAATGAACTCCTTTGTTTTAAATTTGTAACGAACAATAATTTGAAACTTTATGGCCCGGTGTCTTACCCGAGGCACCGTGGCTTCATTTGTGAGGGCTTATTATTTGTCATTTTCATATATCATGAATAAAAACATTGGACGTTTTTCGCATTTCAAATCTTGTGCTCCCTTTATTTCTTTATATATTGCAAAACAGCTATATTTACACACACTCACCTATACAGGTTCCAATCCACTCTGGATCTCACTGGTAACGAATCTGCTACTGCTAGTTATGACTTCGAAAATCTGATCAACTTAGCCGAAGACGAAGGTGAAGATGATTGCGAAGTTCCTGGTGAGCTTGCAAGACTGTTACTCCAGGAAGAGAGGGCCATTAAACCACATGAAGAGCCAGTGGAAACGGTAAATCTAGGTACTGAGACAGACAGAAAGGAGGTCAAGATTGGTGCCAATCTAGAGCTTAGTGTGAAACAACGGTTGATTCAGATGTTGCACGATTATGTGGAAATCTTTTCCTGGTCTTACGAAGACATGCCTGGGTTGGATATCGAAATTGTGGTTCATCACCTGCCTACCAAGGAAGACTGCCCTCCGGTTAAACAGAAGGTCTGCCGTATGCGTCCAGAGATGTCCGAGAAAATCAAGGCTGAGGTTATGAAACAATTTGACGCCGGGTTTCTAGCAGTGACTTCTTACCCTCAGTGGGTGGCCAACGTGGTTCCAGTGCCGAAGAAGGATGGTAAGGTCCGAATGTGTGTTGACTACAGGGATTTGAACAGGGCGAGCCCCAAGGATGATTTCCCTCTGCCTCACATCGACGTTCTGGTTGACAACACCGCTCGACACAAGGTGTTCTCCTTCATGGACGGTTTCTCCGGATATAATCAAATCAAGTTGGATCCTGAAGACATGGAAAAGACTACCTTTGTTACTCAGTGGGGCACCTTTTGCTATAAGGTCATGCCATTTGGGTTGAAGAATGCTGGGGCAACTTACCAACGTGCCATGGTTGCTTTATTTCATGACACGATCCATCATGAGATAGAAGCATACGTCAGTGATATGATTACAAGGTCCCAAACTGAGGAAGAACACCTTGACCATCTGCAGAAACTGTTTGACCATCTGAAGTTGTACAAGCTGAGGTTGAACCCAAACAAGTGCACCTTCGGGGTAAGATCTGGAAAATTGCTAGGCTTCGTCGTGAGCGATAAAGGTATTCAAGTGGACCCTGCCAAAGTGAAAGCCATACAAGAGATGCCAGTTCCCAAGACAGAGAAAGAAGTCAGAGGCTTTCTAGGACGGCTGAACTACATTTCCCGATTCATCTCACATCTAACTGCTACCTGTGAACCAATCTTCAAGCTGCTGTAGAAAGATCAAGTGGTACGTTGGAACGATGAATGTCAGGCCGCTTTCGACAGAATCAAAGAGTATCTCCAAGAACCACCCATTCTTATGCCACCGGTTGAAGGGAGACCTCTCATCTTATACTTGACAGTACTTGACAGCTCGATGGGGTGTGTGCTGGGGCAGCATGACGAGTCTGGCCGAAAAGAGCACGCTATTTATTACCTTAGCAAAAAGTTTACCGACTGTGAGACCCGATACTCACTGCTCGAGAAAACTTGTTGCGCTTTGGTATGGGCCGCTCGCCGGCTGAGACAGTATATGTTGACTCACACTACTCTGTTGATTTCAAAAATGGATCCAATCAAGTACATATTCGAAAAGCCTGCTCTGTCTGGAAGAATAGCAAGATGGCAGATGATCTTGATAGAATACGACATTCGGTACACGACTCAAAAAGAAATCAAGGGAAGTGTATTGGCAGACCATTTGGCACACCAGGCAGTGGATGACTACCAGTCCATGAACTTTGAATTTCCAGACGAGGATATCATGGTAGTGACTGATTGTGAAGTATCTGGACCGGATGAAGGACCTGAGGAAGGAGCCCGATGGTCTATGCACTTTGACAGAGCCTCAAACGCTTTGGGTAACGGTATTGGCGTTGTGATCATATCCCCAAAGGGCACTCATACTCCACTCACTGCCCGGCTATGTTTCAACTGCACCAACAACATGGCAGAGTATGAGGCATGTATCATGTGTATTCAAGCTGCAATTGACTTAAGGATCAAGTTTCTAAGGGTCTTCGGAGATTCCGCTCTCGTGATCAATCAGATCAAAGGCGAGTGGGATACGAAACACCCAAATCTTATTCCTTACAAAGAGTGTGTGTTGACGTTGATTCCCCACTTCGAGGAGATAACTTTTGAACACTTCCCAAGAGAGGAGAATCAGTTAGCGGACGCGCTGGCTACGATGTCTTCTATGTTCAAAGTCAAATGGGACAACGAGGCTCCCCGGATCATCATTTGGAAATTGGATGAACCTGCATATTGCTGTGATCTTGAGGCTGAAGAGGTAACTGAAAAACATTGGTATCATGAAGTGAAGAGGTACCTTGAAGCTCGAGACTACCCCGAGGGTGCATCTGTTAACGACAAGAAGTTTCTGAGAAGGTTCGCTGCAAAGTTCTTCCTCAGCAAAGGCATTCTGTATAAGCGAAACCATGATTCAACCTTACTGCGTTGTATGGATAAGACTGAAGCAGAAAGGATCATGGCAGAATTGCATGAAGGTACCTTCATAACACATTCCAGTGGACATACCATGGCAAAGAAAATCCTTCGGGCAGGATATTTCTGGTCCACAATGGAAGCTGACTGTTACCAACATTCTCGGACGTGTCACAAATGCCAAATCTATGCTGATAAGGTGCATGTTCCTCCAGTTCCTCTGAACGTCTTGACAGCACCTTGGACTTTTGCAATGTGGGGCATTGATATGATCGGCAAGATCAGACCTACGACATCCAACGGGCATCGCTTCATCCTGGTAGCGATTGGTTACTTTACAAAGTGGGTTGAAGCAGCTTCCTATGCTACCGTAACCAAGAACGTCGTGGCACGGTTCATTCGGCACAACCTGATCTGTCGATACGGTGTACCTGAGAGGATCATTACGGATAATGGTACCAATCTTAACAATAAGATGATCACTGAGCTCTTCGAGCAATTCAAGATACAGCACCACAACTCTTCTCCCTACCGGCCGAAGATGAATGGGGCTGTAGAAGCAACAAATAAGAATATTAAGAAGATTGTGCAGAAGATGACAGTGACCTACAAAGATTGGCACGAGATTTTACCGTTCGCTCTTCATGGGTACCGTACCTCAGCAAGGACGTCAACAGGGGCAACACCCTTTTCCTTGGTATACGGCATGGAGGCAGTCTTGCCTATCGAAGTTCAGATACCCTCTCTCCGGATAATGAAGGATGCAGGTTTGAGCGAAGATGACTGGATCCAGACTCGGCTTGATCAATTAAACCTAATTGATGAAAAGAGACTCACTGCTATTTGTCATGGTCAAACGTACCAAAAACAGATGATCAGAGCATTTAACAAGAAAGTCAGACGACAAGAGTATCAAGTTGGAGACCTGGTAATCAAGTGCATCATTCTCCCTCAAGGTGATCCCAGGGGCAAATGGACCCCTACGTACGAAGGGCCATTTGTGGTTAAACATATATTCTCAGGAGGAGCTATGATTCTAACCACCATGGACGGTGACGACCTTCCTCACCCTGCCAATGCAGACATAGTAAAAAGATACTACGCATGATAAAAGACCCGCTAGGTTGACACACCTAGGCAAAAATAAGGGCTTCCCGGCAAACCAAAAGGGTTCGGGCAAAAATAAGGGATGAAATGAAAAAAAAATTGTACACCCGGCAAGCCGAAAACCTGAAAAGGCGGCTTGGGCAAAAATGGGTATCCCGGTGGACTGAAAACCCGAAAGGGCGGTCCAGGCAAAAGTTAGGGATTAAAGCGTAATACTATGTCTCATTGGATCACCTTGCATCCAGAATTCGGTATCAACTATCAGGTTCAGACGACATCAATCAATCAGCTTCATCTTCAACTGAGCAGCAAAGTGATGAGACGCTTGAAGACATAAAGGCGATAGCAGAGTTGGAACCCAATGGGATTATTTTTCACATAGCTGTTTTGTTTTTCTTTTCACAAAATTGTATAAACTCTATGTTGTTCGGCGATGTTCTCTTACTAGGACGTTAGCCTCTTGTACACAAAACGCCTATTTACAGGCAAATTCCAAAAATCAATACAAATTCACTTTTCCATACAAATTGCCAATTGTTTTTCCTTTTTCTGTTTTGTCTTGCGAAGAACGTCCAATGTTCATTTTTGATATATGAATTTGACATTAATTGCTAACTCATAAATATTTGCATGCGAAACAAAGGACTAATTACAGGTGACATTAGAAACAGGAGCAATAATGAATTGTCCAAGCAATCTAGTTGCTCTGTCCACCAAGGTACCAAGGTAAGTTCGGCTGAAGAGTGTAACTAGGATACCTCCACTCCCCGTGGAGTAAAACAAGATTCAGCAACACTCTCTCTGAGCAGAGTTGGTGTCCCGTCAGTCCTAACAAGGCACAATATCTCCAGCAAGTCAGCAACACTCTCCCCAAGCAGAGTTAGTCTACTGTCAGCCTTAAGGAAGTTGGGTATCCCCAGAAAATCTCAATATTCTCCAGCGGAGTATACAGATGTTCCTAAGCAAGCATCCCCGACAGTCTTAATATAAGATTGTTCCCCGGCGGAATCTAGACACCTCAGTGGAGCTATTCCGCAGTACAGTCCAAAGTTTCCCCAGGAGAGTTGAATCAATCTCCCTAGTAAATTCTGGAAGCTTATTCCCTGCAGAGTACGAACGCAACTCCCCGGCTTTATTCAAAGATTATTCCCCACCAGAGCTTATAACTGGGTTATCCTCAGCTAATTACCACGGAAAGATCGTCCTCGGCGAAGTTCTTCCTATCCCCCAACGGAGTTCATCAAATTCCCCAACATAACATATCAACGGGATCCCCAGCGGAGTTCTCATCAAAATCTCAGTGAAGTATATCTTCCCCACAGAATAATTCCCCGCAGAGTAATCTCTCCAACAAGTTTATTCCCCAACAGAGTCATCTTGTCCTACTGGTTTATTCTTGCCACCGTCATCCCCAGCGGAAATGAAGAACTCTACTCTTCAAACATCAGCCCAGGATTCAACAAGCTCCCGGCGTTCGTCAAGGATTTATTTTCCTAGACGAAAATATATTCATAAACATCACATTATCATACACCATGACGCATGCATATACGCATCATAAGCACACAATCTCATTTATTCTTGAGAACATCATGACATCATGCATTTCATACATCATGACATTGCATACAACTGATGTTTTGCCTTTTCAGGAAAAAGGTCAATCCAAAGATATTACTATCAACTATCGCAGTTCCAGATTCGATACCTGTATCTAGCCAGGGCATATCTGTGAGTGATTGATTGTAGATTCGACACCTGTATCCGGCCAGGGCATGTCTGCATGAAGAGTTTAGAGATTCGATTCTTGTATCCAGCCAGGGCATATCTGTAGACGACCAATTCCAGATTCGATTCCTGTATCTAGCCAGGGCATATCTGTGAGTAACTGATTGTGTATTCGATACCTGTATCCATCCAGGGCATGTCTGCATGAAGAGTTTAGAGATTCGATTCCTGTATCCAGCCAGGGCATATCTGTAGACGACCAATTCCAGATTCGATTCATGTATCTAGCCAGGGCATATCTGTGAGTAACTGATTGTAGATTCGACACCTGTATCTAGCCAGGGCATGTCTGCATGAAGAGTTTAGAGATTCGATTCCTGTATCCAGCCAGGGCATATCTGTAGACGACCAATTCCGTATTCGATTCCTGTATCTAGCCAGGGCATATCTGTGGGTAACTGATTGTAGATTCGATACCTGTATCCAGCCAGGGCATGTCTGCATGAAGAGTTTGTAGATTCGATACCTGTATCTAGCCAGGGCATATCTGCATGAAGAGTTTGAAGTTTCAGATTCGATTCCTGTATCTAGCCAGGGCATATCTGTGAGCGATTGATTGTGGATTCGATACCTGAATCCAGCCAGGGCATGTCTGCATGAAGAGTTTGAAGATCAACCCCTGTAACAGGCCAGGAAATTATCTTTCTTTCTCAGGTACGCAAGTTCTCTCTAAGGAATCTCTTACGCGATCGACACACAATTCCAAATGGCATCTATAAGCCCATTCTCGACAAAGTCTGTCACACCTCCCGATGGCATCTGTAAGCCCATCTCCATAACTATCCATTACATTTCCAAATGGCATCTATAAGCCCATTCTCGACAAGGTTTTGTCACATCTTCAGATGGCATCTATAAGCCCATCCTCCTATCCACCATCTTTCCAAATGGCATCTGTAAGCCCATTCCCACCATCACACTGCTGATATTCTACTATATGAGTGCAAATTTCTGGGCACTCTAGTGTTCAATCATCTTCCACCTTCGGATCACGAAAGGAACGCAAGCCAATCTACATCCTCAGGTCTAAGAAGATTGAACAGGGGCAACTATTGTACCCCAAAATTTGCCCTCCCATATTCTTCAAAGTTTGCCCAAGAATCATCTGCAGTTGGTTCAAGGCTACTCAAGGGTTGCACAGTTCAAATGCCTCCTAAGCCAATCAAAAACTAGGGTTTTGGTTCTCTCAAGAAATTGGAGGTTTTCAATGGTCCAATCAAGTCCCATAGGCCTACATACATTTCCAAGCATCCACATGTCAAGTCTCAAGGCTCACAGCATCAAGTTGCACAGTCAAAAGCCCTAATTGCTTCACAATCAACTGTAGGGGTAAAATGGTCATTTGGCAGTCAAAAGTCAGAATTTTTGGTCAACATCTTATTTTGAAGCCACAATCATCATTTGATCAAGTCTTGATCATGATTCCACAAGCATGGTTCAAAAATCATCAAGATGCCAAAGGTTTCTATTTTTGGACAGCTGAAAAGTCAACTGTAACTTGACCAGGGCATAAATTTTTCATGGTTCATCAGAAAAATCCCATCCAATGCTCATTTTGAAGGGGATGACATTTCCTACAACTCATCTTCACATTCCAAGTCCATGAAATGCTCTCACAAAAAGTTATCAATTTCTACATTATAGGTCAATTTCAAAAGTCAACAAAAAGGCACTTTAAGTCAAAGACCATAACTTGATATTGGTAAATCAAAATGACATGGGACCAAATGCATTTGTTAGAGGACTTCAAGACCTTTCCAAAATGTCCAATAACATGTTCATAGGATCAAAATTGAGCAAGATATGCATTGGAGAAGTTGGGAAATTTTTGGGAATTTGCAAAAGTCAACTTTGCCCAAAACACTTCATTTTTGCTAATGGGCCTCAAATTTCTTCTTGGATCTTTGTCCAAGGCCTATGCACGACCCATTGAGCTTAAATTGATTTATTTTCTTATTTTTAATTAATTAATTGAATTTTTTATTGATTATTAATTCATTTAATTGATTTAATTATAGGAAAATGCTAAGATATGTTTTTCAAATCTTTTGTGGAGCAAATAAACTCAACACATGCTGGAGATTTCGTTTTCCAATCAAAGAGACAAGAATATCCAAAATTGGCAAGTTTTATCAATCAAAAAGATGCAAAAATATTTGATTGGAAATCAAAGATGCAAAACATTATTCCATGGATTCTTGGATTATATTGTAACCTAAATCCATCATACTACAAATACTAAAGCTAACCCTAATGCCTGCAACGTGCCAGCTGCTGCAAAAACACCATTGCCATATTGGAAAAAAAACAAGAAAATTCAAAACTGTTTTCAGTGTTCTAGGGCAAACTAAGGACTTTTGTGGATCCAGGTACATTGCTGGGAGTCTCCAGAACGCGTGGCAATCAAAACCAAGCTCCAAAGCTCAAGAAACTGCCCAGAACAGATTCACAGTTTAGCTTTCTTTCTCATAATCGAAACTCATAATTCCTGCATATTTAATGGGATTTTTTGTATGCTTTGCATTGCTCTAACCTTTCTGAAGCTTTTGGTATTGGTTAATTGTCTTATGGTGCCCTGAAACGTAAGTCACCATTGGAGAATTCTAGGGTTTCCAAGCTCTTGATTTGGGGCTTTGCTATATAGGTAAAATTAGAACCTCCAACGCCTATGGTTGAGATCGCTGGAACGAGACAAACACAAAGCTACCCTCGCGCTCAATTTATATTGTGTATAGCTATATTCGCTATTTTCTCTTGTTGCAGGTTGTGGGGGTTTAAAACCCCCGCTATTTGATTGTTCTTGTTACAGGCCAAGCGAAGAAGATAATACGTGGAAGCGTGCCACTGGCCTATTCAAATATAACGCGCGTTTTTGTCAATTTCCAGCATATGCTTTGTTTTTTTTATATATTAATTTCATTTCCTATTATACTAACAAAGACAGGCGCTTGGCTTAGTGGTTGGTGAGGTGTTTGTGCATCATTGGGACCTGGGTTCGATTCCCAGGTCCTCCAAAATAGTTCTATTATTTTTCATAACATCTTCATATGCAGCGCTTGTCAAGGGTTCCACCATATACCCTCACGCCTCAGCATGCCAAGTGGTTATAAGCGTGCATCCAAAGGCCAGGGATGGTTGACCACGATGTTCTCCCGTCAAAGCCAGCATAGACCATCTAGAAAGTCAAAGCAGGCATGATTCTTAATGGGCCAAATTGCTTCTTCAAACCTCCATTCTTGGGTCAACACCCCCCTGGTTAATTACTTTTCTTTTAACTAACTATTTTTTATTATTAATATTATTTATTTAACTAACATAATTAATACTAATTTTCATAATAAACTCAGAATTAAATATTTATAATATTTTTATTATGTATTAATTTCATTATTAATTTATTTTGTAAATAAAATACTAACAAATTAATTAGTTTAATTAGTTAACTTTAACACTTTTTTACAATAAATAAAACAAACTTAGACTTAGGTTTTTTTTCTTTTAACTTTTAATTCCTTTTATTTTATTTTCATTAAAAACTTAAAAAACACAAAAAACATTTTTTCTTTTAATTAAATAATTAATTAGTACTAGGTTTAATATTTAATTAATTGCAAAAAAAGGACAAAACTTAATTCTTTTCTCAAAAAGGATCAAAACCCTAAGGACGTCCCGATTTAATTTCTTTTCGCACATTATTCTTATTTTGATTATTTATGTAACTGTTTCCGAGGATGTAATAGTTAATTAGGGTTTATCGCTTTATTTAATTTTCCGCATTTATTTCCAAAACGGGTTTTTGTTTTTGGCGATGTATAGACCCGCGCCTTGTAATAGCGTAGATTCATATTTCCGCACTTTATTTTCCGCACTCTTAACTGTTAAAATGCATGAAAGATTTGTATGAAAATTAAAAACAACTCGTAGATCACCAAAATGCATGTTCAAAGATAAATATAAACTGAAACAATACACTCGCACATGCCACTCCTAGGGTACGCCTCACTGGTTGCCTCG
Organism: Vicia faba; assembly: GCA_948472305.1. NCBI lineage: Eukaryota > Viridiplantae > Streptophyta > Magnoliopsida > Fabales > Fabaceae > Vicia > Vicia faba. The sequence continues at coordinate 78,532 of CATIWC010002030.1, read as the reverse complement.
AACGTGGTCGTCAAGTATAGGGTGTCTTAGAGGTCACCCTCCTGTCTAAAGATCCTGTTGCCTCGAAACGGTTGCCTCGGATAAAAAAGGATCTAGGACATTAGGGTTACTTCTAAGGTGTCCTACTATTGCTTCGGTGACCACATTGTCCCTTATAATCGAATTGACCCGAACACCTCCAACGACGGTGCTACCTACTTCTTAATAGTGGGATAGAACTGTTTAAAGGACTCTTACACAGCCTAATTCCTTAGAGTAGGTAGATTTCTCATGGGTACTTGCTCTCTCGAAACAAACAAAACATATTTTCACACTGACACTTTCAAAAGGTTTTCAAACAAATTTTTCATACACTCTTGAGGATGGATACAAGAGTTACTTAGAAATTTTTCAAACGAAACTTTTTCAAAACCCACTCACACTTGAAAAGCAAACAAATTTTGAAAACATAAGAGCAAGTACCTAAGAGCCCGTGGATAACCACGGATAGAAAGGGTGCTAACACCTTCCCTTTCTATAAATCTACCTCCCGAACCGAGAAACATTCTCGAAAAGGAATTTTGTTGTGCTTTTGTCCTTTCCTTGTTGGAGAACATAAAAGACGGTGGCGACTCTTGCTTACCGCGACATTTCGCGAACCAGCTTAAAAAACAGTCAGTTCTATTTCCACCGATCACAACTGTCAAGTATAAAATCAGAGGTCTCCCTTCAACTGGTGGCATCAGGATGTGTGGCTCCTGGAGATACTCTTTGATTCTTTCGAAAGAGGCTTGGCATTCATCATTCCAACGTACCACTTGATCTTTCTTCTGTAGCTTGAAGATTGGCTCACAAGTAGCAGTTAGGTGTGAGATGAATCAGGCAATATAGTTCAGTCGTCCCAGAAAGTCTCTGACCTCTTTCTCTGTCTTGGGAGCTGGCATCTCTTGTATGGCTTTCACCTTGGCAGGGTCCACTTGAATACCTTTGTCGCTTACAACGAAACCTAGTAGCTTACCAGATCTCACCCCAAAGTTGCACTTGTTCGGGTTCAATCTCAGCTTGTACAACTTCAACCTGTCAAACAGCTTCTGGAGATGGTCAAGGTGTTACTCCTCAGTCTGGAACCTTGCAATCATATCGTCGACGTATACTTCAATCTCATGATGGATCATGTCATGAAACAAAGCAACCATGGCATGCTGATACGTTGCCCCGACATTCTTTAGTCCAAAAGGCATGACCTTGTAGCAAAAGGTACCCCACTGAGTAACAAAGGTGGTCTTCTCCATGTCTTCGGGAGCCATTTTTATCTGATTATAACCGAAGAAACCATCCATAAAGGAGAATACCTTGTGCTGTGCAGTATTGTCAACCAGAACGTCGATGTGAGGTAGAGGGAAGTCATCCTTAGGGCTTTCCCTGTTCAAATCCCTGTAGTCAACACACATTCGGACCTTACCGTCCTTCTTCGGTACCGGAACCACATTGGCGACCCACTGAGGGTAAGAAGTCAGTGCTAGAAAACCGGCATCAAATTGTTTCATAACTTCAACCTTGATTTTCTCAGACATCTCTGGGCGCATACGGCGAACCTTCTATTTCACTGGAGGACAGTCTTCCTTGGTAGGCAGGCGATGAACCACAATGTCGGTATCGAAACCAGGCATATCTTTGTAAGACCAGGCAAAGATCTCAACATAGTCACGCAGCATCTGAATCAACCGTTGTTTCACACTAAGCTCCAGATTTGCACCGATCTTAAATTCCTTCTTGTCTGTCTCAGTACCCAGATTCATTGTTTCCACTGGCTCTTCATGTGGCTGAATGGCCCTCTCTTCCTGGAGTAGCAGTCTTGCAAGTTCACCAGGAACTTCGTAATCATCTTCACCTTCGTCTTCGGCTAAGTTGATCGGATTTTCAAAGTCATAACCGACGGTAGCAGAGTCGTTACCAGTGAGATCCAGAGTGGATGTGGACCTGTATACGTGAGTGTGTGTAAAATAGTTGTTTTGCAATATATAATAAAGAAAGACAAGGAGCGCAAGATTTGAAATGCAAAAAACGTCCAATGCTTTTATTAATGATATATGGAAATGACACACAAAAGCCCTGGCAAATGAAGCCACAGTGCCCTGGGTAAGACACCGGGCCATAAAGTTTCAAAACATTATCTATTACAAATTCAAAATAAAAAGTTTCATTACTGGGTAACAAAAGTAATAGGGATGAAGTCCTTTGCTGTCCAGTTGCTTGGTCCACCGTTGGTCGTAGCATAGATCCAGCTGTCGAATTCAGACTCTTCTACATCTTCTTCAATGACATTCATTCCCGAGTTGCTGATGAACATAGGAGGTCTTCCGATCCTTGCACTTCGAACAACCCTTTGAGCTTCTACAGTGAAACCCAAACCAAACTTGTTAGTCTTCTGAGTAAAATCAGGGAGTCAGCCCCAATTTGCACACTCACCCTTCTCAATAACAGCCAGAGCATCTTTTAAGGAAGCCATCTTCATAGGAGAATCTTCAACCACGGTCTCAGCTGATGCCAATGTCTGGGGAACCTCTTCAAAGTGCTGGAATGAGGTCTCAATGAACTCCCCATCCATCTCTACGTATCTGAACGAGTTGAGATGGCTGACCATATACTCTTCCTCCCCTTGTACTGTCACAATCTTCCCTCTGACAGGGTACTTCAGCTTCTGGTGGAGCGTTGAGGTTATGGCCCCAGCTTTATGGATCCATGGACGACCAAGCAAACAAGAGTAGGATGGCCGAATGTCCATTACATAGAACGTAGAATTGAATACCTGAGAGCCAACTTTAATTGGAATATCAACTTCACCGTGCACCATCCTTTTAGACCCATCAAAGACCCTGACGACGATGTTACTTGGTTTTAGCTCTAACCCTTCGCAATCCAACCGGTCTAGAGCTTTTTTGGGTAAGACGTTCAATGAGGAACCAGTATCAACCAATACATGTGCAAGAGTAGTGCCCCTGCATTCAATGGAGACATGCAGGGCATCGTTATGATTTTTCCCCTTGGCAGTCAAATCAGCGTCAGAGAAACCCAAACCATTATCAGCAGTTAAATTGGCCACACAATCCGTAAACTGATCAGCTGACGTCTCTTGTGGCACGTGGGCAGTCTTCAGAAAGGTAATCAGAGCCTTGGCATGGGCCTCTGAGCACAACAATAGTGACAATATATAAATCTTGGATGGGGTTTGCCCCAGTTGCTCAACTACGTTGTAATCACTCTTCTTAATAATCTTTAGAATCTCTTTCATCTCCTGTTTGGAAGCTTCAACAGTAATCGTCTTTGGTGCCTTCGTCTGGGCAGGCACATCCGTGGTGATCCCTTTGCCCCGAGCGTCAGATGACTCGTCGACAGGGGTAAGGATAGGAACTTGATCAGGAATAGTGGTAGGTACACTTGCAGGTGTAATAACGACAGGTCTTCAGACAGTTGGTGAAGCAATATCAGGTGAGAAAAGTCTACCGCTGCGGGTGACTTTAGTAGGTCCAGTAATGTTGCTGACGCCGGTATCAACATCCAACTCTTGCTTAACTCCATGAAAATAAACATCAGCCTCATAGTGCCAAGGGACAACTTTGTCAGAGGTGTAGGGGATGGGCCCTGGAACAGTGATAATCACAGGTGCGATTTTCGGAACAAATGTAATTCTAACAGGCTTCCTCGAGGGAGCCTTGGAAGAATTATCGAAAATGGTAATGATGGCGACTTCTTCAGTAGGAATGGAAGGAACAACAGTCTTCTCAAACAGGATCTCCTTACTATCCATCAGGTTTTGGATACCTGACTTCAGGAATGGGCAACCGGTAGGTAAAACAAAACACATATGGCAACCTTCGTCATATCCCGGAAATAAACCGGCTAGCAACAGGTTCTTCTTGACAGTCATCAGAGGGGTAACAATGTCATCTACAGAAACTACAAACAAGTCTTCCTCTACAACATTCACTCCATGTTTGGACATGGGACCAATCACAACATTAGGCCTCTCGTACGCCTCGAACTCAATCTCCTTTGCATCAATTAAGTCTTGTATCTTGTTCTTTAATGCCCAACAATCATCTGTATTATGCCCCGGGCTATCGGAGTGATAAGCGCAGCGGGCGTTAGGGTTATACCTTGGTGATGTTGTATTTGAATTCTTTGGGGGTTCCCTTAGAGTCACCAGATTAGTCTTTAGAAACTGTGGCAGAATCGGAGATAAGGTCATGCTGAGACGAGTGAATTGCCTCTTAGGTCTCTCATCCTTTTGTTGATTGTTGTACTGAGGAGCACCAACAGGTTTTGAAATAACAACCGCATTGACAGCTTGGCGGTGTTCAGGTCTATTCTGTCTTCTTGCACTGTAGACATCACTGGACTCTTTCTTAAACGGCTTCTTCTCGGTGCTCGAGGAGGCACCCTTTTGTATCTTCCCAGCCTTAATACCAGCTTCAATCCTCTCGCCAGTCAAAATAAGATCTGTAAACCCAGATGAAGAGCTTCCAATCAAATGGTTAAAGAATGGACCAGACAGGGTCCCCAGAAACATATCAACAAGTTCACGATCAGCCAAAGGTGGTTGCACCCTTTCGGAAAGGTCTCTCCATTTTTGAGCATAATCTTTAAATCCTTCACCCGTTCCCATTGATATACCCTGGAGTTGGGTACGCGTAGGAGCAAGGTCGGAGTTGTACTGATACTGCCTGTAGAATGCAGTAGCCAAATCTTCCCAACTGCGGATACTGGCTCCATCCAACTGATAGAACCACTCAAGCTGAGTCCCTGAGAGACTATCTTGAAAGAAATGGATCCATAAGTTCTTATCAGCAGTGTAAGGCTGGATCTTCCTCACATATGACCGGATGTGCAACTTCGGACAGGAAACTCCGTCATACTTGGCAAAGGCTGGTGCCTTGAACTTATGGGGAATCACCACCCCAGATGATAGACCTAGATCTCTGAAGTCCAGACCGGGTACCTTCTGAATTTCCATAGCGCTCAAACGGTCTTCCAGCTGTTTGTACTTATCCTCAACAGGAGGATACTGTTCTTCATCGTAGTCCGTCTCGTTGTCGGAGACCACAGGGCTAGGAGCCCTCCTTTCTTGTGGACTATCTTTCCCTCCAGATGAGGTGGTCAAATCAACTTCATTCTGCAGCCTGTTCCCAAACCTGTGTCCTGTGTTAAACAGGATGGTCCTCTTTTTCTTCTTCTTCTTCTCTTTCAGAATCAAGGTCTTCAGGTCCTGCTGACCCTTAGCTAGATTCATGAACAGTTCCTGAAATTGGGCATTCTGAGCCTGGAGGGCCTTGATAGCTTGCTCAGTTGAAGGTTCAGTAGACATGATGATTGCTGAAATAAACAGCGAAGAAGATAAGAGACTTGTAAAGGGTACCTGTTTATGAAGTGCATGGGATGAAATGCATATGATTTATGATTTCAAAGACAATCGGGATTCAAATTTGTAAACAAGAAAAGAAACACACTTTATTAGATTTAAACTTCAAAATTTAAATTGTTCAACAAATTGCCCTCAAGGCGTTACAAAAATGGAAATACTGAAAAGTAAACAAAAACTGGAAAGGAAATCATCAAAGGTCCATCAATGCTCCCATGGTCTCTTCTTCTCAGTGCAGACATAATCATTCAGGATCCGCTCGTTCTCCAGTTGCCTAGTCAGCTTCTGGATCTTCTAATCTTGTTCATTGAACTTCTCTCGATAAGAATCCCGTTCATCCCTCAACTGCATCCAAGACCTCTTTAGTGCCCCAATATCAGTGGGCATATAAGGGTGGAGAATGGTTGGAAGAACCCCTTCTTCATTAGCAACTTCAAGAGTGACAGGACGGACAGCTTCATATGGCATACCTAGCTTCTGGGCACGGATGCAGACCCATCTAAGATATGGCTCCATTGGCAAGAAGTCTTTGGGCCCAACTCATGTGGATCTGATTGGTGAACTCTGTCCCAAGCCCTTATGAATCTACGACGTAGCTCGTCGCTATCTCCCTGAAAATCAAAGATGATATGAGGCATCAACATCTCATGAGGCCCTTCTCTTCTGGCTCTTCCAAACTGACGAAGAGCTAAGCATGGGTTGTAAGAAATCCCTCCATGGGTTCCTAGAAATGGAACATTATGATACTCTCCACAACGATCAATGACAGTCACCTCATCCATACCTTTGAGAGTCCAAATAATGTCATTGTGAGAAAGAGACATCACCCTATAAGCCCAGCCCATTCCTTCTTTGTTCTTCAGCACTGACTTAGGGAGGTGCGAAATAAACCACCTCGACAATAAAGGAGCACAGCACATCAAAGTTCCCCGCTTTCGGGCAGTACGAGCATAGAGCTGATGAAGGATGTCACCCAAGAGAGTGGGTACAGGGTTCTGAGAGATGAAGATCTTTATGGCATTAATATCAACAAAAGTGTCAGGATTCGGAAACAATACCAAGCCATAAATCAGAAGAGCCAGAATATCCTCGAACGCCTTAAAGTCTAGGCTATCCCAGAAGTAGTTAGCCTTGCCAACCAAGAACTTAGTCAGAAATCCTTTAGCTCCACTCCTAGTCTCCCAATTAGCCATTACCTCCTCTTTGGTCAAATTAAGGGCTGCAGCAATCTCTTCGGGCCTAAGAGTCTTCTCCCAACCAGTAAACGGAGTCTGTTCCAAAACAGAGATACCGAGAAGTTCAGAAAACTCTTCTAGGGTGGGAACCAACTGATAGTCTTGAAAAGTGAAGCAATGGTACAACAGATCATAAAACTGGACCAGGACACTCATCATTTGTTCGTCCAATTTGGAGGTGACCAAACTGATAAGAGAACCGTGCCTCCTGATGAAGGAAGTAGTGTCTGGCATCCTGACAACCAACTCTTTAAGCAAGGTAGGGACTTGGACAAAGTTGATCCGGATAGTATTCTTACGCACGGGCATCATGATGACCTACAAAACAGAGCAAAGATGAAACCCTCTTGTCTTTGAAATAGGTTAGTCCTTATGCAAGATGTATGCAATGTTATGATGTCATGATGTCATGATAAAGGCACACCACAAGTATCCACAAAAAGCAAACATGGTAAAGGCACACAAGTCACACTGAGAGCCCTTAGATTTCAGGCTGGCATGGAGCTTAGGTACTATCCTCTTTCAGTTCAGTTGGTTTAAACCTGTCCTAAAAATAGTAACCGGGTTCTAGAGGATCTCAATATCACTGACTACCCTCAATCGGTCATAATTCCAGTTTAGCAACCTTTTCTTGCGGCCGGAATCATCGCGAGAGTTTAGTCTCAATGAGTGTAGCATATTGCTACTGTTCTATGGCCAAGTTGGTCAATTTAAGGTTCTAAGGTCAGTTAGTGCTTAATGACTCCTTAGAAGACCCATATTCTCCTTGTTCCAACACAAGGAATATCGGTACAAACTAAAGTGCCACACCAACGTAGCTACTGCTTCATCTGTATCGGTCTACGCCGTACAGATCCCTCACAGTTTATTGCTACTTACCTAAAGGGTATCCCCAGATCCGGTTTAGGATCTATAGAACTCTGATACAAGCCCACAAAATTAAAGCATACAAAGCATACAATTGAAAACACAATGATCTAATCCTAAGGTACACCTCACTTATATTATCCCCAGCAGAGTCGCCAGTTCTGTGATCGGTGGGAATGAGAACTGACTGTTTTGGAATGCTGGTTCGCGTTTTGCGTTTGTTTTCGCAAAATGTCGCGGTAAGCAAGAGTCGCCACCGTCTTTTATTTTATCCAACAAGGAAAGGACAAAAGCACAGAAAAATTCCTTTTTGAGATATTTCTCTGGTTCGGGAGGTAGATTATAGAAAGGGAAGGTATTAGCACCCTTTCTATCTGTGGTTATCCACTGGCTCTTAGGTACTTGCTCATTGTGTTTTCAAAAGTTTGATTTTCTTTGTGATTGTGGGTTTGAAAAGAGTTTTTGTTTGAAAGAGAGTGTAAGTGCGAAAAGTTTTATTTTGTTTTTTTTAAAAGGAGCAAGTACTTAAGAACCATCTACCTACTCGAAAAAGGAATTAGTCTGTACAAATTTCCTTTAGACAATGCTATCCTACTATTGAGGAGTAGGTAGCACCGTCATTGGAGTGGGTCAATTCGATTAAGGGACGTGTGGTCATTAAAGCAATGTTCAGACGCCTTAGTAGTAACCCTAATGTCTTAGATCATTTTTTCGAGGCAACCGTTTCGAGGCAACTATGATCTTTGGATAAGAGGGCGACCTCTAAAACTTCCTATACTCACTGACCTCGTTCGAAGGCAACCAAGTGAGGTGTACCCTAAGAGTGTGTATGTGCGAGTGTATTATTATCAGTTATTTTTATCTGCACATGTCATGGGTGAGCTATGTTGATTTTAAGTTCATACATTGGATCTTGTCATGCATTCCCTATTATCAAACATCTAACATTGTATATTGTGCGGAAATTAAATTATGGGAAATTAAATGTAAGCTATTACAAGGCGTCGGGTATTTACATCGCCAAAAACAAGCTCTTTAATTTAAATTGCGGAAAGTAAAATAAAGCGATAAATAATTAAAGTCCTAATTTAAAAACTATTACATTCCCGAAGCAATTACATTATTGGATAAAAATAATACGCGTGCGAGAAAATTAAATCGGGGCATTTTTAGGGTTTTGACCCTTTTTATTAAAGAAAGAGATTTTTTTGTTATTTTTGAATTAAATGGAAATTAATATTAAGTTAATAATTGAATTAATTAATTAAATGAAAATATTTTTGGGTTTTTTTATATTTAAGGAAATAAAATAAGAATGATTAAAATTATTAAAAAGCCTAATTCTACATTAATTTTAATTTATTGTAAAAATATTAATGTTAAACCTATTTAAACTAAATAAATCAATTAATGTTTATTTACAAAAATAAATAATGAAATTAATGATGAAAATAATATTTTTATGTTTTCTGGTTTTTTTATTAAGAAAAAAAATATAATTTGTTAGTGAGATAAATAATAATTAACAAAATAATTAAATAAAAGAAATGTAAAGAGAAAAAGAAATAAACCAAAATGGGGGGTTTGGGCCTGAAGCTGGGTGTATGTTTGGCAATTCTGAGGCCCAAAAACGTCCCAGCCTATTTGACTTTTCCATCCAATGCGTGCTTGTTGACCAGGGTTCATGGTGAACCTTCAATCTTAGCCACCAGATTTGGCCTGAAGGCCATCTGACACGTTGATCTTTGAGGCATATGGTGGACCAATGCCTTGGAGAGTACATGCAATCACTTGAAGAAAAAATCAAATAAGTGTTTTGGGGGACCTGGGATTCGAACCCAGGTCCCATTGCTCACATGCCAGCGCTCCAACCACTCCACCACTGCTTAATAGTTGTTAGTATAATAAGCAAACAAAAATATATTGGAAACAAACGACTATGCCTAAAAAATAAAAAAGTGGCGCGCTGATTTGAATTGGCCGGTTAGGAGAGGACGCGTGGTCGTCTTCTTCACAAACCCCTGGTTTTTAACCTGCGAATTTTTATCCGCAGGAAGATCCGTAACTCGCTTCCAAAATTCGTTCTAGGCCATGAAAATACCATCCAAGAACATGGATGTGATCGTCTCTGCCTCCTGAGTATCCCTATAACCATTATTTGACCCAATTTTTCCTGTAACTCAAATGCCTAAAAACAACACAAGAAAACCCTAGATTCGGGCATTGTAATACAGGCTATGAAAATCAAATTGAATAATGCAGAATTGTTAGAATTTAAACGTTAAGCATGATGGTACAAGTAAATTGGCAAAAAGATGCAAGAAAAACGATTTACGATGCCATGTCCAGAGTCGTATTCAAGAACGCTTACAGTGTGTTTGGGGCTGCTTCAAGGCTGGATTTTGATCCCTTTGGCTTCAGTGAATGCCAGGCTAGAAGGCTATGTCAAGCTTTTGGACTGAATCGTGCTCTAATATTGATTTTGATCTTCCACTTTTTCACAATTTTTTCAATTCTTGTTTGGCCGTCTCTTGCAGTTTTTTCATCCTGTTCTTGGTTGCTTTAGGTTGTATATGTATCAAGCAAGCAACTAGGTCAAATCTTGGGCTTCCAATCTTTGTGCATTCATGGTTTGGGATTTGATATGGTCACCATTGATAAGCTTTCCAAAAATGCCTCAAATCTGATTTTTTGTGCATAATAAGACCTGATACGAATTTTATTAGGTGTATCTTGTTAATTGAAAGCTACAATGATCAAAAAAATCTCATTCCATTAATTTTTGGATTTTATTTGAATTAATATAGATTTAAAATGAATTAAATCAACAAAAATTAAATAAAATAGAAAAATAAATGTTTGGTCATGAAATTGAATATGGGACATGTGTGTGGTGTGATAAGACCAAATCAAGTGGAAAAAAGTGGGCCCTTTTGTTAAAAATTAGAGTTTGGAGGATAGTTGACTTTTGGCAATTTTGGAAAAATGCCCAACTTCACCAATGCATAACTTCTTCAATTTTGAACTTTTGGAAGTGTTCTTGGACTTTTTAGAAACCTTGAGATGTCCTCTAACCAACCCTTTTGGTCTCATATCATTTTGATCTTCCATGCTCAAGTTATAAGCTTTGGAAAAAAAGGTATTTTTGTTGACTTTCAAAAATGACCTATAATGTCCAAATTTGTAACTTTTTGTGAGTGAATTTCTTGATCTTGGGGTGTGAAGATGGATTGTAGGAAATTTCATCCTATTCAAAATGAGCTTTGGATGGGTCATTTCTAATAAAGTATGAGAAAGTCATGCTTGGTCAAAGTTGAGTTGACTTTTCCTACAAAACCCTAATTTAGCAACTTTTGAATCTTGATGAATCTTGAGCAATCCTTGATGAATCATGATCAACCCTTGATCAAATGATGAATTATCCTTCAAAATGAGAATGTTGACAAAAAATCTTGAGGTTTGACTGTCCATAGGTCACATTTGACTTTTGCCCTAGCACCGTCGATTTTTGGACCTCTTGAGCCATCTTGAACAACTTTGGAGATGATGCTTGACATGTCTGGAGAAATATGGGAGGGCAAATTTTGGGGTACAAAAAAAGTCAATTGGGACAATGAGGCTCCTCGGATTATCATTGAAAGATTGGAAGAACCTGCACATTGCTGTGATCTTGAGACTGAAGAAGTAGCAGATAAACCCTGGTATCATGAGGTGAAAAAGTATCTTGAAGTTCAGGAATACCCCGAGGGTGCATCTGTTAATGACAAGAAGTTTCTGAGGAGGTTCGCAGCAAAGTTCTTCATCAGCAATGGCATTCTTTACAAACGTAACCATGATTTGACCTTACTGCGTTGCGTGGATAAGAATGAAGCAGAAAGGATCATGGCGGAGTTACATGAAGGTACTTTCAGAACTCATTCCAGTGGACACACCATGGAAAAGAAAATCCTACGGGAAGGATATTATTGGTCCATAATGGAAGCTGACTGTTATCAGCATTCTCGGACATGTCACAAGTGTCAAGTCTATGCTGATAAGGTGCACATACCTCCAGTTCCTCTGAACGTCTTGACATCACCTTGGCCTTTTGCAATGTGGGGCATTGATATGATCGGCGAGATCAGACCTACGGCATCCAACGGGCATCGTTTCATCCTGGTAGCAATTGATTATTTTACGAAGTGGGTTGAAGCGGCTTCCTTTGCTACTGTAACCAAGAACGTCGTGGCACGGTTCATTCGGCATAATCTGATCTGTCGATACGGTGTACCAGAGAGGATTATTATGGACAATGGTACCAATCTCAACAACAAGATGATCACTGAGCTCTGCGAGCAATTCAAGATACAGCATCACAACTCTTCTCCCTACCGGCCGAAGATGAATGGGGCTGTCGAAGCGGCTAATAAGAACATTAAGAAGATTGTGCAGAAGATGACAGTGACATACAAAGACTGGCACGATATGTTACCATTTGCTCTTCATGGGTACTGTACCTCAGCACAGACATCAACAGGGGCAACACCCTATTCCTTGGTTTATGGCATGGAGGCAGTCTTGCCTATTGAAGTTTATATACTCTCTCTTCGGATCATGAAGGATGCAGGTTTGAGTGAAGATGACTGGATTCAGACCCGACTTGATCAGCTGAACCTAATCGACGAAAAGAGACTTACTGCTATTTGTCATGGTCAGACGTACCAAAAACAGATGATCAAGGCATTTAACAAGAAAGTCAGACGACAAGAGTATCAAGTTAGCGACCTGGTAATCAAGCGCGTTATTCTACCTCAAGGTGATCCCAGAGGCAAATGGACCCCTACTTACGAAGGGCCATTTGTGGTTAAGAACATTTTCTCAGGAGGAGCTATGATTCTAACCACAATGGATGGTGACGACCTTCCTCACCTCGTCAATGCAGACATAGTAAAAAGATACTACGCATAATCAAAGACCCACTAGGTTGACTGGCCTAGGCAAAAATAAGGGCTTCCCGGCGAACCAAAAGGGTTCGGGCAAAAATAAGGGATGAAAATGAAAAAAATCTGTACACTCGGCAAGTCGAAAACCTGAAAAGGCGGCTTGGAAAAAAAAGGGTATCCCGGTGGACTGAAAACCCGAAAGGGCAGTCCAGGAAAAAATTAGGGATCAAAGCGTAACACTATGTCTCATTGGATCACCTTGCATCCAGACTTCGGTATCGACTATCAAGCTCGGATGGCACTAATCAACCTGATTCATCTTCAACTGGCAGCAAAGTGATGAGATGCTTGAGGATATAAAGGCAATAGCAGAGTTGGAACCCAGTGGGATCATTCACATAGCAGTTTTGTTTAGTTTTTCACAAATTGTGTAAATTCTATTTGTTCGGCGGCGTTCTCTTACTAGGACGTCGGCCTCTTGTACGAAAAATGCCTATTTACATGCCAAACTTCAAAATCAATACAATTCATTTTCAAAAAAAAAATTTCAAACTGTTTTTCCTTTATCTGTTTTGTTTTGAAAAGAACGTCCAATGTTCATTTTTGATATATGCATTTGACATTAATTGCTACTCATGAATATTTACATGCGAAACAAAAGATGAGTTACAGGTAACATCAGAAACAGGGACAATAAGAATTGTCCGAGCTGTATGGTTGCTCTGTTCACCAGGTACAAAGGTAGATTCAGCTGAAGAATACGGCTAAGATAATTTCACTCCCCGCAGAGTAAAGTAGTAATGATAGCTCTCCCAGCTGAGACTTGCAACTATGAACAAATCAATAATACTCTCCCCAAGCAGAGTTAGTCTACCATCAGCACTAAAAGGGTCTTAATATTCCCCAGCGGAGTGTAAGAATATTTCTCAGCAAGTATAAGAGTATCTCCGGCAGTCTTAATATTCCTCAACGGAGTATAAGAATGTTCCCCGACAGAATACAAGATACCCCCAGTGGAGTCAATATTTTCCCAGCACGGTCTAAGAAAGCTTCCCCAACGGAGTTGAATCATCACCCACAGTAGACTCTAGAATCTTATCCCCTGCAGAGCACAAATAAATCTCCCCAGCCAAATTCAGAGGGTTTTCCCCACAAGAGTCTAACAGGATTATCCCTAGCAAGTTACAACTGAAAGTTCATCCCCAGCGAAGTTCTTTCCTTTCAAAAGCAAGAACTCAATCCTCAACAGATTTATTATCACCAGCAACGGTAATCCATCCCCAACGAAGTTCTTTCCTTTCACAAACAGGAGTTCAATCCTTAAACAGATTTAATATCACCGGCAACGGTAATCCATCCCCAGCGGAGTTTATCATTGAAATCCCCAGCAGAGCTTATCAGCGGAATCCCCAGTAGAGTTTATCAGTGACATTCTCAGCAGAACGTCTCTTCCCCACAGAGTAATTCCCCTCGGAGTATTCTCCTCATCAGTTTATTCCCCAACAGAGTCATCCTCTCCTGCAGGTTTATTCTTGCAATCATCTTCGTTCATCATCCCCAGTGGAAACGAAGAATTCAACTCTATTCTCCAACAGCTATCTGGGATTTATTTTCCCCAGCTAAAACATCACATTTCCATACATCATAATACATGCATATACGCATCATATCACACAATCTCATTTATGTTGAGAACATCATTGCTTGATCCATATCATGCATTGCATATGACTGACCTTTACCTTTGATGCGAACGCAGTCAAAGGAGACAAAACCAGTTAAATCGATTCCTAAAGATTTTTCTGATGCAAACGCAGTCAAAGGAGACAAAACCAGTTAAATCGATTCCTAAAGATTTTTCTGAGGCCAACTCGTCAATGGAGACAAAACCAGTTAAATCGATTCCTAAAGATTTTTCTGAGGCCAATTCAGTCAATGGAGACAAAATCAGTTAAATCGATTCCTAAAGATTTTTCTGAGGCCAATTCAGTCAATGGAGACAAAATCAGTTAAGTCGATTCCTAAAGATTTTTCTGAGGCCAATTCAGTCAATAGAGACAAAATCAATTAAATTGATTCCTAAAGATTTTTCTGAGGCCAACCAGTCAATGGAGACAAAATCAGTTAAATTGATTCCTAAAGATTTTTCTGAGGCCAACCAGTCAATGGAGACAAAATCAGTTAAATCGATTCCTAAATATTTTTCTGAGGCCAACCCGTCAATGGAGACAAAACCAGTTAAATCGATTCCTAAAGATTTTTTTGATGCGAACGCAGTCAATGGAGACAAAACCAGTTAAATCGATTCCTAAAGATTTTTCTGATGCGAACGCAGTCAATGGAGACAAAACCAGTTAAATCGATTCCTAAAGATTTTTCTGATGTGAACGTCGTCAATGGAGACAAAACCAGTTAAATCGATTCCTAAAGATTTTTCTGATGCGAACACAGTCAATGGAGACAAAACCAGTTAAATAGATTCCTAAAGATTTTTCTGATGCGAACACAGTCAATGGAGACAAAACCAGTTAAATCGATTCCTAAAGATTTTTCTGATGTGAATGCAGTTAATGGAGACAAAACCAGTTAAATCAATTCCTAAAGATTTTTCTGACACCAATCCAGTCAAAAGAGACAAAACCCCTCTGGTCCAGTTAAATCGATTCCTAAAGATTTTTCTGACGCCGATCCAGTAAAAGTTTAGACAACCTACCAACAATCTTCAAATGGAATCTGTAAGCCCATTCCCGACATCACAATGCTGATACCACTTCATGCGAGTGCAAATTTCTAGGCACTCTAGTGTTCAATTATCTTCCACCTTCGGATCACGAAAGGCCCGAAAGTCAATCTATATCCTCAAGTTTAAGAAAACTAAACAGGGGCAACTGTTGTACCCCAAAATTTGCCCTCCCATATTTCTCAAGATATTGCAAGAACAATCTCCAAGTGGTTCAAGGTTGCTCAAGAAGTTGGACAGTCAAATCATCTCCTAAGGCAGTCAATCTCAAATTATGGTTTTGTGTTGCATCAAGGTCCTTGCATCCAAATGACCTCAAGTGCTCCCCAATGTCCTAATATGTTCTCAAGTTAATCCATGTCAAATTCCTAGCCTTGCATAGGAAGTTTGGTCAGTCAATTGCTCAAGAGGCCCAAAAATCTACTATGTTAGGGCAAAAGTCAACTGTGACCTATAAATAGTCAAACCTCAAGATTTTTTGTCAACATTCTCATTTTTAAGGATAATTCATCATTTGATCAAGGGTTGATCATGATTCATCAAGGGTTTCTCAAGATTCATCAAGATTCAAAAGTTGTTAAATTAGGGTTTTGTAGGAAAAGTCAACTCAACTTTGACCAAGCATAACTTTCTCATAATTTATGAGAAATGACCCATCCAAAGCTCATTTTGAATAAGATGCAATTTCCTACAATCCATATTCACACCCCAAGATCAAGAAATGCACTCACTAAAAGTTACAAATTTGGACATTATAGGTCATTTTTGGAAGTCAACAAAAACACCTTTTTTTCCAAAGATTATAACTTGAGCATGGAATATCAAAATGAAATTAGACTAAAAGGGTTGGTTAGAGGATATCTCAAGGTTTCTAAAAAGTCCCAGAACACCTCCAAAAGTTCAAAATTGAAGAAGTTATGCATTGTTGAAGTTGGGCATTTTTCCAAAATTGCCAAAAGTCAACTATCCTCAAAACTTCAAATTTTGTCAAATGGGCCCACTTTTTTTCCACTTGATTTGATTTTGTCACACCACACACGTGTCCTATCTTCAGCCTTGTGTCCAATTATTAATTTTTCTATTTTATTTGATTTTTATTGATTTAATTCATTTTAAATCAATTTAAATCCAAATAAAATCCAAATCTTAATCACTTGGTATCTTTTTGATCATTACAGGTCTTAATTATCATGATGTACACAATCAAACTCGTATCAAGCCTTATTATGCACAAAATATTGGATTTGGACATATTTGGAAGCTTTTTCAATGGAGGATCATATCATATCTTCAATCATCAAAGCTCATGGATTCAAAGCCCAAAATTAAACCTAATTCATTCCATTATACATGTACAAGCTAGAGGCACGAAAATAAGAACCAAGAGGCTGCACAAAATCACAAGAACAAACTTGAAAAAAGCTTGAAAAGTTGGAATCTGAAATCCATCCTAGAGTCGTTTTCAAGGCCAAAACTCCACGCTATCTTCTTGCTTGACATCCACTGAAGCTATTGGAATCAAAAGCAAGCCCTGAAACATCCCCAATCGCGATGTAAGTCTTCTTGAACATGGCCTTGTACACGAAAACATAACCTCTTATTCTTGCATCTTTTTGCCAAAATCTTTGCACAATCATGCTAATCGGTCCATTTAGAGACTTTTTGCAATATTTGATTTCGTTTTTGTAGCCTGTAACCCTGTACCCGAAACTAGGGTTTTGGTTCTTATTTTTTAGGCATTTCAGTTTCAGGAAAAATTGGAACAAACCATGGACATAAATGAAATCAGGAGGAAGAGACGAGGATGATAATGGTCTCAGAATTCGTCTCCATAGCCTAGAGACGATTTTAGGATCGAGCCATGGATTTTGTTGCGGATTCAAATCCGCAGGAAAAATAACCAGGGTTCTTTGGGGAAGACGATGACGCGTCCCTTCCCAATTGGCCTATTCAAAATATTCGCGCTATTTTTTTTATTTCCAGGCATAATTATTTGTTTTCTATATAATAGTTGTTGTCTATTATACTAACAAAAGCAGCAAAGTGGCGTGGTGGTTAGTGCGTTTGTTCAATGACTCATGGGACCTGGGTTCGAATCCCAGGTCCCCCATATATTTGTTGAATTTTGTTCATAGGTATTCCAGTACATGCCAAGGCCTAAGATCCATCATATACCATCATTCAATCAGGCGCCAGATGGCCTCCAGGCCAAATCCAATGGTCTAGATTGAGCATCCACCATATGCCAAGGTCAACATGTCAACATGGAATCAGAAAGTCAAACGCAGGCTGACTTGTATTGGGCCAAGGAACTGCAAATCACACCCTCCAATTTGGGCCTGAACCCCATTGGGTTATTTCTTTTCCTCTTTATATTTTCATTTTATTTATTTTGTTTTAATTATTATTTTTATTGTTTAAACTAACCAATTAATAAATTTTCCTCATAAAATCAGAAAACACAAAAAATATTATTTTTATTTATTAAAATTAAATTCATCATTTTATTTTTGTAAATTAATTAATTTAATCAATTTAGCTTTAATTAGGTTTAACTTTTAATATCTTTTGCAAATAATTAAAATTAATGTAGAATTAGGTTTTTACTAACTTTTAATCAATTTATTTTATTTCCTTAAATATTCAAAAATCCAAAAACATCTTTTAATTAATTTATTTATTTATTTATTTAATTAACTTAGATCTAATTTCTTTTTTTAATTCAAAAATAAACAAAAAAAGGCTTTCTTTTCAAAAAAAGGGTCAAAACCCTAAAATTTTCCGCATCCGATTTAATTTCTTGCACGCGATCCATTTGATTCCAATATTGTAATTGTTTCCCGGTATGTAATAGCTTTTAATTAGGACTTTTATTTTATCACTTTCTTTTATTTTCCGCATTTTAAATTAAAGGGTTGTTTTTGGCGATGTAAATACCCGACGCCTTGTAATAGTTTAGATTTAATTTCCGCAAATTTAAATTCCGCAATTATACACTGTTAGATGTTTGATAATAGGGAATGCATGACAAGATCGAATGTATCAACTTAAAATCAACATAGCTCACCCATTGACATGTACAAAGATAAAATTAACCGAAATAACACACTCGCACATGCGCACTCTTAGGGTACACCTCACTTGGTTGCCTTCGAACGTGGTCATTAAGTATAGGAAGTTTTAGAGGTCGCCCTCTTTTCCAAAGATCATAGTTTCCTCGAAACGGTTGCCTAGGAAAAATGATTTAAGACATTAGGGTTACCGCTAAGGCGTCCTAATATTGCTTTAGTGACCACACGTCCCTTAATCGAATTGACCCTTAAAACTCCAACGACGATGCTACCTACTCATCAATAGTGGGATAACGTTGTCTAAAGGACATTTGTACAGATTAATTCCTTTTTCGAATAGGTAGATGGTTCTTAAGTACTTGCTCCTTTTAAAACAAAACAAAACTTTTTGCACTCACACCTTTCAAACAAAAACTTTTTTCAAACCCACAAACACACAGAAAAGCAAACTTTTGAAAACACTTTGAGCAAGTACCTAAGAGCCCGTGGATAACCATGGATAGAAAGGGTGCTAACACCTTCCCTTTCTATAATCTACCCCCCGGACCCGAGAAACATCTCGAAAAAGGAATTTTTCTGTGCTTTTTTCCTTTCTTTGTTGGATAAAATAAAAGACGGTGGCGACTCTTGCTTACCGCAACATTTTGTGAAAACAAACGCAAAACGCAAACCAGCATTCCAAAAATAGTCAGTTCTCTTCCTACCATATCACATCAACATTTTTAAGTGATATTCATAATTTGATCAAGGGTTGATCATGATTCCCCAAGGAAAGTCCTCAGACCATCAAAAGTCAAGAATTTGCCAAATTAGGATTTTCCTTAGGAGAAGTCAACTAAACTTTGACCATGCATAACTTTCACATGCTTCATCAACTTTCCCCCAACCAAAGGCCATTTTAAAGAAAATTAAATTCTAGACAACTTTTCTTTTACTCTCAATTCCAAAATATGCTTCATTTGGAAGATATGATCTCATACATTATAGGTCATTTTCAAAAAGTCAACAAAAGACACTTTTTGTCAAGGCAACTTACATCAAGAAAATGTCTTCAAATGCAAAAATGATTAAAATAGAAAGTATAGATTACATCTTGGGCTTTCCAAAAAGTCCAAGATCATCTCCAAAAGGTGAAAAGTGAGCAATTTATGAGTTGCACAAGTTGGGGAATTTTGAAGGAATTCATGAATTTCAAGTTGGGCAATTTTGAACTTTTAGACCAATGGACCTAATTTTTGAGACTCATACATGTTCATGATATGTTAGAGGACCCCTAAAACGACTCTCTTATTTTTCATGATTTTTATTTATTTTATTTGAATTTTTTTCATTTAAAACAAATGAAATCAAGAACAAAGTGTAAAGCAAATGGGCTTAGGCGTATTATTTGACTTATGTATCAAGATTGAAGCCCAAATTTCGTTCAAAGCCCAGCAAGGAAATCCAGGTTCAATGCATGTCAAGAATGGCAAGGATTTCACAAGTTTGGAAATATTTTAATGTGTTTTATCTTGTTTTAAAAAGGACCTTAATGCCTTGATTCTTACCTTACTTGTTTGCTCTCTTCATAATTCCTTCATACCATCCCTCCGATTTGGTAAAAATTTGATTTTGAATCTCTTTAATTTCGTAATTTAAATAATTTTTATGCGTATATTCTTATTACTATTGATGTTTTGAGCAAGTCTAACATTTTACATGCAAGAATGAAGGCAGAAATAACGTGATGCCATAGTTCTCCGAAACAATATGTATTTACATTGATCATGGTGTTATATACAATTTATGATTGAATCATTATTGTTGTCATCTTTGTTTTACTGTTTATTTCATGGATTGAATTGATATTGACAAATATGGTTCTAATCTCGATCTGAGATAACAACTATTAAACTCTAAATGCTAGACATAGATTTAGGTTTAAAATTCACTAAATATCGAATCGTAATGCTACCGTATCATTTATTTTGATAGATTTATTTTTCTCAGGTTGCTTCAACTGGGTACTGATATGATCCTGCTCTCCACAATTGAAACAGGTTGGACCATCGTTCTTGCATTCAAGAGCACGATGACTCGTCTTACCACATTTGCAGCACTTCAACACCTTATTCTCACATTCATTATAATGGTGACCTTTTTCACCACACCTATAACACTTGACATGAGCGGGAGTTCCTCCCCCACTTGTCTTCTTCCCATCATAAGCCTTTTGTTTCCCTTTAACATATGAGGCATCATAAGGCTTCTTACGGTATTCATACTACTTTCCTCTTTTCTCGTTCAAACTCTTGTAGTAAGCTGAATGAGATTTGTTGTCTTTTTCATAAATCCTGCAGTTGTTCACCAACTCCAAAAATACACAGATCTGTTGATACCCGATTGTCTGTTTGATTTTCGTACGCAAACCATTATCAAACTTAATACACCTTGAGAACTCAGTAATCACTTCACTATAATATGGATAATATTTTGTCAGTTCCATAAACCTCAAAGCATACTCAGTCACAGTCAAGTTACCTTGTCTCAACTCCAAAAACTCAATTTATTTCTTCCTGCAGACATGCTCAGAAAAGTACTTTCTCATAAACTCCCTACTGAACACAATCCAAGTAATTACTTCACCCACCACTGTCAGTCTCTGACGGGTTCCAACCCACCATTCATCAGCTTCCTCTTCCAATTGATGCATACCAAAGTGCACCTTCTACGCTTCTGAGAAATCCATGACTTGAAAGATCCTTTCAATCTCCTTGAGCCAAGTTTGCGCTCCATCAGGATTGTCTCTACCTTTGAAAACAAGCGGATGATTCCTCTGAAGCGTCTCCAAAACACGTGATCCATCATTCCCACAAGCATTGGGCTGATGTTGCACAACCTGAGCAATAGCCTGCAAAGCAGTAGCTATCGCGGCATCATTTCTTCTATCCATTCTATACACAGAAAACTAATGTAAAAAACATGCATCGATAGTGTACTCACACTGATCGACCGACATGACATACAAATCATAAGAAAATCTGGTCGGACGGACCGACCTGCTCTAATACCACTAATGTAACACCCTTCTAAATTCTAACAAATATTTGCAAAATAATTCAATAATTATAGCAGAGTAATGCACCAAAAAGGGTGTTACATTTCTTCAAACAAATTTCATAGTAAAACACACTCAGCTCCATAACACGGGCTTTTAAAAATCAATTACGTTAAGTATTCCATGATTAACAACCATATTTTTTCAACTTACTCGTAGCGGAAATTCATAATTCAAAACATCTGTATTAAGATACTTCTAAATAACTTCATCATATCAAAACAACTCAATTACCAGAAGTGTAGTTCAAATATCAAATTAACCAAGATAACATGATTATTTAAAACAAACAATCTCATCCCCGATATTACATATCAGAGCAAGACCCCTTTATCCTATAGGAAATAAAGAACACACTCTGCATCTATCCAGTAAGCCTCAGCGAACTATTATTGATTACCTGCAAGTTACCCACGTATAGAGGTAAAATTTTCAAGAAGCAAGGGTGAGTAAATCATAATCATTATAAAAGAAATAATGAGTAAATATAGTAGTTATGATACAACACCAAAGAAACACACCATCGAAACCTCATGTCATACTCACACCTTCAAGCATCATAATACACATCAGACACATGAAAATACCATCAATTAACAATTATCACAAACATGCATCCATAAAACACCAGTCAATCAAATCATCATGCAATTTCACATATAATGCAATGCAACTTCTTTAGATTCATGCATGTGGTACCAAAAATTCACTGATGACACCGTCATCATTTTCTCCAAAGATCCCCACCTATAGGATCGATTCCTGCTTGGAACCAGATCATATCACAAATTTCACTTAACCCATACTATGGGATTGAGGCCATCACTATACTATTCGTCCTATAAAACTCACTAGAACAATGTCCTGCAACCATCACTGGACTATGCCCTAACTTATTCCATGAATGCATGATGTAAAACATCTTTAATAACCAAATGACCACTTCTAGTCAAAACGCATCATCATTCATATAATCATCATAAATATCAACACATACTTCATAACATGAAACAACATCATCATATCATCAAAAATTCATTGTATACACATACACCATACTAAAACAATCATTGAATCATATTATTCATCAAAGCATAGGTACTGAAAAAATAAATGATATGACTCTTTCTATTTCACCAAGGTATCGTTCATCGTGTTAGCTTCCTAACGCTTCAAATGATGCGTCAATTAGAGTCATGAAACTCAAGTTATGACACTTTTCAAATACTACTGATGTTTATTGTCTGGTGCTCGCCCAACGATGAGGGAGCGACAACACCTTTTTTTCCTTTCTGGTCTCCACCGCCCGACGCTGCATCTCGCATAATACTCTCCTCTCACCTCTGCATCGCCTGACGATGCTCCAGTAACAGACCACCCTCCATACAAAAATTCAGGGGTTATGTTTTTCACCTCATCCCATCGCTTCATACTCAGCTGGCACTGCTGGAGTGAAGCTCCATCGCAACGACACACATCTATCGTCCGGTGCTGCAGCGCAAACATGACTTTCCTATTGCGATTTCTGCACGGCACAGTCCCAATTTCTACAGGATTTCTCCATAGTACAAGTCTCAATTCATCATAGATTCACTTAGTTTCATCACGTAACAACAACACAGATTATCATACATCATATACATCAATTCTTTGCAAGAAAACATCATAATTTTACCAATTTCATCAAAGCACTGTATTAACATCATCATCCCAAAACCCCAACACAACCTACAATTATCTAAACCTTAGATCAATTATAATAGCAATGATAAACCCTCTTACCTTTGATTTCTACTAGCAATTGATTTCTCTTTGCGTTCTATCAAATCTCTCTGAGCTCTTTCGTGCCCTAACTCTCTTCACATTGTTATTCTTTTTTCACAATTGCGTAGAATGAACACTGACACTCTTTTTCCCTAGTTTAAACTTTGAACCTTTTCTATGGTCTTCCCATATTTCCTTCACTTATCCATTTACAATTTATCACTTTGTCCCTAACATCTCTACATCATATTTTATCTCTATTTAACTAATTAAAATAATTCTAATTAATCAATTATCTAAATTATTCTAAAATACTATATACCTTATTAATTCCTACCACCCAATCATACACCACATAAAACATCATATCGAGCATCTTGATCATCCATACATCACATAAACATCACACTTAAGTCACAAATACTCAACATAAATTAATCGAATACTTAAATAAGTAATCTAATTATTTTGAGGTGTTACGCATAACGTTATCCCTAATGATTTCTATCATCTGTAGGCACTGAGAGTCACCCGTACCATGTGGAGGTGGTGGAGGTGGAGACATGTCATCAGAAGGTACCAAAGCATCATTTACCCTAGCATCAACATGAGAAGATTCATCATGTGAAGATCCAACGTGAGAAAGTCTAGTATCATCTCCATACTGCCTAAGTGGGATGATGCAACAGTGTGATACAAGGAGAAACCACTTCAAATACCCATCCACAAACTTTGTAGGGAACTGAACCTCCACTACACAATCTCAAATGGCACGTGTAGAAAAGATAATGTTACCACGAAACCAACTATCAATGCCCTCAGCTGGAGTAGCAGGGACTGGTTGTGGAATGTCCTGGACATATATAAACTTCTGACACATCTCGGGTAAGTGTCTAGCCACTAACCCTTCCGATCGCAGATTACTTGAAAAAAATGTAGCATCATAAAACTCGTCATCCACTCTATGGCTAGTGTAGAGTGTCCAAATAACATCGTCTACAGTCAGAACATCAATCTTCTTTCTGTACTCCACAACACCTCCCAGTCATGCATGGTTGTCCCTCTATCTCTTGGACCACGGGGACCCGACAATGATAAAAATAATTTGCATGTCACAAATGAACGTGAAATGCTCGTATATCCAGTAGTGCACAATAACAAAGACTCATATTATAAAAAATAATGTCATAAATAGAACTAACATAATAAGAAACAATAATTTAGTTATACCGAAAATAGAATCATAACCGATAAACTTCATGATCTCAAAAATAGTCGCCTCTCCAAGGGCATCATATAGAAATGTCAATGCAACACACCCCATCGCCCAATTG
Organism: Vicia faba; assembly: GCA_948472305.1. Classification (NCBI taxonomy): domain Eukaryota; kingdom Viridiplantae; phylum Streptophyta; class Magnoliopsida; order Fabales; family Fabaceae; genus Vicia; species Vicia faba. The sequence goes on along the minus strand of CATIWC010002030.1, from coordinate 54,104 downwards.
CAATACTCAAGGTTGTTAAACAACCACATGTACTTTTCATTGATATATACATGAGACTTATTCGTTAAGATAACACATCCTACAAAATGTAGCACATATACCCTAATGGATTCCTCATACATACCTTGATGCACTAGCTCGTCATACCTATCCCATAGCCAAGATAATTGAAAGTGAGCACCCGTCATAAACATAAACTCCTCTATCGCATGCGCTTCTGTAACCCGCAAGTATTGTACAATTGTCATACGTGTTGTCTCCTAACTAATAATATGAGAGGTGAAGAAACTACATGCCAACATAATATGGAAAACCGATGAGACGTAATCCAATGTAATCGTCATCTCACTAATTGGAAGATGGAATGAAGATGTATCCTCTACCATCGCTCAACAAAGGCAATGAATAACAAACGATCGAACATGATAAGAAAATAGTTCACCAGTGGAAGGAGATTGTACTCCTCATCTATCACTTTCACATCCAGTGGCAGCGAGGCATCAGAGAGCTTCTTCACCTTCAATCCATGGATGGGCACCTTAAACAGAATACAGTCCTATAACAATCAAAAGAAAAAGTATAAGTTAATTTCAAAATATCATTAATAAATAAAGTCACATTACCGTCATATCATGTACATACCTCTCCCTGTCATAATCTGAAAGCCACATGATCAGCATATCCCGTGAGAACATAAGTGTCATTGGGTCCACCAAAAAACCCCTCATCGGTGTGTACAAACAGGCTTGGCGAAGCAGGAGTAATGACATATGTCTCAAAAGGTGGAGTAACCTCAATAGCATCAGTAGGTGGTATCTCAGCAACCGTATGTAGAATATGTGCCTTAATAACTATCTCTGAAGTAACCTATGTAGTGGTTGTTGCATGTGCCTCAGAAGGATGAGACACCTACGTCACATGGGGCACATCTACCTTTACCACCATTTGCATGACATCTTGAACCGGTACAGACAGTGTCTAAGTATCATCTGGCTCATCTGCATCTTCTCTTTTCAATCCATAAACGGATCTAGATCCTCTACGTTGGATAGTGCGGGGTCACGAAACTTAGCCTGGTCATCCAATCACCTCTTGAGTGAATCGATCAGTGCGACTCTCACTGCCCTAAGATGTGAGTCATCTACATCACCTTCCCCTCTCTCTAGTCGCCGCATCAGCTCTACCACGCAATCGACGAACAATCGTAACATATGTGTCTGATTTTCACTAAAAAACATTTTTTATAAACTACCAGATTTTTCAAAAAATTTACAACATATGAATTGTTCGAATTTTTCAAAATACGCGGTAACGAAACAAACCTCTTCCAGACTTTTTGAAAAATGCGGTAAAAAGCATAAATGTTTCCAAATATTTTAAAATATTTGGTTACGTTCAACCGGACATTTTGAAAACTACGGAGGAATCATAAGCAGACTTTATTTGCTCTTATGATTTGAATTTGAACTTGGTGTTGGGATAGAAGTTGCTTAAGAAATATCCATAGAAGTTTAAGAAATTTGGTGCAAGTTCATGTATAACAAGGATATGCTTTTCGTATAATACGAGTGTTCTTACCAAATTAACCTTACCAGACATGTTTTTCTGTAATCTGAAGAGTTTGAACTTGAACATAAACCATGACTTCTTTTTCATGTGTCAAATATGTGTGCACCAATTTAAAGGACTAATTGCACAATTTTCACATTAGATTTCTACTTACTCCAAAATTTTCACAATACTATTTTTCATGCATATAAATATACAGGACATAAAAACATAAATACATAGAATCACTCCATATATATTACATTACCAATGTGACACTAACTTTTGGAAGTAATAAAATGTGAAACATGGTCACAAATTAAGACTTAGGAGAATTTTATTTATTGATCATCATGGACTCTAAAGTTCAATCTTCTAAGCCAAACAGAATGAAGTATCATATGAAACACATCAAATCTCTTTGGTGGAGAATGTACCTCAAAATGTCTCCTAATCTGTCCAACTCTTCTCTGCATTCTTATATATTGTGTCGGAGTTATTCTCATCAGAATATCCTTTAACTTCGGAATATCTTCAACCGAAACCTCAACCGAGAAAGACTTCCAATTCAAAACATCACTAAACGGAGGAACGTAATGATCTGAAATAAGTACCGGAACACAACCTGTGTAAATTGCCTCGACTATTCTTGGACTAGCCACCTCGTAACCACTTGGACAGAGACAGAACTTGCTCTTCCTTAACATTTCATAGTAAGAAACACCCTTTGGAAGATACTTTTGAACCATGATGTCTTGATCCTTGTTGTTTTCCCAATGTTCGAGAAGTATCGATCTTATATAACCATGAAGTCCTCCTGCAAAGAAAGCTAAAACCGAACGCTTAGATGCTGACGGTCCACCTAGAAAACCATTTATCGAACCTGTTTGGAGATTGATTTCGGGTAATGAAACATCTTTTGCAGGGTTGAATTTTTCGGAGGTGTTGGCGTTGCATAGTACGCGAATGGAGTTCTCATGTAGGTATGGTACCGAGAATGAAGTCTCCGGCCCCTGAAATTAAATACAAGAAAAATACTTGACAAATTAGCATAACATTATGCTTATGTGAAAATGTTTGTTCTTGTTCTTATGTGAAAGTTGCAACACACAATATAATAATATACCAATAATAGACCAGATATATTGATTATTCAATGAATCTAAAAAGTAAATTTTTTTTTTATAAATATGATCAGAGGAAATAGTACTAGTGAGATACTCACCCAATCATGGCAAGCTAGCATGAAATGATCAGCTCCAAGACTTCGATTCCAATACGGATATTTTTCAGAAATGACATTGATATAATCCGTCACAGTTTCTCTTATAGGGCTAAAGTCACGAGAATCTCTTAAATAAACAAATCTGACTAACATTACCACGCTGAATGGAAGGAAAAAAACATGTGCTTTTTCAGGATCTCTCGTTCGAAATTGGTCGTTTATTTCAATAGCATGAATAAAGTTCCCTTCCATAGAGTATATGCTTTTGCAAGGTCCGTTGTGAAAAACTGGGATCTCCCCTTCTTCGTAGACGAATACTTTGAACAGTTTTTCCATTTCTAAGTAGCTCCTGTGAAATGCCTTAGCATTCCAATACATTGGACCTATTGGAACATAATCTGGATCTTGTGTTTGATTGCCATTGATGGCATCTTTAATAGCAGCTCGAGCTTGTAATAAACCAGCTTCTGTTCTATCTAAGATGCTGAGCTTTCTTGAATGAGGCACATAAGTTTCATTCAATGGGACAGTACTTTTGACCCAAGGCTTGGAAATGTTGACAACTTCTGTTTCGTTCTGTTCAATCCAAATGAGTCATTAACCTTAATGTTTAAATATCGAAGCTATCAAGCACCAAATCTAACATGAACACTGAGACACAACACGCTCTTAGAATGTCATATGGGAGTCATGTGTCGGACATCCATACAAATTTATTAAAGCAAAGAGAAAAACCTATTTTTTTAAAGAACTCATTCCAATATTTATCTGACAAGTGTCATATAAATGTCTGATACTGTGATCAGAGCCGTCTCAAACTTTTGAGAGACCCTGTGTAAAAAGTTGAAGTAAACTTCATTTTAGTAGTGAATTTTTTTAAAGGGCCCTATTTAACCGTGAAATATGTGTATGGAGACCCCTTCTGCCCTTGCTTAATTATGAAAGAGTGTGAGGCCTGTGCTATAGGCTGCATTGCATGCCATCAAATGCCATCAAAGACGGCCCTTACCGTGATACGTCTAACCCTAAAGGTGATTGTGCATGAAAGTATAGGATGGCTTGTTGGTAAAGACTTAGGACCTGAGTGTGCTCCTCTCAAACCTCAAGTTCGAATTTTGTGCAAACAATCTCTATGTTGGGCTAGTCTATACAGAGACTTGCCCTGTCTTTAACTAGACCCCGCTAGCGGAACTAGTCTATACAAAGACTTGCACAGTCTTTAAATAGAGCTCCGCTAGAGGAGGGTAGGATTGATCCTTTGGATTAATCGGGCTTAGTGGTGAAGACATGGGACCTGAATCCTCTCAAGTCTCGGTCTGAATCTTGTTAAGTGTAAACAATCTATGTTGGACTAGTCCATTCAGAGCAAAGCTTAAAATCGACTTGTGCTAAGTGGACAGTGGGATTGGTAACATAGCCGCATACCTTGTTTTTTTAAAAGAAAAACAGATACACATGTTTTTCCAAAAAGAGAAACATTTCAAATATGATAGGAAATATATTTAATAAATAGAACTTAAAAACCATAACATAAAAAAATCAGCAAAACTGAGAAACAGACTGAAAGGAAAAACAGAAGACTTACAGATTGTGGAAGTGTTTGTATACTATCAACAAGAAACGGTGTTGAAGAAGAAATATGAAAACCATTGTCACCACCCACCACTTCCACCACCGCTTCAGATCTCAAGTCCACAATCTTTTCTCTCTCTTCTGGACTCATCACAGAAACAATCACAACAACTGCAACAAGAATAAGAGGAAGCAAAGACAAGAACAGCTTCATTGAAGAAGAAGAGGTTCTCATTACACAACAATTCCATTAACCATTAACTAACCATTGTGATGAATGATGAAACAACCTCAAAACTAAGAATGTGGACAAAAAAATGCCCCTAGTATATTAGTTTTCAAGAAGCGAGAATCATGAATGAAATACAACTATTTTACATTAGATGACAGCACTAAAATTCATGCATGTTGCCATTGCCTTGTTTGGTCTTTGTCTTTTTCTTTTTCTAAGTTGGAGTGAAACAAACGGAACATAATAATCTCATAGGTTAGAAGTTTTCATAAACCATTTTTTCTATAAGAAAACTTGTGTTTTTGCTCAAAATAAAAGGAAAAGGTGGAACAGTTAATGGCATAGCAGCAAATGTATGCCAAGCGTCCTTAATATGCAAGGTGTCGCATTTGCATGCAACTTCTTGGATTTCCGTTTCTATCCTTTGTTTCCTTTTGTCAACATACTACACTAAATTCATCTTTTGAGTTTGTAGTCTTGATAAAATTATTTGCTCTATTTTTTATAATGCATGAGTATAAGAAGTTAATAAAACATTCATAAAAACCAAAAACTTATAATCATGTTAAACTAACCGTCTCTTTCACTATTACCATTAAACATGTTGGAAAAGAATCAATATTTTTATAATCCAAATTTGAATTTTTTTTATAACTAAAATGATAATATAAGTTACTAATTTAGCTATATAATACTATAAAATATATAGGATTCTATGATATTTGTTTGAGCTATTTGGCATCAACACTAGATAGTATTTTTTAAATTTGTGGATTTTTTTTTTTGAGCAATACATATATGTGAGAGATATATAATATAATCAATTGAGTATCATCCTAAGTATTTCAGATAAGACACAATGACAACTAATAGCAGCTGTTAGAAACTAAAATTCGTATGTGAAAGTATAAGGAAATTGACAGAAGAAATATTTGATGTTTTGAAAGAAACAACTTGGCTCATATATATAGCCTTACAAATGAGAAACTGAAACAAAAATAAACTATCCATGTTTTCACCCACTACTAGCACTAAACTACCTATGTTTTCACCCACTACTAGCACTTCCTAATAACATGGTAGACTAATTCAAAAGGAAATAACTACTCCTAAAACATGGAAATCATAAAACTGACTAACAAATCCTCCCTTAAACGGAATGCTTTATGCAATCAGTTTATATCACTCTCTGAACAAACTCCTAGAGATCTACGTAGTTTCAGGAAAACATCCATCTTGAGTGGTTTCGTCATGATATCTGCCAATTGTTCTTGTGTGCTACAGTGTATCAGCTCTACAGTTCCAGCCTTTGTCAAATCCCGAAGGAAATGGAAACGAACATCAATATTCTTACAACGACCATGCATTACTGGATTCTTCAAAAGCTTAATAGCAGAACTACTATCACAACGAATCACAGTGGCTTTGCTTTGATTTTTACACAGTTTTCCCAACACTCTTTTCAGCCAAATGGTTTGACATGCACATAAAGCTGCACCTATAAACTCTACTTCTGCGGTTGATAGACTCACAATTGGTTGTTTCCTCGATGACCAAGAAAAAACACCTGAGCTCAACAAGAAAATATAACCTGAAATACTCTTCATATCATCCAAGTCCCCTGCATAATCGTTGTCAGTGTAAGCGACAAGCTCGTTATTTTCGTCCTTCCGGTAGAAGATTCCAAACTCAGTTGTTCCTCTTAAGTATCTCAGCACCCTTTTGGCCACTTGTAAATGCAGTTTAGTAGGATTCTCTATATACCTGCTATTAGATTCACCACAAACAGCATATCGGGTCGAGTAGATGTCAGATACATAAGGCTTCCTATAATTTGTCTATAGTAGGTCTTATCAACCTTCACACCAGACTCATCTTTTGTGAGTTTAACACTTGGAACAATTGGATCATGCACTGAATTGCTTCTATCCAATCCAAACCTTTGCAGCATCTCTAATGCATACTTCTTTTGACATGAGAAAATTCCATTTGATTGTTGCATCATTTTAAGACCAAGAAAGTATCTCATTTTACCAAGATTTGTCATGTCAAATTCTCGCTTCATAGAGCGTTTAAATTTTGGAAACATCAGCTCGTCATTTCCTATAAAATGAGATCATTAACATACAAACTAACAATTAATATTTTACCTTCTTTTTCTATTTTCACAAACAAGGTATGCTCATAGTCACGCTTCTCAAAACCTTCCTTCATAAAATATGTTTCTATACGACTATACCAAGCACGTGGTGCTTGCTTAATCCCATAAAGAGCCCTTTTCAGTTTATAGAATTTTCTCTCATTACCTTTTTATACATAACCACAAGGCTGGTCCACATACATTGTTTCATTCAACTCTTCATGCAAAAATGCCGACTTTACATTCAGTTGATAGATTGTCCAGCCTTTTTGAGCTGCAAATGCTACCACCAAACGAATTGTCTCCATGCGAGCCATCGGTGTAAATACTTTTGTATAGTCTACCCCATACTCTTGTACATACCCCTTCACTACTAGCCTTACTTTATACTTGTCTACTTCTCCATTATCTTTGAATTTTTCTTGTAAACCCACTTCACTCCAACTTTCTTTGCTCCTTTAGGTAAACCCACCAATTCCCATGTCCCATTTCTTTCAATTGCCTCCGTCTCCACATCCATGGATTTCCTCCATTTTCACTTTTAATAGCATCATCAAAGTGAGTAGGATCACCATCACTAGCTACAAACATGGCCAAATTAACGTCAACATTTCCTTCTGAAAGACCTTCTCCAGTTTCATAGTCTTCCATCCAAAGTGGTGTCCTTCTACACCTTTGTTGATTGGGATTAGAAGTGTTCTCTTCTAATGTAGAATCAGAGGAGACATTTTCTTCTTCTTCTTTTGTATCTGTATTATGATCAGATTCATGCCCGACTTCATTTTCTTCTTCCACATTAACTTCCACATCCTTATCACCCCAATCTAAGTCCTATGAGATGGCTTCTTCATACTTCTTATCCCAATCCCAACCTTGATCTTCTTCAAAAACAACATCCCGACTCGTTATGATCTTTTGTGAAAATGGATCATAAAGCTTGTATGCTTTTGATACTTCACAGACCCCCAAAAAACACAACGCAAACTTTTATCATCTAGCTTAGTTCTTTTAGAATCAGGTACGTGAACATAAGAAATACATTCAAAAACTCTAAAATACTTAACTGAAGGCTTGACCCCGCTCCAAGCTTCTTCTGGTGTCTTATTACTCACTACTAACGCTGGACTCGGATTCAAGACACGCACAGACCAGTTTACCGCTTCAGGCCAGAAGGTTTTGGGAATTTTCTTCTCGGATAGCATGCTCCGAACCATGTTCATAAGGGTTCTATTCTTTCGTTCTGCAACCATGTTCTGTTGTGACGTATATGCAGATGTTAGTTGCCTTCGTATACCATTTTTACAGCAAAAATTGGTGAATTCACGTGATGTAAATTCTCCCCCACAGTCAGTGGGCAAGCCTCTAATAAACAAATTTGCTTCCTTTTCAACATGGATCTTAAAATATTTGAAAACAGAAAATGCTTCTGATTTTTCTGTTAAGAAATAAATCCATGTTTTTCTACTGAAATCATCAATAAAAATGATCGGATACCTCTTTTTTCTGTTAGAGATAGGTTTGATTGGTCCACAAATATCAGCATGTATTAGTTGCAGAATTTGTGTTGCCCTCCAAGCGCTCTTATTTGGGAATGAATCTCTTGGATGCTTCCCTACCAAACAGTCCTTGCACAGCCTATTTGGTGACTTCAATTTTGGTAAGCCATTTACCATACTCTTCTGTTGTAGCATATTTAAACCCTTAAAACTCAAGTGTCCATATATGCAGTGCCAAAGATGCATTAAATCTTCTGTAACAGTGTGAAAGCAAGTGGGTTTTGCAGGTTGCGGTATGGCATGCAACATGAACATTCAATTTGAAGATATTTTGGTTTCCATTATCAAACCACTTTCTGGGTGGAAGACTTTGCATTTTCCATGTTGAAACAGAATACTAATCCCCTTCTCTTGAAATTTCCCAATACTTAGCAAGTTATTCCATAATTCTGGCACAAGAAAGACTCCAGTAACAATATGTGTTACGGCATTTATGTTTAATCTTATGTTACATGTTCCTGCTACAGCCGTGGTAGAATTATTGCCCAACTTGACAGAATATTTGTAACTCTCGTTAAGATCTGAGAAGTATTCCTTTTTTCCGCACATGTGATTGCTACATCCAGAGTCAAGAAACCAAACATCTTCTTCATTGGCCTTGTTCGTATCTGTGTAAGCCATCAAAAACATTTCTTCTTGAGTCTCTACATAGTTGGCCTTCTTCCTTTAGTTCGAACATTCCCATCTAAAATGCCCGAGTTTATGACAATTAAAGCACTCCACTATGGATTTATCAATCTTTGTTTGCCTCTGCCTCGTCCTCGTCGTCCAAAACCTCCACAACCTCGACCCCTCTCTACATATTGAGCATATTGATTATCTTGATATCCATGAGTAATCTTAAAAGCATGTTCTTCTTCAACATGAGAACACATGCGTTGTTCATGAACAAGTAGGCTGCTTTACAATTCATCAATAGTCAAAGTGTTTGTATCCTTAGATTCCTCAATGGAACACACGACATAATTGAACTTGGGAATCATGGATCTCAAAAAATTTTCAACTACTGCAACATATCCCTTGTTTTCACCATTAGCTTTCATCTTGTTTGCTATGGTAAGTGTCCGAGCAAAATAATCATTCACAAATTCTCCTTCATTCATATGGAGAGTTTCAAACTCTTTTCTTAGAGCTTGCAACTGTGCGCGCTTGACTCATGTTGAACCTTCATACTTCTGCTTCAAGGAATACCATATGTTCTTTGATGTATCTTTGTTAAGAATCGTCTCTAGAATTGAACGATCTAATGCTTGAAATAAATAGTACTTTGCCTTTAAATCTTTTAATTTTTGATCATCAATGTTCTTTCTTTGTGCATCTATAAGAATTACTCCTTCCACTGCCGCAGGAACCCCATTTTCCACCAGACCCCAATACTCCTTAAAACGAAATGGTCATAATGCCCATCAAACTTCGTATTGTTGGCTGCACAAATGAACTCTCTGATGCCATATTTTTTCACACTTAGAAGACTGTAACTTCTACTTTAATCAGGCCTTGTGGTGGAGCTCTGATACCAAATGTTAGGAACTAAAACTTGTATGTGAAAGTATAAGGAAATTGACAAAAGGAATATTTGATGTTTTGAAAGAAACAATTTATCTCATATATATAGCCTTACAGATGAGAAACTGAAACAAACAAAAAACTACTCATGTTTTCACCCACTACTAGCACTAAACTACCCATATTTTCACCCACTACTAGCACTTCCTAATAACATGATAGACTAATTCAAAAGGAAATAACTACTCCTAAAATAGGGAAACCATAAAACTGACTAACAACAGCAACCTAAATTTTTTCCGATTGCCAGCATTCTCTTCCTAGAATTTACTTTAGCAGTTGCTTTCTTGCCACACCACCAAACCAACCTCCATATTTCATATTCATTTACATACCCCATATCAGACCCAGTCTATATGTTTCAAGCATAGACTGGGATTTATGTGCCATTGGTACACACGTCATTTTAGGCTGTTAAATTTGATGTTCAGCCAGTTCCGCGATAGATTTGTTGAAAACACCCATATTTTTTATCCCTAGACCCCCTCTTATTGGTCTACAAATCCTCTCCCACTTAATCCAACCCAATTTATTTTTCTCTCCTTACCCCCACCCTATAAAAATTGCTAAAACATGGATTCGAGAGTGGATATAATACATGACGGTGCCGGGAAGAAGGATAAAAAATAAACTAGAATGGCCGATAAGACAGACTTTAAGATTATCACGCGTCTGTCGATGGAAAAATGTTTATGTTTCCACTTTGAAAGTATGGATCTCACTACTTTAATCACTGGTTACCACGTCTTCTTATTCCCCGGGTTTTCTCTATTTGGGAGATCAAGGTCAACGAATAAGACATTTTCGATCTTGCAATTTAGGATGTTAGCTTCCTCTTGGAGCCAGCAGCTACATATGTTTATACCCACAAGGCAGCTCTTATGGCCCGACATCATCTCCAAAAGAAGAAAATTTTCTTTGATTGTCCTAATATTCCTCCACCTTTTATCACCTATTGAATTAGGAGAGACTAAGAGACATTTAGGTTAAACCATTTGTTTTGAAAGCACTACAGAGACTTTATTATATATAGAGAAATTAAAACTAATTACACGATATAATCGATGTGGGACTATTCTACATACAAATATTCTTAACACTATATATTTACAAATATCAACACTCCCCCTCAAGCTGAAGCATATAAGTCAAATGCACCAAGCTTGCCACATATATAATTAGTTCTAGGGCTTCGTAGAGATTTTGTAAACACATATATCAATTGATCATTAGAGTTGACAAATCTTGTGACGATGTCACCAGATTCAATCTTCTCTCTGATAAAGTGGCAGTCTATCTCAATATGTTTGGTCCTCTCATAGAAGACTGGATTTGAAGCAATGTGCAATGCAACTTGATTATCACATACAAGTGACATTGGTCTTGCTTCTTCAATTTGAAGTTCTTTGAGCAACTGTTTTAACCAAATGAGTTCATATGTTGCCATTGCCATGTCCCCCTATACTCTTCCCCGGCACTTGATCTTGCAACTACATTTTGTTTCTTACTTTTCCAGGATATAAGGTTTCCTCCAACAAGTACACAATACCTAGAGGTGGATCGTCTATCAATTGATGACCCTGTCCAATCAACATCAGAATATCCAACTATCTGAGTATGTCCTTTATCTTCATACACTAATTGGGTAGTAGTTTGATACTTGGATCCATAAAAGTATCAACTGGTTTAGCGTTCAACAAACATGTTTCTTCCAAAATATCCATATCATTTTTCTGCTGAGAAATCACCAAACCATCTTTAGATTGGGCTACCTCAATACCCAAGAAAAACTGAAGTTTACCTATATCCTTTTGTTAGACGATAAGACGTATCTAGAATGGGGGTTGAATAGATACCGTGATTTTTAAAAGAAGTTTTTAATGAAAACTTAAAACACAGTGAAAGCTACCCGGATACACTCGTCTAAAAACGATCCTCTATTGAAAAGACTGGATGTGCGTAAAACCGAATGGAATGAATCAATGAGAATTATTAACACTTAATTCAATTATAATTGATCACTTATACTCTTTAACTATTGTCAATTACTTCCAATGAATTGTTGAGAGTAAAACCCACAAATTTTCACTTTTAGACTTTTATCGAACACTTGGTGTGCGTAATCACACCAAGTCCAATCTATCTTAATTTGTAGTGTTAATACCAATTACAACAATCAAAGTGATTACTATAATACTTAGCAATAGTTCTATCATACTACAAATCCAGAAAATTGGAACCACAAATGCAAATTCACAAATTATAGCAAATAAATGGTAAAAGACGAGAAAGAAAAATGACACGTGATTTGTTTAGGAAAATCCCCCTGTCGTCCTCGCGTGGGGTACTCTACCCCTAATTCTAGAATGTAGAATTAGGATAATCACTATTATGATTTCAAAGTTTATACAAGAGATAGAAAATAGTCACCACAATTCAAACCCAATATGTTAAATTAAAAACTAAGCTCCTCTCTTCCCTTGATTCGATTTGAACCAAGTATTTTACCAATATTCGATAAACCTACGGTTGTAGCTACCTTGTTGAGAACCCAAACCGTTTCTCAAACCCTCTGCTCGGATGATTTAATCACAAGATGGTGACCCCAATTCTTCTTTCACAATCCTCCAATTGTAGCCACCTTGTCGAGCGAACCCACGGTTCCTCAATCCCTTGAGCACGACTAAATTTGAAGCAAAGAATTGTCAAAAAACCCCAAATCCCAATGATCTTGGAGGAAAAAACCCTTAGATTTTATTCAAGAAAAACCTACAATTACCCACCACAAACAAGATCACAATCTTCTACTTCAGACATTATTAACACGTGCTCTGCACCTTGATCAACAAAAATTATTATGTATAGTTGGCAATGGATGAGTGAGAGGTTGAAGATGATGAGTACCTTGTGTATCTATTTCACTTTTCTTGTTAGAAACCAAATGATAGAACCTTACAAGATTATATATGTTATCTCAAGTCAAAATCCAAATTGTCAAGCTGAAAAAAAGATTTAACGAGCGAACGGTTGACCTAAGCCAAAAGGGGGACTCAACCTGAGCATTCCCGAGAGTGACAGAAGACAAAGTGCATGAACCATGCGTCAACCACTCTAGGGCTACGCGTCGATGCACAACTTCTAAAAATTACTTCCAGGTTGAGTTGACCACATAGTCAACATGAGCAAACCCGAGATTTCCCCAAGGCACAACTTTCAATCTATGCGCCGACCGCTCTAGGGCTATGCATCGACACATAGTTCCTAAAAATTACTCTCAGGTTGAGTCGACCACACAGTCGACGTGAGCAAACCCGAGACTTCCCCAAGGAGCAACTTTCAATCATGCGTCGACCGAAGTTTTCTTTGAGTCGACTCAAAGCATAGAGATTCCCAAAAATACCAAATGTAGAAGACTTTTCATGCTTCCTTATCCACCATAGCATCTATCCATATTTCTAACATATAGTGGAAAGTTTTGACATCATTGAAACCTTTATTGAAGGAACCTTGCCCTCACATACTCCCCCTTTTTGATGATGGCAAAAATTATCCTTAGTACCAAGTGTCAGAATCTTAATCTCAGAGATTTCTCCCCTTATCTTTGTGCACCCTTTCATTTCATTTCGACTTTCATATCATTTGTTCTTGGCTTCCACATGCTTCCCCCCTTTGACAATATCAAAAAGACATAAATCCATTAGTTTAAAATAATAATAATCAATACAAGTAAGGTTAGACCATTATCTACTTTGGCAATCAATAAATATAACAAACAATCACATAAAGAGATGTTAGAGAAAGGCATAACAAAGGAAAACAAAACATAAATAGACACCAATTACATAGTTTAGTTACAAACCTATGTTCAAAGAGAGATAACACACAAAGTAAGTCATAATCCAAAAATAATTAATCAACAAATACTAGTTTAAGTTCATGAAAATAGCAAAGTACAAGACCAAAGAAAGCATTAATTTTCATCACTCTCATTTCCTCCTTGTGGTGGTGGGTTTGATGGTTGGTTAGAAGGTAAGTGTTGCATTAAATTGTTGGTAAATTTGGTGAAGTTGTTCGCTTGAGACTCCATCATCCCATACAAAATATTATATCTTTGATCTTGAATGGTAGAGTATGCGGCAAATTGTTCATCATGTACCCTGACACAGTTTGATAGAGTAGTAAGTATCTCATTTACAAGTGAAGAGTTCAGCACACCATTTTCACAGTATTTCCACTATCTAGCTTTTGAGTACTCGCGCATTCGGAAATCTTCCTTAATGAATTGGATTTTGAGCCGAACACGAAAGTTGAAGGAATAACAAGACATTTCAAATGATCCAAGAGGAACTTACATATGATCTTCCAGTCAGAAGTTACGAATTTTTAAGCATCGAAAAACCAGAGAAATGATAAATCCACTAGATAACGCCTTTAAAGTATTTTGCGCTTTAGAAAATTTTCCTCACAAAATTAGCCTTCGACCTGAACAGTTAAATTGGAGAAGACCTCAAGACGATTCTAAATACTGAAGAATCATTCCCAAACCATTTTCTGATCTCAAGTTATGAATTTCTAAGCTTGAAACGCACAATACTGAATTTATGTATGCACTATCTCAAATCAACTGAAACGCTTGACTTTATGCACAATTCAAAGCGTGTTGGAATGCATAAAAGCTTTATATGATGATGTATAAGCCAATTATGGTAAAAAAATGAAGATGGCGAATTTTGGGGTGCAACAAGTGCGCCCGCCTGAACAGAACTTCTCAAAAATGGATTTTTATTTCGGAAACGCGCATCCGGAGCCGTGTCTTCGGCACCTTATTCCCCGATGCTCCAAATATGCGATAAATACCTACAAAAGAAGTAAAATCTATCAAACTTTATGCAAATGAATCAAAATCACAAATATGTACAAACTAAACGTATTAACACAAAAGTAGGGTTTATTCAAACAATATTAACAACAAAGAATCGATAAGTGCAACAAAAATTATATACAAAAATATCTACAATTTTCACTTATCAAACTCTCCCCAACTTGAACTTGTTTGTCTGTTAATTGGAAATTTCAATTACATGGGTTTTAGCTGAAATGATATATTTTGGAGAATATAATTCGAAAGAAAGAATAAAGAAGTTTGTGTGAAGCTTTCGATAGATGAAGATCTAATAAAAGCTTTGTTTTTGCTAAGTATTGGCAAAAGGTTCGTATGCGAACATAGAGATTTCAAGTTATTCAAAATGTCATTAAGCATATTTCAACCGTCACGTTTGGCGCTTCGAAGACAAAGAGTTTTTTAAATTAAAAAAATTGATCTTATCCAAAGTAATGCGTGGAGACATAGGATTCGAAGGCGCATGCAGATGTCAAATGTGGCAACATCTTATTTAGAGACTATTTAGTTGAAATTAGTATAAATAAAGGTCTTAGTGTTAGGATTTAGTGTGTTCACATTATTGTACAAAATACTCAAAATTACTCAAAGTATCAGTGTTTAGAGAAACGAGTTTGTGAGAATGTACGTATAATGCACCAATTTTATATTTATTATTATCCAACTTTAACTGAAAGCTTTATACATTCCTTTAAATTTCAGTCGAAATCTCTTTACATTCTAGTATTTTCTTAAAAAGCATTACTTTACTATTTGTGAAGTTACAATTAAAATAATATTTGTCTAAAAGAATGAAGATGTTATCGAACAATATTCTTCGTTTTAGGAATAGATGTTTTGAATGAGAACATGTGTACTTAGGATCAATCTGGTTGATCCTACAAGTTACCAATTTTTATTCAATTTGGTAATATCAGTGGTTGTTTACCAAATTTCACGATAAACAAATTGGCACGCCCAGTGAGACATGTGTTCAATTTTTCTGTTATTTTTCTATTCTAATAAGAAGTTTTTTGAAAATCTTCATTATCTTTCTGTATATTTCTGTGTTGTATGAGACTTAGGAGTGGTAAATTAGTCACAAACAACAAGGAAATACCCAAAAGAAAGTACATTAGAAAAATGACAAATCAAGGCCAGAAAGGTAATCAAAATCCTCCTAACAAAGATAAATTACCACTCCCAGTCACTTCGACAGGGGGAGCTACGGTATCTGCGCCTTGAGCCACCATAAATGAGAACCCATATTCTATTCATAGAGTTAAGACAAGTGTTCCAACAAAAACAACAAGACAAGCTAGATATCCAATCTTCATTAGGTCCTTAGGGGTTAGTGAAACAATTGATTGCATTTGGGAAAGCGTTTCATACAACCATAGTGACAATTTAAATCTTCGCCATCATTAAATTCACTATCGTATCCGTGCTCACATTAGAGGACCTTGAACATGACACCCTAAGAGTTTTAGACTTTGTTTTTTCCTCCTTATCTGTGTCTTTATTCTTTTTCTTCTTCTTCTCAAGCTTTTTCTTATGCTTGTCTACGCAAGTAAGTTCTTGCTCATGTTCTCCAAATATACCAATCAATATAGTGAGATCAAGTATTGTAAGATCATTAGCTTCCTTGATTACAGTGAATTTCGGTTATCAATTCCTAATAATACATCTCACAACTTTGTTAGTAGCAATTTCATTGGAAATAAGATTACCAAATGCGTTCAAACTATTAATGAGATTTAATGTCTCTTTCTTATCATCATTACTCCATAGTGCTTCCGACTTAGACGTGACAACATTATTAGCATTGTTTTGAGTAATAGCATCACACATATCTTTGTCATATAAATTAACATGAATGTGCATACAAGCTTTCCGATAACTATAGTTTTCTTCCAGAAAAAAATTGGGGCTGTTTTGAAATCCCTTTTAGGTTCGTACACTATTTTCTACTAAGAGTTTCGAAGCACGAAATAAACTGAAGCTCTGATAACACTTTTTAGACTACGAAAACTCATATAGAGGGGGGTGAATAGATTCTCATATTAAAATTGACATTTCAAAATGGTTACTTAAAAACTTATTTGAAAAACAATATTGAACGGAAGGTTTATTAGCCTAGATCACAATAGTAGTCTAAACAAACTTAGTTATTGGAAATTCGGATATGCACAAGCCATATGAAATTAAGATAATGATCAAATCAATCAACATAATAATATATTAATTAATATCTTAATATCAATCACAACGATTTCACATTTCCAATGAAATCATATTAAAAACATAACTCGGCACTTTATCGAACATGTCGCGCGCAATCAATTTTTCAGAATTTTCTTTGAGTTTAGTTGATATGAAAAAGCACTTACAATCAAAGTGATAATAAGCTAATCAACAAAGCAATTTAAAATTTATCAATCAAAGAAAAATTATATACAAATTGATCAATCAAACAACACATTCAACAAATTGCACATAAAGAGTAAATGAGAGTAAGTGATAGAACATTGCAATTTTCCTTTGAGTTGAACAAGCTAAACAATTTGTCAAACACTTGGTGTGCAAGTGGATTTTCAGAATTTTCCTTTTAAGTTGTGTTGATACACATAAGCACTTATAATCAAAAGTGATTATGAGCAATATCAATACTTGATGTAAATCAAAAAATAGTTCAAAAAATTACTTACAATTTAATTGATAATGCAATGCTATTTGACAAATTTATTGAAGAATATTAAAGCAAGTAAAAGCAAAAATAAAAGAGACACAAAAAAAATTTCTTCATAGTTCCCCACTATCGTCCTCACACGTGGATACGTCTGCGCCTAATTCCAATGGAATTAAGAAATTTCTTACTATGTAAAAAGTTGATACAAGAGAAGTGTTCAAGAGAAACTCCACAAACACTCCAAGGGATTACACTCGGGTAAATTCGATTGCACTCTATCCACACAAGATCTTCAATTATATATGCCACTTATCACAACTATCTTGCAAAGATTTTAAACACTCCAAGGGAATTCACATGGACGATTCCTTCTTAACAGATCTTGTCGCAAAACCCCCGCACCAACACGGATCTTGGAGCGCAAACCATAACGAAGAGTTTTTCCAGATGAAACCCCTACAAAGATCAACCCAATACTCAATTGGACACTATCAATCCTCGTCTAGGTGGCACTCCAACAGAACATCATCACAATGTAATGTCAGTGTGTATGCATATGTTGGAGGTTGAAGATAAAGAGAAAAGTAGGCTAACTTTATGGTTTCATCAAGTTATGAATGATGCATGAATGATATATTTATAGTTGGACTCTTTTTAGGTAAAAGAGGCTAGTTTCGGAATGAAAAAATTATGAAAAAATGACAAACAAAACAGTATGTGTCGAGCTGAAAAGTTTATGTGTTGACACATGCAAAACAGTGGCTAAAAGCTTTAATAATGCAGTACATGTACTGACACATAAATCGTATGTGTCGGCGCATAGGTCGTATGTGTCGGCGCATAAATTGTATGTGCCGACACATACTGAAGTTTTTCAGAAATTGCATAAATGTAGATTTTATGTATCGGCGCATACAAATTTCAAATCGGTGCATAAAATGTTGATTTTATGCAAAAACTTATTTTTCATGATTGCGACAAATTTTAAACTTATTTTAAATGATTTCTAAGACCTCTAATGCAAGAGAGTGTTACAAGGCATAAAGATATTGTCCACCATACTGAAATTTATATTAAATTTAAGTTTTAAATTTAATATCGCCACAAACTAACAGATTGTCCAACCTTACTCAATAATAAAATGAATTGAGAAAAAAGACTTTGACTTAACGTTATTAAATTAGTGAAATGATTATGCGTTAAGAACGCCATAACTATTAAAAAGAACAACATAAAAAACGTCACTAACAAATTATTGAATTAACATAAAGAAAGATAGTGATTGAAGTTTAACATGACTTTAAAGGTAAAGTTCTTATGTAGCTGATATATGACTAAATTTATCATGTTATTGGTGACAAAATGTACATGGATTCTGACTTTTATTTCATTGTCAACTTTATTTTTATAGTCTAATTTTATCGACAGCATCAATTATCGATAAAATCAGTTTTATAGTAACCACTTCAATTCAAGCAGAATGAATTAGCCTTAAAATATGTGCTGGATAACACTATTGGAGATAAAATATGATTTCTATTTCCTCCAATATGTTAAAGGATTAGATTTTTGATTCATTTCTAAATGTAACTACACTAATGGAGATAAAATTTGCTTTCTATTTTCTGCATATCTCAATAGATTAGATATTTGATTCATCCTTGAATGAAACTATGCTATTGGAGATAAAATTTGCTTTCTATTTCCTCCACTATGTTAATGAATCACTATTTAGCTTAGTGAGACAATAGCTACTCAAGAAAATTTTAAGTGGAGCAAATACCCCTAATTTGTAATAGCTAGATTCCCAGCAATGATATCTATAAATGAGAAATTAAAATAGCCTAAATTTTAAAAACCAAAAAATAAACTTGTGATTAATAAATAAGTATAAACTAATAATTTAATCAGATTGTTTGGGGAAATAAAATAAATAATAGTAGTATTATAGAGAATTTTTTTTATTAATAACCATGTATTAAAAAAATATTTCGTAAATAATCGGATTTCGAAAAAAATTACGCAAATAACCATGTTTGAGATGACTCCACAAAGGAGGAGCCATCTCAATTGGCGCATGCACCTCCTTTTTTAAGGGAGGCGCCATCTCACTTGGCTCCTAAGTGCTTAGGGCATGCCCTAAGCCAAGTGAGATGGCGCCTATGTACAAATTTAGGGCAAATTTTTTTTTTATTTTCTTTCCTGTGCGTTGCCTATTAGACAGAGATCAACAAAATGGATTTTTTATTTAAAAAAAAATGATTACATTCAACTGTTTTACATTAAAACAACAGTAAAAAAAATGGATACAAAAAATACTGGGAAAAAAAAAGATACATCAGTGATCCCCCGGAACCCGGTAATGACCCCCGGTTCCGCATCCCCGTCCTCGCCTTTCTCTTGCTGGGTGCCGTCGCGTTTCCTGCTGCGGCAAGGTCGATGGCCCAGCGAAGTCAATGCGATCCGAATCCATAAAATCGGTAAGATCTCCATATCTCGAAGATTCGCTCTGGTACAGTCGGTTACCCATACCCTCAAAGTTTGGTCGTGTTGGCGGTGGGTGGGGTTCCATGGTTGGTCGGTAGCATTGGTCGTCTGAGTATGGGGGGTAGAAAGGAAATGGATCTTGGGGTGTTTGGTATTGTGGATGTTGGGTTGTTTGGTGATATGGTGGTTGATGGTAGGTTTGGTCGGCTTGGTCATAATCTTCTGACATTCCCATATCAGGGCTAAGGCTGGATGTTGAGGGCGCCATATTGGGATATGTGGAAGACTGAAATTGTGTCTGGGGTATGTGGGTGTGCTGGTATTGGGGTTGGTATTGTGGTTGGGTTTGAGGCATATTCGGGTATTGGTAGTTTGGTGGTGATTGTGGTTGGTAGTACGGTATTTGATTGTAGTTGTGTTGTGGTGGGGAGTGTGGTTGTGTGTTTGTTGGTCTGTTTCTTCTTGGGGGTTGGTTTGAGGTTGATGGATTTTGGGTTTGTTGATGTTTGTTGATGGGGAATCGAGGGTTGTGCCCATTGTGTGCGTGGGTCAACCAAGTACCTCGGATGAGACACGTGCATTTCTGGGTTACTAACCGACCTGTACCACGACATATATTGATCAGTGTGTCGCATGTTACCTTGAGTAAGGAAAACCGGGGATTGCAAGATATAGCGGTGACGCCTTTGCCACATTTTACACCATTCTGGAGCAAATTCTTTCCAGTTGGTAAGACCCCACTGGGCGTCGACCCTTTTTAGATGCCAGGGGGACAAATCTGTTGGATCACTTGGTATCTCTTGATGCATTCTGAACTGCATCTTCACATGGTCGCTGTGGTGCATCTCCACAATGTTGAACCGAATGAGTGCAGTCTTTGCAGTCTAAGTTGCTGCATCCTCTGGGTTTGGAGCATGGCCCAAACCCAAATATGGTCTCCAGACGAACTGCGATAAAATTTAAATCAGGTTAGCGCAAAAGCAATGTATAAATAATTAAAATGAACAAAAGTTAAAAGCTACGACGTACGTCATCTGGGCCTAAGTGATCCAACAAATTCTGGTAGAGTGCGACATTGAATCTTGGATTCTAGCCGTAATCCATACCCCTCACGCAGTACCTAAAGGAAATGAGAAACATGTTATTTTTAGCATATATTTTGGAAAGAGCAGAATAGTTATAAATGCTATAACTTAATGACTTACTTTGTTGCGTACGGGAAACCAAAAGTGTTGTTGTTGATGGGGTTTAAGGACTCCATCCTCCACCAACCCCAGGCTTGTAGTAAAAATGTGCATCCATAAAATGTACATTTTTCCTTGACTGCATTTTTGCACAAGGAACTGTACAGGTGGGCTAATACTGCAGAACCCCAACTATATTTTCTAGTTTTTTCAAAATTTGTTAGTAAATGTAAGTACATGAAATTTACACTATTTCCCGTACTTTCGGGAAATAAAAATGTACCAAAAAGTATCATAAGATACGTTCTGGCTTTTACTACTCGGTCATTCTCTGAGGAATTTTCATTTAATTCCATACTTGCATAATGCCGTTTCAGGTCAGTGAGTAGTATTCCCTGCCCTCTTGCTCCACCACCTTCTACCATATCCCTACCCAACAGTTCTTCACACTGTGAGTTGGGTTGTTGAACCGACCCGTTCACCGCCTTACCGTCGATAAGGAGGCCCAGTAGCATGTACACATCCTCGAGAGTGATGGTACATTCACCTATTGGTAGGTGAAATGTATGGGTCTCCGGTCTCCACCTCTCCAACATTGCAAGAATGAATTTTGAGTCAATGGTGCAGTTGGAGATCTTTATCACATGTCCAAAACCTGCATATTCCAGATAAGGGACGATAAATGGATCGGGAGCCAGGTAGTTGTGCGAACGGATTCTGAATCTTTTTGTATCCTAAGATCATAATTAAACAAGTGTAAGATTAATTAAGATGAACAACACGTTATTTGAAGTACGAAAAATGTATAACCAAAGAAGAGACTTACAAATGCAGCAATGTTTTCCCTTGTGCCTCTGTGAGTATCACCCATTGTTAGAAGAGCCATTGTTCAGAATGCTTGAGAGTATGAAATACTTAGGAAGAAATAGAGAGTATGATAGACTTAAGAAATATTTCGTAGCAGAGAGTGAGAGTTGTGTGGGTGTGAGAGATGTTTCATAAGGTATGTATTTATAGGCAAATAAGTTTGATGTAGTGGTTGCTTGTGCTTGCATGCCTGCGAAGTGTCACATTTGCATGCTTAGGGTGTTACACATATGCATGCATGCATTTACAAAAAATGTAAGGTGTCACTCTTGCAGGCTAGGTGGCAGCCCATGCATGTATCACGATTGGACAGTAAGGGAGGCGCCATCTCACTTGGCGAAAGAGTACAAAAATGAATGGTGTCGCCACCCCATTTGGCGAATAAGAGGTGTCATTTGTTACAGCATAGGCTCAGGCTACGTGACAGCCCTTGGGATTCCTTTCTTTCCAGGTAAGATCAGTCGAGGGACTAAAATCATTATCTTCCGAGATTCTTTCCAGATGTAGTTCAAGATGTGACCCAGACATGGCAACATTCTAATGCTTATTCCAGATTTACCCGATGCAGTTCTACACGAGCTCATCCTCAGGAAGCCCTACACCGGTTTCTCTTCAAGACTCTTGAAAACAGTTTACAGACGCTTCCCAACAACGGATGCTGCTCTATTGCTTATTCAATCCCAAGATTTCTGAAAACAGTTTACGGACGCTTCCCAACAACGGATGCTGCTCTATTGCTTATTCAATCCCAAGATTTCTGAAAACAGTTTACGGGTTCTCCAAGTAACGAATGTTAACCTATCGCTTGTTCAGTTTCTTCTCAAGACTTCTGAAAACAGTTTATGGATTCTTCCCAACAACGGATGTTAATCTATCACTTGTTCAGATGTAACCTTTGAAAACAGTTTACGAACGCTTCCCAACAACGGATGCTGCTCTGTTGCTTATTCAACTCCAAGACTTCTGAAAACAGTTTACAGGTTCTCCAAGTAACGGATGTTAACCTATCGCTTGTTCAGATTCTCCTCCAGACTTCTGAAAACAGTTCACGGGTTCTCCAGTAACGGATGTTAACCTATCACTTGTTCAGACTCTTCTCAACTCCTGAAAACAGTTCACGGATTCTCCAGACACGGATGTCAATCTATTGCTTATTCAGACCCCCAGTTCGAAGATGGTCCAAAGCATGGACACCTTCCTGATACTCATTTCCAGATGGCATCTTTAAGCCCATCCCCGACAAGTTTCTGTCACTCCTCCCGATGGCATCGTTAAGCCCATCTCCAAATGGCATCTTTAAGCCCATTCCCGCATCCATTACTTTGACGAGTGCAAATTTAAGGGCACTTTAGTGTCCAATCTCCTTTTTACCCTCGAGTCACGAAAGGCAAACTTGCCAATCTAACTCTTCGGATTCAAGAAGATCGAACAGGGGCAACTGTTGTACCCCAAAATTTTCCCTCCCATTTCTCATTGATTTCTCACCACAAAAGCCCTTGAAGATCAAGATCCAGTTAGGGTTTCATCTGCTCAAGACTTCTCCTTGCACTGTTGACCCAAATTAGGGTTTGTGTTTGCACAAATATGTTTTGAGCTAAAATGCCTAAGATGACTTTCTTGCTTCATATTGGACTCCCAAGTTTCTCCATATCAAGTTTCAAGTCTTGATTCCAAGTTTTGCCCAGCCAATTGGACAATTGACCTAGAAATCAACTATATTGGGGAAAAAGTCAACTGTGACCAATTGACAGTCAAATCTCATGAAAATTGACCCACATCAACATTATGAACTCATATGAACCATCTGATCAAGTTTGGATCACAATTCCACAAGAAATTTGATCAGATCACCAAAAGGGCAAAATGGTCATTTTTAGGGTTTTGACTGCACAAAGGCAATTTTTGACTGTTTGACCTAGCCAATGGAAAACAAAGCTCACATATGGATTCAAGGACCCCATGGAATTGTCTTGACATGCTCAACAAGTTCAAAAGATCCCAAATGCACAAAATTGACAGTTGAATTTCCCAGTCAATTGATCAATTTTGACTGTATACTGAAAAGTCAAACTTTGACTTTTTGGTCAAAATCAAGAGTCAAGATTCATTTTTCATCAAAACATGCCAAATCATGAAACCTGTTCACCAAGAAATCAAAATTTGCAAATTAGGGTTTGAAATGAGAATTTTTCATAACTTAGAATTTTTCTAAGTTATGAAAAACCCTAATTTTTTCCCAACTTTGCCCCACTTTCTCACCAATATTCATTTGGATTCAAGAAAAAGTCAAATCATGAAAGTTGTAGCTTGTTGCATAATCTACAACTTTGATTCACAAAGTTTTCCCAAATGAGGCTTGTATCTCAAGTTACAAATTTTGGAATAAGGGTACTAAACCATTCTTAACTTAGTGAAATTTTAACCTATTTTGGCAAGGTTTTCTACCTAACTTCAAGACCATTTTCCATATACTTCCACTTGGAATTTCAATTTGCATTTCAAAGATGGATTGTAGTACACATTCCAAGCTTTCCAAAATGTCCAAGAACTCATCAAACAACCTCATAACTTGAGAGATTCGAATTTTGCAATATGGCAAAAACTCACTTTTGAATTGGTCATGTACATGTTCATAACTTATGCCATTTTCAAGTCAGCTTGGTTTGTGCAACATTACAGGCCTCTAAACCATCCAACACTCAATAATTTAATGCATGTTCATTGTGCTAAGGTCTTGTTTCATGAGTTTTAGCATTACATGTTGGATTAGGCCATAAATGGAAAAAGTGAAATAGCCATTTTTGCAAAAAGCAAGCTTTATGTCAAAGTTGCAAATCCACAAGTACAGATGAAATCTAATTGGCACAAGATTATGAGCAAAACACACTGATCAAGACAAGGTTAGCAGCATGTTTAGGGGGCCTCTACTTGCCTAGAAACTCAAGTGGCTTTTGTTGGCTTAAGTGTTAAGAAACACATCATAACATCACACAACTTTGATCTCAGCATTAGAACACTTAAGCAATTATTTTGTACACCTTCTAATCATCCAACCCAAGCTAGAACACGAGCAAACAAGGTCCCAAACACTCCTATTCCCAGAATCACACTCAAACTGCAGAAACAGGGCAGGGTCTGCAGATTGGATCCCATCTCTCATTCCTTTCATGATTTCTTGCCCAAAGCTCATCAAACACATTCCCTAGCATCACTTGAAGCTAACCAAAACACAAAACACGACCTGTAATTCCTCTAACCAGTTCCACCATTTTCACTTTCTTGTTTTACAGTTGGAGGTCCATAGCTCGATTCAAGGTGTTTCAAAGCAAAGTAAGCATTGGAATAGCATCACCACACTTCAGGCAAGCTATACAGATCATCATCTTGCTCTGAAAGCTCCCCCATTGCCAGATAGAACTTCAACTGAACAGGTATCTTTGTGAACTTCTAACTCTTAGTGTAGGCATCATTAGCTCTAGGTTTGTGAATAAGAAGTGTTCTACTCATGCCCCTGAATCTGTACATGCTTTTACTTGTCATTTATTTTGCTTGAGCTGTGAGAATTTAAGGTTTGAATATGGAAGAAAAGTTAGGTCAGGATTTAGGAATGTCAAAATTCTCTCTCATTTCTGAGAGTTAGAATGAGTTCTTTATATATTTAGAATCGTGATTCAATGCTTAACATTTCTTATGTTGTAAGTTTGTGCAAAAGATCAAAGAATCCAGGTGTTTGAATGGAGGTTCAGGCGCACGTTTTTTTGAACATTTTTTGGCTGAAGGTTGAAGAAGAAGCTTCACGGGCTGGGCCTGTTGTGTTCTTTCTTTTCACACCTTGTTTTTGGTTTCATACCCCCTGAGCCCATTATGTTCATTTTCATGATTTTTGACTTTTCTTTTTTTCATTTTGGCTTATTTATTTTTTCCCATAATATTAAAAACTTGAAAAATTATTTTTACATCATTTTTGCATTTTTTAGGTATTTATTTGTTTATATGGACATTTGTGCACAAATATATATATATATATATATATATATATATATATATATATATATATATATATATATATATATATAATATATATATATATATATATATATATATATATATATATATATATATATATATATATATATATATATATATATATACTACTATTTAGAAGAGAAAAAAAACTAGAAAAATAATGTAAATATATTTCATTTCTGATTTTTTATTTCATTTTTTCTTTTGAAAATATTTTATGCAAAATATACTTTTTTTATAAATATTAAATATTATTATTAATATATATATAATACATATTTAGAAATTAATATATATATATATATATATATATATATATATATATATATATATATATATATATATTATATATATATATATATATATATATATATATATATATATATATATATATATATATATATATATATATATATATATAATATATATATATATATATATATATATATATATATATATATATATATATATATATATATATATATATATATATATATATAATATATATATATCTATATATATTAATATATATTATATATATATATATATATAATATATATATATATATATATATTATATATATATATATTATATATATATATATATATATATATATATATATATATATATATATATATATATATATATATATATATATATATATATATATATATATATACTTTTTTTATTTTGTTTATTTGATATAAATAATACTTTTATTTTCATACATATAAAAACCTTTTTTTTGCATTTTTGGATCTTTATTTTATTTTCCATTTAATTTATGCAATCAATTATCTTGTAAATATTCCAAAATTGATGTAATAGCTAGGTTTAAATTTCTTTTCTAAATATCCCCCCATTTGAACATTTGTACCCCCTTCCCATATTGTGTTGTAATAGTGTAGGAATTTTACTTTTCGCACTTTAAACGCTTTCTAAATATACCATGCTAGAATTAGGGTTTGTATGCAAATAAAAAGAACAAAATTAGTTTGACCTAATTTCAAGATAATCAAGCATGAAAATGGACTACACATATCACACTTGCACCCCTAGGGTATTCCACTTGTTGCCTTCAAATAAATGGGCCATATTGTATGTTAGGTTTCTTTGGGTAAAACAAACAATCAAATGATCATAGTCCCTCGATGACGCTTTCGAAAAGTTGCCTAAAATGATCAAGTCCCTTTTCAAAGAGAAATTGCCCAAAGATACTTAGCACTATTGCAATTATGGTCTAAACGATGACCCGCGCCCGTCCCTTTCACATCCTAACACAAGATTGTCCACCAAATGCAATGGTGGAACAAAATTGTTAAAAGGGTTAAAACATAACAAAAATCTTTGAGAACTTTAGGGTAGATAGCTCTTAAGTACTTGTCAACTTGCAAAACAAAACATTTTCCTATTTTCAAACCACACTTCACAAACACTTTCAAAACAAACTTTCAAAACCTTGGAACATCTTTTCAAAAAGACAAACACCTTTTGTAAAACATTCGAGTAAAGAATTGTTACAAGGGTCGCCTATACAAGGCATCTTTTTAAAACATTTTCAAAACCACACACCAAGCACCATTTCAAACAATTGAAAACCAAGGCAAGTTGATCTAAGCAAGTACCCAAGAGCCCATGGATAACCATGGATAGAAAGGGTTCTAATACCTTCCCTTTCTATAATCTACTCCCCGAACCCAAGAAAAATCTCAAAGGTTTTTGCTGTGCTTTTTGAACCTTTCCTTAGGATAAAATAAAAAGTCGGTGGCGACTCTTGCTCAACCGAAACATTTGTGAAAACAAACGCAAAACCCTAGTCAGTTCTCCCACCGTATCACAGAACTGGCGACTCTGCTGGGGAGAATTTTAAAAGTGGAGTAACCTTAGGGCTTAGATCACCCTCTTGCATGACTAATTGCTTGAATTGTTTGCTTTATATCTTGGCTCTATTTGTTTGGGTTTGCAATCCTACACCCGGATTTTGGGAAACATTCATAGATAGCAATACATTGTGGAAACTGTGCGGGGTATACCGACACGGTCGAAGCAATAACTATATTAGTGCGACATATTTGTGAGTACCGGTAACCCTTGAGTTCAATCAAGGAGAGTACGGGGCCGCTGAGTGATGTCACTAAGCACTAATGACCTAGAACCTTACTTGACCATCTTGGCCTTTTATTAGGGGTAGTGAGATGACCGGCTTTGGTGCAGTCCGAAGTTGGTAGATACTCGATACTACACTCATTGAGGGTTGTTTTCTTGGAATATTTTGGTCGCTAGTTAAGTGGCTAAACCAAAACAATGAACAATGAAAATAATCCCGTGATATTGAGCTCCTTAGAACCCGGTTACTATTTATAGGACAGGTTTTTAAGCCAACTACACTCAAGAGGGTACTTACCTATGAAACCCCATGCAAGCCTGAAACTAGGGTTTGGTATGATTTGCTTGCCCATATGTTTTGTGCATACATCATAAACATCATAAAACATCATATGCATTCACTAACCATTTCAAGGGTTTGAATCTTCATCTTTGTTCTTGTTTTGTAGGTCATGGAAGTTCCTCGCAGAAACACCATTCAATTCAACCTTGTGAGAATTTCTCCTCAACTCAAGGAGCTCACCTCAAGAATTCCGGAAAACTCATCCTTCAGTGAAAGATATGGTAGACTGCTCAGCCTAGTCAACACCAACATTGAAGAAGACATGATGAAAGTGCTATTCCAGTTTTTTGACCCTCTTCACCACTGTTTCACTTTCCCTGATTACCAGTTGGTGCCCACTTTGGAGGAGTTTTCTCAACTCCTGAGAATTCCTATCCTTAATCAACTACCTTTCAACGGTACGGAAAAGGAACCAAAGCCGGAAGATGTTGCTCGAGCATTACATCTACAACCATCCGACATCAAGGGGCATTGGGAAACCAGAAGCGGCGTCAAAGGATTCTTAGTAAAATTCTTGTTTGAGAAGGCACAAGAATGTTGGAACTTATTGGACCTACAAGCCTTTGAAGAAATTGTGGCACTCCTTATCTATGGGTTGGTCTTGTTCCCAAATCCTGACCAATTGGTAGATGTCAACGCCGTCAAAATCTTCTTGTCCGGAAATCCAATACCGACATTGCTTGGGGACATTCTTCACTCATTTTACACACGAACAATGAGAAAGAGGGGTGTTCTCATGTGCTGTACTCCTCTCCTTGCAAGGTGGTTTATTTCGCACCTTCCACAATCTGTCTTGAAGAATGACCAAGGCTCAAGGTGGTCTCAACGATTGATGACTCTTACTCACTCTGATGTACATTGGTGTTCTCGGTCCAGAAAAAATGTCATCATCGTCGATCGTTGTGGAGAGTTTCCTAATGTTCCTTTACTTGGGATCAGAGGAGGTATCACCTACAACCCTTGCCTAGCTTTGAGGCAATTTGGATATGCACGAAGGGATGGCCCTCATGACATGTTGATTCCTGACCTAGTTTTTGACTTCGACAACGATGCGCAAGGACTTCGCCAAAGATTCATCAGAGCCTGGGGAAGACCCAACAAGGTTGATAGCAAGACTCTGGGACACAAGAACTCCATCCCTCTTGAGCCTTATCTCAAGTGGGTACGAGCCAGAGCCCAAAGTTTGATGATGCCTTATCCTCATGTTCTCCCTGTGATTAAAGAGCCCGTCAAGGAAGGAGAGGTTCCCTACACCATCCTACATCATGACATGCCTACATCGTGGGAGGAAATGCAGAAAAGTTGGATTCAGCTCAAGGAGGAATGGAACACTTTTGAAGCTAGCTTCTACGCCAGTGAGAAGAAGGTTCTAGAGCTTACCCGCCGACTCCATGAGCAAGAGGCCCTCAACACCTACATCACACCAAAAAGGATGCGCAATGTCTTTTTGCCTTGAGAAGTTATTTTGTAATATTTGGCCCATGGGGCATTTATGTACTAACAAATTTCTTCTTATTAATATGACGTGCGTTCTTCTTTGTCTACAACAATTTTGAATGTTCTAAATCCTTGAATGCATTGCATACATAAGCATACCATTCATCATGTGCATAAGCAGGTCTCACTCCAGGTTTCCTTATCTGTCTGCTGTTTATTTCAGTAGGATGGATCTCGAGCAAACAGTCAAAGACCTACAAGCTCAAAATGCACAGTTCCAGCAACTCCTGATGACCTTGGCCAAGGGTCAGGAGGATATCAAGACCCAATTGGGGAATAAAGACCCAGTGAAGAAGAAGAAAAAGAGACTCGGGGTGGCTACTTTGGGGAGAATATTTGACGGAGAAGCTCGGAGAGTGCTTGAATTTCCTCCTACTTCTGATGAAGGAACCAGCAAAGGAGGTGGGGCTGCGGTACCTTCCGAATCTGATGCGGAAGAAGAAGAGGTCGAAGAGGATGAAGATTATTCTGATCAGCAATACCCTCCAGCTAATGATAAATACAAAGGGCTAGAAGACAGGTTGGCCGCCATGGAGCTACAAAGAGTACCGGGTTTGGATTTTGAAGACTTGGGTTTGGTCGCCGGGATTGTGATTCCCCCAAAATTCAAAGTGCCAGTGTTTGTGAGGTATGATGGGCTGTCCTGTCCAAAAATGCATCTCAGGTCCTACGTGAGAAAGATTCAACCCTATACGGCAGCTACGTGAGAAAGATTCAACCCTATACGGCAGATAAAAACCTTTGGATTCATTTCTTTCAAGACAGCCTTTCTGGAGCTCAATTGGAGTGGTTTTATCAGCTAGAGGGAACCAGCGTTCGAAATTGGGAAGACTTGGCCACCGCTTTTTACAAACAATATCAATACAATTCTGACCTTGCTCCTACTCGTACCCAGCTTCAGGGTATTTCATTGGGAACAGGCGAAGGATTCAAAGAATATGCACAAAAATGGAGGGATTTGGCTGGCAGGGTGCAGCCTCCTTTAACCGATCGTGAACTTGTTGATATGTTTCTAGGGACCCTATCTGGGCCATTTTTCAATCATCTGATTGGTAACTCTTCCGCGGGGTTTACCGATTTGATCTTAACAGGTGAAAGAATAGAAGCTGGCATCAAGTCAGGAAAGATTCAGAAGGGTGTTGCTGCAAGTGTTGAGAAGAAGCCTTTTAAGAAGGAAACAGCTGTGGTATATTCTCAGAGAAGAGCAGGGAAGACGGAGCGTCGGCCAACTGTGGGGGCCGTAATGATTCAAAACCCTTCAAGTGAGCAGCCTCGCTATAACCAATCCAGACCAAATCAACAACGGGTAGAACGGCCACAACGGCAGTTCACCCGCATTAATATGACTCCAGCGCAAGTGCTTCCCCATCTGTTAAAGTTGAATCTCGCCACCATCAAGGAGGCACCAAAGAATGTGAATACGTCCTCTCCGCATTATCATGCTAACGCTAAATGCGCCTACCATTCAGACGGTGTTGGGCACGACACCAATGATTGTTGGGAACTCAAGCATAAAATCCAAGACCTGATAGAGGCGAAGGAGGTGGAGTTTGACGCTCCGGAGAAGCCTAATGTGATATCTGCACCCATGCCGAAGCACGACCGAAATGTCAATGCCGTTGAAGAAGATTTGTATGTTGCTGATGTCAATGATCTGACTACTCCATTGCGAACCATTAAGTTGAATCTGTTAAGGGCCGGGATCTTCCCGGGATGTAAAGAAGACTGCTATTGTTGTTACTCTCTGCCGTTTGATTGTCCGTTACTGAAGGAAGGCATCCAAGGCCTTATGGATAGTCGACAAATTTTGTTTGAAAAAGTTTCTGCCGTTCCCACTCATACTGAAGATGTCTCAATCATAACCATTCACGCCACTCTTTCCAAGGTCGTCAAAAAGCCTGTTAAGATTACACCAGCTACGAAATCTGTTCCTTTGAAGATAACAATGCCAGGGCCTGTTCCCTATGTTTCAGAGAAGTCAATACCATGGAACTATGGCGGTGACGTTTACTACCATGGTATCAAACTAATCGAAATAATTGAAGAAAGTTCGGATGATGAAGAAGCCAGCATTAGTAACATTGCAGGCACTAGCAAAATCACCAGGAGCGGGAGAATATTTTCTCCAGAGATTGCCCCTCCAAGAGCAATCTTTGGACCCTCATCAGCTGACAAGGTCATCCCTGCACCAATAAAACTCTCTGCTAGAACCCCTTTGATTGAGGATGTTGTTGTTCCTAGTACTGTCTCTCCTACCGCTGCTGATAAAGGTAAGGGAATCCAAGATGAGCTCGTCAGGACGAGGGCTCAGCCCTTGGTCATCCCGGAAACCTCCAAGAAGGAAATGGATGAGATCTTGAGGATAATCAAAAGGAGTGATTACGATGTGGTAGAACAGCTGGGGAAAACCCCCTCAAAGATCTCCATGCTGGCACTGCTACTTTGCTCGGAAGCGCACGCTAAAGCTCTGATAAAATTCCTGAAGGCCGCCCATGTGCCCCAGGAAACCTCTGCAGATCAATTTCAAAATTGCATGGCTAGCCTGACTACGGACAATGGATTAGGTTTCTCCGATGCCGACTTAACTCCTAAAGGTAGAAACCACAATGATGCTTTGCACATTTCAGTCGAGTGTCGAGGAACCACTCTCGCACATGTCTTGGTCGACACCGGTTCGTCGCTGAATGTTTTGCATAAAAAGGCCTTGGACCGACTAGATTGTGAAGGGTTGGAGTTGAAGCCGAGTGATATTGTTGTCAGAGCTTTCGATGGTTCGAAGAGAATGGTCCATGGAGAGGTTGAAATTCCCATCAAGATAGGCACCGAGGTGTTTAAATCTACTTTCTATGTGATGGACATCCGTCCGTCATACTCTTGCTTGCTGGGTAGGCCTTGGATACACCATGCTGGGGCAGTCACCTCCTCCTTACATCAGATGTTGAAGTATCCTGTCAAGGGAAAGATCATTACTGTCCACGGTGAAGAGGAGTACATGATTAGCCACTTGAACTCTTTCCGATATGTGGAGGTTGAAGGGGAATTCATTGAAACGCCTTTTCAGCATTTCGAAGAAGTCCTTCCTGAAATAGCAGTAGCAAAGTTGGCAGCTGAGACACCGAGGCAGATGGCCAGGATGGCATCTCTGGAGGACGCGAGGGCCGCGATAAAGGAAGGGAAAAATTCAGCATGGGGGCAGTTACCTGACATTCCATATAAGACAGACAAATTTGGATTAGGGTTCACAGCCGCTGGCCAGAAAGCTATGCGCCGTTCGAAGATTGAAAGAGCGCCAGTCAAAATTTCTCCCTACGGAATCAACGCCTTGGAGGATGAAGACAAAGAGAGCAACATCGAAGAGTGGATTTATCCAACTGTCAGAGGAGGATTGAGCAACTGGGAGGCAAAAGACTTTGTCCCCATCACTTTTATTCATCAGTAATTTACCTGTCAAACATTTCCTATTTGTTCTGTAATATTTTATTTTCAAACAATCCGTACACTATCTTTTCACCTCATGCCTTGCCCGGGGCATGTAGGTCCATTTGTAAGGGTTTTTTGATTATTTTTCATATCCATATGCCATGTTTAATGATTCATTGGACGTTTTTCATTTGATAAACTGCTTGTGTTCATTTTCTTTCCTTTTTCATTTTTGTTTAAGGATGGCTATCCCTTACACACACCCACACTCACCAATGCAGGTACCCATCCACTCCAGATTCCATGGGTGACTATTCTGCTATATCCTTCAATAACTCTGAAGATCTGGTCAATCAAACCGAGTACGAAGATGACGAAGGTTGTGAAGTATCAGGGGAACTAGCCAGACTTCTACAGCAAGAGGAAAGGGCCATCTTACCTCATGAAGAGTCATTGGAAACTGTCAACTTGGGAACCGAGGAAGACCGGAAGGAGGTGCAAGTGGGTGCCAATCTGGAACCAAGAGTCAAGGAGCGCCTGATACAGTTGTTGAATGAGTATGTTGAAATCTTCGCTTGGTCTTATGAAGACATGTCGGGTTTAGACACAGACATCGTGGTTCATCGTCTCCCCACAAGAGAGGACTGTCCACCGATCAAGCAAAAAGTTTGCCGAATGAGGCCTGACATGTCTGAAAAGATCAAGGCAGAAGTAATGAAGCAATTCGACGCTGGCTTTCTGGCTGTTACGTCCTATCCTCAATGGGTCGCTAACATCGTGCCAATACCTAAGAAAGATGGCAAAGTCAGGATGTGTATGGACTACCGGGATTTGAATAGGGCCAGCCCCAAGGATGATTTTCCGCTGCCACACATTGACATTTTGATCGACAATACAGCTCAGTATAAAGTGTTTTCCTTCATGGATGGATTCTCGGGCTATAATCAAATCAAAATGGCCCCCGAGGATATGGAGAAAACAACTTTTGTCACACAATGGGGCACTTTCTGTTACAAGGTGATGCCGTTCGGGCTGAAGAACGCAGGGGCAACTTATCAACGCACCATGGTAGCTTTATTTCATGATATGATACATCATGAGATTGAAGTTTACGTAGACGATATGATAGCTCGGTCACAAACAGAGGAAAAGCACCTTGAACATCTGGAGAAGCTGTTTGCCAGGTTGAAAGAATACAAGCTCAGGCTGAATCCAAGTAAATGCACTTTTGGAGTTAGGTCTGGTAAACTCCTGGGATTCATTGTAAGCAACAAAGGCATTGAAGTCGATCCAGCAAAAGTAAAAGCAATACAAGAGATGCCTGCTCCCCGTACTGAAAAGGAGGTTAGAGGATTCTTGGGGCGATTGAACTATATTGCCAGATTCATCTCCCATCTGACTTCTACCTGTGAGCCAATTTTCAAACTCTTGAAGAAAGATCAGGTAGTCGAATGGAACGACGATTGTCAAGCTGCTTTTGATAGGATCAAGGAGTATTTGCTAGAACCTCCTATTCTGATGCCACCCGTCGAAGGAAGACCATTGATCATGTATTTGACCGTCTTGGATAACTCAATGGGGTGTGTTTTGGGCCAGCATGACGAGTCTGGTCGAAAATAGCATGCTATTTATTACCTTAGCAAAAAGTTTACCGACTGTGAGACTCGCTACTCACTGCTCGAGAAAACTTGTTGCGCTTTGGTATGGGCTGCTCGCCGACTAAGACAATATATGTTGACTCATACTACCTTGTTGATTTCCAAAATGGACCCTATCAAGTATATCTTCGAAAAGCCCGCTTTATCTGGAAGGATAGCTAGATGGCAAATGATTCTAACTGAGTATGACATCCAGTACACCACCCAAAAAGCTATAAAAGGGAGTGTACTAGCTGACCATCTGGCTCATCAGGCTATCGAAGATTATCAACCCAGGAGATTTGACTTCCCGGACGAGGACATCATGAATTTGGACAACATTGAAAGTAACGGACCATATGAAGGACCCGAAAAGGGATCCCGATGGACCCTGTACTTTGATGGTGCTTCAAATGCACTTGGAAACGGTATTGGCGCAGTACTCATTTCTCCGGAAGGTAGTCACACACCTTTCACGGCCCGACTTTGCTTCAGCTGCACAAACAACATGGCTGAGTACGAAGCTTGCATCTTTGGTCTCAAGGCCGTTATAGACTTGGGGATCAAATCTTTGATCGTATTTGGGGACTCGGCTTTGGTTATCAGTCAAATCAAAGGAGAGTGGGATACTGTGATCGGTGGATCTGGAACTGACTGTTTAACGCTGGTTCGCAAAATGTCGCGGAAGCAAGAGTCGCCACCGTCTTTTATTTTCTCCAAATGGAAAGGACAAAAGCACAGAAAAATTCCTTATAGAGATTGCTCTCGGTTCGGGAGGTAGATTTATAGAAAGGGAAGGTGTTAGCACCCTTTCTATCCATGGTTATCCATGGGCTCTTAGATACTTGCTCATTGTGTTTTCAAAAATGGTTTATTTGCTTTTCAAATGTGGGTTTAAAAAGTTTCTTTGAAGATTTCAGTTCGACTCTTGTATCAGTCCTCAAGAGTGTTTGAAAAGTTGCTTTCGAAAGCTTTTTTGAAAAAGTGTCGGTGTGAAAAGTATTTTTTGATTTGTTTTGAAATCAGAGCAAGTATCTAGAGTCGTCTACCTACCCTAAGGAATTCGTCTGTGTAAATGTCCTTAAAGTAGTGCCATCCCACCATTGAGAGGTAGGTAGCACCACTGTTGGAGGTGTTTGGGTCAATTCGAGGTTCGGGACATGGTGATCACCGGAGCAATAGGAAGACACCTTAGAAGCTACCCTCATGCCATGTTCATGGACATGAGGACTTACTAAAACGTCCTCTACTCGACGACCACCTTTCGAGGGGCAAGGCAACAATGAGGCGCACCCTATGGGTGGTGTGTGATTTGTGTGTCATGTTCATTTATTTTTGTCTTGTTCACGCATTGGTGATCTACGTGTTGCTTTTATTTC
This sequence comes from Vicia faba, assembly GCA_948472305.1. Lineage (NCBI taxonomy): Eukaryota > Viridiplantae > Streptophyta > Magnoliopsida > Fabales > Fabaceae > Vicia > Vicia faba. Next base: position 17,751 of record CATIWC010002030.1, on the reverse strand, counting down.
GACATTCATTCTTTCATGCAAATTATTAACAGTTAAAAAGATGCGGAATTAAAAAGTCCTACGCTATTACAAAGGCGCGGGTCTACATCGCCAAATTAATCCAAGACCCGATTTGAAATAAAATAAAGCGGAAAGATAAATATCTAATTAGTCTATTACATGGCTTTGGGAGAATTACATGAATATTCACAAAAAGAAATAAAAATGCGAAGAGAATTAAAGTCGGGAATGCGAGGGCGTTGGACCCTTTTTAGGAAATTAAATTACGATTAACAAATTAATTAAGTTAAATAAAAGAAAGAGATTGTTTTTTGAGTTTTTTGTATTTATGGATTTTTAGTAAGAAAATTAAATTGGAATTAAAAAGAAAAGTTAATTAACCCTAATTCTAAATTGTTTTTAATTTATTTAAGAAATATTTTTAGTTTGACCTAATTTTAATTAATTATTTACATGGCAATTTATTTACAAAATAAATAATTAATTATTAATTATGGTGAAAGAAAAGAAAAAAAGAATAAAAATATTTAGAACCCTAATTCTACATTTTTTAATTTATTACAAAAAATATTAAAATTTAAACCTAGAATTAAAAACTAAATTATTGAATAAAATTTATTTACAAAGAAAATATTTAAATAAAATATATTTTTATTTTGTTTTTTATGGTTTCTGAGTTTTTTGGGTATTTTTTTGTTAGGAAAATATTAATTTATGAATTAAGAGGAAATAATTAAATTAAAACAAATAATAAAAAAAAGTAGAAAAAGAAAAGAAATACAAACATTTGGGGGGTGTTGACCCCAATTTGGAGGTATTTGGCCAACAATTAGGCCCAATCATTGTAGCCTGGTTGACTTCTGGTAGTTACGTGTGGCTTCATTGACCAATGCATAGGGTGCTCCTCAGATCATGGCCATTGGATTGAGATTATTGGCCATGTGGCAAGCTTGGATGGTGGGTGTATGATGAACCCCTGGGCGTACACTGCATGAGATCAAGTGAAAACAAAATTCATTGAAAAATATGGGGGACCTGGGAATCGAACCCAGGTCCCAGTACCTATTGGACAACGCATCAACCAACTGTGCCAGGCGCTTTCTTTGTAACATTAATGGAATGCAATTAATATATAACAAAACAAAACGCTAATGCTGTTAATTCAAAAAACGCGCTAAAACTTGAATTGTCCAATCACCGGTTGACAGCATGCCTTCTTCTTCGTTGATTTGTTTTGCCCTGGAAAAAAACAGTTAGATAGCGGGGGTTTTAAACCCCCACTAAGTGATAAACATGAAAATAGCGAATAGGCCCTGGTTGCTCATAAATTGAGCGCGACCTATGGATTGAGTTCGTGTGAAGCTTCTAGTTCTAATGGCCCTGGTCTCGTGTCTCAATTTTTCCAGAATAAGGAAGCCCCAAATTTACAATTTAGAAAACCTAATGAGCTCCAATGGCAACTTTGCGTATAGGCTATGAAAACTCAATTAAACAATGTCAATAGACTCAGAAGGTCCATATCAGTGCAAAACAACAATTAAATTGTATGGAAAATGCCCAGAAATTGAAATACGATTATGCATAAAGTATGAGAAATTTCGACTTCTATATACCAATTCTTGATGCTATGGGCGTGGAAAAGGATTCAGTCAGGTTCAGTGATGCCTCAGAAAGTTTTTTCAATTGGTTAGAAGCCTTGAATCGTCCTCTACTGCAGTTTTTAGTTTTGACTTTTTTTCCAAAAATTGCAAAGTGTGTTCTTGATATCAGGCGCAGCTTGAAGGTTATGAGCTTTAGGGTTATGATCAGTATATGTATGCCAATGGATTAGGGTTGAATTTTGAGTCCAAAAATCCTTGTAATCATGAATCAAATATTTGATTTTAATGGCATATTTTTCAATCTATTCCATGTGTTTTTGGTACTAATCATGGCCAAATCCTTCCTTTTTTGATGTGCACGAATCTTCAATGACCAATGAGAGCAAATGCTGTATAAAAAGATTCACATACATTTGTTTTAGTATTTTTTTCATATTTTATTTTATTAAATGAATTAATGGTGATTAAAAATTCAAATAAATAATAAAAAATGATGAAATAAATCCCCTTTGGGCCAAATGGTCGTGCATAGCCTTTGGATGATGAATCTTGGAAGAAAATGTGGCCCATTAGCAATTTTGAGGCATTTGAAGTAAAGTTGACTTTTCAAAATTCCCAAACATTTCCCAACTTCCACAAGGCATATCTTGCTCAATATTTAAGCTTTGATCATGTTCTTGGACATTTTGGAAAGGTCTTGAAGTCCTCTAACCAATTCCTTTGGTCCCATGTAATTTTGATTTACCAATCTCAAGTTATGGCCTTTGACTTAAAGTCCCTTTTTGTTGACTTTTGAAAATGACCTATAATGTTGAAATTGATAACTTTTTGTGAGAGCATTTCTTGGACTTGAAGTGTGAAGAGGAGTTGTAGGAAATGTCTTTCTATTCAAAATGAGCTTTGGATGGAATTTTTCTGATAAACCATGTGGAAGTTATGCCTTGGTCAAGTTACAGTTGACTTTTTCAACTATCCAAATATGGAAACTTTTGCATCTTGAGACTTTTTGAGCCATGCCTTGAAAATCATGATCAAGAATTGATCAAATGATGTTTGTGGCTTCAAAATAAGATGTTGACAAAAAATTTGGACTTTTGACTGTCAAATGACCATTTTGCCCCTGCAGTTGACTGTAGAGCAATTAGGGTTTTTGACTGTGCAATTTTGTGCTGTAAGTCTTGAAACTTGGTATGAGGATGCTTGACCATGTTTATAGGCATGTGGAACTTGTTTAGACCCTTGGAAACTTCAACTTCTTTTCCAGAACCAAAACCCTAGTTTTTGACTGTTAGGAGGCCCTTGAACTGTGCAACCCTTGGGAGATTTTGAAGCATGCTTTGCAAAATCCTGAAGAATATGGGAGGGCAAATTTTGGGGTACAACAGTTGCCCATGTTCAATCTTCTTAAACCTGAGGATGTAGATTGGCTGACGTGCCTTTCGTAATCCGAAGGTGGAAGATGATTGAACACTAGAGTGCCCAGAAATTTGCGCTCACATAGTAGTGTGATGATGGGAATGGGCTTATAGATTACATTTGGAGTTTGATGGATAGGATGATGGGATTATAGATGCCATGCTGAGAGGTGATGGATAGGTGGATGGGCTTATAGATGCCATCTGGATGTCGATCGCGTAAGAGATTCCTTAGCGAGAGCTTGCGTACCTGAAAAAGAAAATGATTACCTGGCCTTTTACAGGAGCTGGTCTTCAAACTCTTTGTATAGATGTGTCCTGACTGGTTACAGGAAGTGAATCTGGAGCTTCAAAAGGTGATGAATGAACCAGGGATGGTTACTACCTCAACAGGACGGTGAGAGAACCTTGGATGATTACTACCTCAACAGGAACGCTGAGAGAATCTTAGGCGACTTCAACCTCAACAGTAACGCTGAGAGAATCTCAGGCGACTTCAACCTCAACAGTAATGCTGAGAGAATCTTGGGCGACTTCAACCTCAACAGTAACGCTGAGAGAATCTTGGACGATTTCAACCTCAACAGTAACGCTGAGAGAGTCTTGGATGTCTTCTACTAAGTCTTCGTCAGGAAAATCTTTTAGGGGTCGATTTAACTGGACTAGAGAAGGCCTTTGACTGGATAAGAAACAGGAAAATCTTAGGGTCGATTTAACTGAACCGGTCTAGGTCTTGAAATCTTCAACTGGATAAGAAACAGGGAGATCTTAGGGTCGATCTGACTGAACCAGAGAAGGCCTTTGACTGGATAAGAAACAGGAAAATCTTAGGGTCGATTTAACTGAACCGGTCTAGGTCTTGAAATCTTCAACTGGATAAGAAACAGGGAGATCTTAGGGTCAATCTGACTGAACCAGAGAAGGCCTTTGACTGGATAATAAACAGGAAAATCTTAGGGTCGATTTAACTGAACCGGACAAGGTCTTGAAATCTTCAACTGGATAAGAAACAGGGAGATCTTAGGGTCGATCTGACTGAACCAGAGAAGGCCTTTGACTGGATAATAAACAGGAAAATCTTAGGGTCGATTTAATTGAACCGGACAAGGTCTTGAACATAGCTGAGAACTTAACTGAATCTTTCCTAAAAGGTAAAGGTCAGTCATATGCAATGCATGATATGAATCAAGCAATGACGTTCTCAACATAAATGAGATTTGTAAGATATGATGCATATATGCATGCTATAATGTATGGAAATGTGATGTTTATGAATGTATGTTTTTCGTCTAGGAAAGTAAATCCTTGACGGATGCCGGGAAGTCATATCTTGGGTTGGTGTTGGAGAACAATGCTTTGTTGTTTTCGCTGGGGATGATAGTTGCAAGAATACCGGTAGGAGAAGATAACTCCGTTGGGGAATACCATTGTTGTGTTGGAAGTGCTAATAGACTTTGCTGGGGATAAGAAGACTTCGCCGAGGACGATCTTTCCGTGGCTTTTGGCTGAGGATAACCCAGTTATATCCTTGTAGGGAAATAACTCTTTGAATAAAGCTGAGAGACGCGTTCGTGCTCTGCGAGGATAAGCTTCCAGAATCTACCGGGGATAAGCTTACTGCTTGGAGAGATGGATTCCACTTTCCTGGGGAAATCTGGATTGGACTCTCCTGGGGAAGTTTTGAACTGTATTGGGGAAGTGACTCCATTGAATGTCTGGTATACCGCCGGGGAACAATCTTTAGGTCAAGAATGCCGGGGATACTTGTTTAAGAATGTCTGCATATGGTGCTGGGGAATGTTGAGATCTACGGGGGATACCCAACTTCCTTAAGGCTGATTGTATAGTTTTGCTTGGGGAGAGTGTATTGACTTGCTGACTCACTCTCTGGGGAATTACGATATACTGGTTATGTTCTTCAGCCGAACCTACCTTTGTACCTTGGTGGACAGAGCAATTAGATCGCTTAGACAACTCATTATTGCCCCTGTTTCTGATGTGGGAGAGAAAGATACCTGTGGAGGTGCTTGATGACTGCCGATTTGACAAATCTTCTTCTGGTAGGCAAGTGACGAGATGACAGGACATAGTCGTACGCTCTGATCCCTAATTTTTGCCTGGACCGCCCTTTCAGGTTTTCAGTCCACCGGGATACCCATTTTTGCCCAAGCCGCCTTTTCAGGTTTTCGACTTGTCGGGTGTACAGATTTTTCATTTTCATCCCTTATTTTGCCCGAACCCTTTTGGTTCGCCGGGAAGCCCTTATTTTTGCCTAGGTACGTCAACCTAGCGGGTCTTTGATTATGCGTATTTTTCTCGACTATGTCCGTGCTTTCAGAATGTAGGGAGTTGCCCCTGTTAGAAGTGTTTTGTCATGCCACCAGAAGGTGTTTGATCAGGCAAGATTCGTTGCTGGAATTCATGTCCAATGCCCCAAGTGACTCAGACAGAGATTTGCCCCGGGCTATTTGGCCTTTGAGAGATTATCCGAATCTTGACTTAACTGCCCCGGATGATAGACCATGATCATGTCATGCCCCTTGATTGGAAGTGCCTTTGTTCACTAGGCTTTCATCGTGCGAATCTCCCTGCTGTTCAAACAAATAGTCATATGCAAACAATGTTATATCAAAAATGCAAAGCTTATGTCTGTTTTTGAAGATTTTGAAAATGCATTCTTTTTCATAAAACAAGTGAATGTTTGTAAAACGTGATGTCAAATCCGTATTTACCGTAGGCCTTAAGGAGTCAGGATACCTTTCGTAACAATATGCTTTCGAACTAACCCATGCTTCAGCTAGGACTTTTTAAGGGTTATAACGTGGCCTGGTTCATGGTTTAAGAAACAAAGGATAAAGGCTCAAATTTTATTGGTGCCCACCCGCTCTTCGTGATGTTCTCCAAACCTAAACTCAGTTGATCATACGTTAGACCTTGTTTGAGTCTTTGCTTTGATATACCAATGATGGTTCGGATGTTGACAGTTTATTTTAAACAGGCAGTCATTTTTGTCGAAGGTTTGTAGGACCTCTTTCTTTTGATTTTTTTGATTTTGTTATCCCTATTTTGTTTGCCTGAACTGTTATTTTTTTGGTGATTACAGTCAGCGGGATGCCCCAGTTTTGTAAGTCTCCTTCATAGGTTTTGACTTATTGGGTTTTTGTTTTGAGAAGTAATGACTGCCTGTCTGTATGATTGTTCAGAACCATTACTGTCTTTTGTTTTGTAAGGACCTCTTTGGTGCCATTCGTTATGCACTTGGATCAACTGAGAGAACTACCTTGCCCCGGGTTATGATTAAGGGTTTTTAATTTCGAAAAGAAAACTCCTACTTCTTTGGCTCAAAGGGGTTGACGAGGGATTATCTTCCTTATAACTCCAGTGTTTAGGGATTGAAACAATGCTTGTACCTCATCAGCGGGGTCTGTTCAAAAGCATACTGTAGATTGTGGTATCATTTTCGTCATCCTCCCTCAAGAGGCTTAGAATTATTAATCGAACGTTGATCATCAGAAAAAATATGAAAATAATTTGCATATAGTGAATACGAATATATTGCTTCAAAACAGACATATGCGATGTATTGATGAAATAACAACGTTTAACATGAGTAAATGTTTGAACAAAAGAAAATTACAACTTGAAAATCCTAACGAACAAAAGTCTTTTCATCTCAGGGCTTGTTACTTCGAATGGTGAGCCTTGGAGGGATGGTAGAAAAACTCAGCCTGACCATCTTGTGTGAACTCCAATGCTCCTTCATCAATTAGGTCCTGGATCTTGTTCTTCAGAGCCCAACACTCATTTGTATCATGTCCTGGACTGGCAGAGTGGTAGGCACACCTTTTGTTGGGATCATAGATAGGAAATGTTGTGTTGGGGTTCCGGGGATGAGCCCTTAATGTGATCAGATTCAACCTCAACAGGCGTTGTAAAGCTTGAAACAGCGACATGTTGAGCTGGGTGAATTGCCTCCTAGGCTTGTCTGGCTGAAGATGGTGAGGTTGATGTTGAATTTGTGACACTGGAGCCACTTGAGGAGCTCTCCCCTTATCTCCTTGTCTCAAAGATGGTTGAATGATGACTGGCCCTTCAACCTTAGATGTTTGCCCCAGTTGGTTACCGCGAAGCAGTTGGTTGACGAGAACCCCGAGCTCGTCTTGTCTTTGAGCTAAGTCTTGGATGATAGTCACCTGCCCCAGCATCTGGACTCTCATTGCATCCACTTCAGCTTGCAGATGTTTCAGCCGTTCGCCCTCAGCGCTGTTCCTGACCAAAGTCTCCATGAGAAGTGTCCTTAGCTCCTCCTGCCCCTTGGATAGATTCAGGAGGATTTCCCCGAACCGAGTCTCTTGAGCGAGAAGGTCCTGGTTATCTTGTTGGGAAGCCATTGCTGAAATAAACAGCGAGAAAGGTAAGTGACCTGTAACAAGGATACCTGTTATGCGATGATGTGTATGACATGCATGTAATGTTTTCAAGGACCTCGCGGGATAAACAAGAAAATTTGTTAGAATTTGGGTCTGGTAGCTTGATTGAAGGAACTTCCTGTTGTTGAGAGTCCTTCTTCAAGGATCAAAGGCTCACCATATCCAGTGGGTCATAGCCCCTGACAACCTTGGCTAGGGGAACCTTCTTCAAGTGTCAAAGCTCACCATATCGAGTGGGTCATAGCCTCTAACAACCTTGGCTAGAGGAAAATAAATCCTCTTTGCCCCTTGCTAGATGTTTGATTTATCATGACCTGCATCACAAGCCCTTGAGATCCTTGAAATGGGTTAGGATGTATGCAATGGTATGATGTTATGGTATGCATGGAGTGATGTAAGTAAACCCTGTTATGAGTCCCCATTAAGGACTATAAACAAAACCTGCAAGAAACTCAAGTTTCAGATAACAAGCATGCAAATAGTCAAGTATGAAAGCACACAAGTCACACCACAACCCTTAGAGTTTAAGCCAGCATGGGGTCTAGGTATTACCCTCTTGAAGTTGGTGGTCTCAAACCTGTCCTATCAAAGTAATCGGGTTCTAAGGGTCCCAATATCATTGGATTGCTTTCATTGTTCATCATTTCGATTTAGCCACTGAACTGGCGACCGAAATATTCCAAGAAAACAACCCTCAATTGAGTGTAGTATCGAGTATCAACCAACCTCGGACTGCACCAAAGTCAGTTATCTCACTATCCTAAAGAGGCCAAGATGGTTCAATTAAGGTTCCTAAGGTCAGTTGATGCTTCACGACACCACGCGGCGGCCCCGTACTCTCCTTGACTGAACTCAAGGGTTACCGGTACACACCAAAGTGCTGCATCAACGTAGCAGACTGCTTCAACCATGTCGGTATACCCCGCACAGTTCCCTCACAGTCTTGTTGCTACTTTCTAAGAAGGTATCCCCAGATCCGGGTTAGGATCTATAGAACTCCCAAGACAGTCCCACAATTTAAAGCAAACAAGTCAAAGCAATTGAAAACACAGTGATCTTAGTCCTAAGGTACACCTCACTTTAAGATTATCCCCAGCAGAGTCGCCAGTTCTGTGATCGGTGGATCTGGAACTGACTGTTTAACGCTGGTTCGCGAAATATCGCGGAAGCAAGAGTCGCCACCGTCTTTTATTTTCTCCAAATGGAAAGGACAAAAGCACAGAAAAATTCCTTATAGAGATTGCTCTCGGTTCGGGAGGTAGATTTATAGAAAGGGAAGGTGTTAGCACCCTTTCTATCCATGGTTATCCATGGGCTCTTAGATACTTGCTCATTGTGTTTTCAAAAATGGTTTGTTTTCTTTTCAAATGTGGGTTTAAAAAGTTTCTTTGAAGATTTCAGTTCGACTCTTGTATCAGTCCTCAAGAGTGTTTGAAAAGTTGCTTTCGAAAGCTTTTTTGAAAAAGTGTCGGTGTGAAAAGTATTTTTTGATTTGTTTTGAAATCAGAGCAAGTATCTAGAGTCGTCTACCTACCCTAAGGAATTCGTCTGTGTAAATGTCCTTAAAGTAGTGCCATCCCACCATTGAGAGGTAGGTAGCACCACTGTTGGAGGTGTTTGGGTCAATTCGAGGTTCGGGACATGGTGATCACCGGAGCAATAGGAAGACACCTTAGAAGCTACCCTCATGCCATGTTCATGGACATGAGGACTTACTAAAACGTCCTCTACTCGACGACCACCTTTCGAGGGGCAAGGCAACAATGAGGCGCACCCTAGGGGTGGTGTGTGATTTGTGTGTCATGTTCATTTATTTTTGTCTTGTTCATGCATTGGTGATCTACGCGTTGCTTTTATTTCGACATTCATTCTTTCATGCAAATTATTAACAGTTAAAAAGATGCGGAATTAAAAAGTCATACGCTATTACAAAGGCGCGGGTCTACATCGCCAAATTAATCCAAGACCCGATTTGAAATAAAATAAAGCGGAAAGATAAATATCTAATTAGTCTATTACATGGCTTTGGGAGAATTACATGAATATTCACAAAAAGAAATAAAAATGCGAAGAGAATTAAAGTCGGGAATGCGAGGGCGTTGGACCCTTTTTAGGAAATTAAATTACGATTAACAAATTAATTAAGTTAAATAAAAGAAAGAGATTGTTTTTTGAGTTTTTTGTATTTATGGATTTTTAGTAAGAAAATTAAATTGGAATTAAAAAGAAAAGTTAATTAACCCTAATTCTAAATTGTTTTTAATTTATTTAAGAAATATTTTTAGTTTGACCTAATTTTAATTAATTATTTACATGGCAATTTATTTACAAAATAAATAATTAATTATTAATTATGGTGAAAGAAAAGAAAAAAAGAATAAAAATATTTAGAACCCTAATTCTACATTTTTTAATTTATTACAAAAAATATTAAAATTTAAACCTAGAATTAAAAACTAAATTATTGAATAAAATTTATTTACAAAGAAAATATTTAAATAAAATATATTTTTATTTTGTTTTTTATGGTTTCTGAATTTTTGGGTATTTTTTTATGTTAGGAAAATATTAATTTATGAATTAAGAGGAAATAATTAAATTAAAACAAATAATAAAAAAAAGTAGAAAAAGAAAAGAAATACAAACATTTGGGGGGTGTTGACCCCAATTTGGAGGTATTTGGCCAGCAATTAGGCCCAATCATTGGAGGCCTGGTTGACTTCTGGTAGTTACGTGTGACTTCATTGACCAATGCATAGGGTGCTCCTCAGATCATGGCCATTGGATTGAGATTATTGGCCATGTGCAAGCTTGGATGGTGGGTGTATGATGAACCCCTGGGCGTACACTGCATGAGATCAAGTGAAAACAAAATTCATTGAAAAATATGGGGGACCTGGGAATCGAACCCAGGTCCCAGTACCTATTGGACAACGCATCAACCAACTGTGCCAGGCGCTTTCTTTGTAACATTAATGGAATGCAATTAATATATAACAAAACAAAACGCTAATGCTGTTAATTCAAAAAACGCGCTAAAACTTGAATTGTCCAATCACCAGTTGACAGCATGCCTTCTTCTTCGTTGATTCGTTTTGCCCTGAAAAAAACAGTTAGATAGCGGGGGTTTTAAACCCCCACTAAGTGATAAACATGAAAATAGCGAATAGGCCCTGGTTGCTTATAAATTGAGCGCGACCTATGGATTGAGTTCGTGTGAAGCTTCTAGTTCTAATGGCCCTGGTCTCGTGTCTCAATTTTTCCAGAATAAGGAAGCCCCAAATTTACAGTTTAGAAAACCTAATGAGCTCCAATGGCAACTTTGCGTATAGGCTATGAAAACTCAATTAAACAATGTCAATAGACTCAGAAGGTCCATATCAGTGCAAAACAACAATTAAATTGTATGGAAAATGCCCAGAAATTGAAATACGATTATGCATAAAGTATGAGAAATTTCGACTTCTATATACCAATTCTTGATGCTATGGGCGTGGAAAAGGATTCAGTCAGGTTCAGTGATGCCTCAGAAAGCTTTTTCAATTGGTTAGAAGCCTTGAATCGTCCTCTACTGCAGTTTTCAGTTTTGACTTTTTTTCCAAAAATTGCAAAGTGTGTTCTTGATATCAGGCGCAGCTTGAAGGTTATGAGCTTTAGGGTTATGATCAGTATATGTATGCAAATGGATTAGGGTTGAATTTTGAGTCCAAAAATCCTTGTAATCATGAATCAAATATTTGATTTTAATGGCATATTTTTCAATCTTTTCCATGTGTTTTTAGTACTAATCATGGCCAAATCCTTCCTTTTTTGATGTGCACGAATCTTCAATGACCAATGAGAGCAAATGCTGTATAAAAAGATTCACATACATTTGTTTTAGTATTTTTTCATATTTTATTTTATTAAATGAATTAATGGTGATTAAAAATTCAAATAAATAATAAAAAATGATGAAATAAATCCCCTTTGGGCCAAATGGTCGTGCATAGCCTTTGGATGATGAATCTTGGAAGAAAATGTGGCCCATTAGCAATTTTGAGGCATTTGAAGTAAAGTTGACTTTTCAAAATTCCCAAAAGTTTCCCAACTTCCACAAGGCATATCTTGCTCAATTTTTAAGCTTTGATCATGTTCTTGGACATTTTGGAAAGGTATTGAAGTCCTATAACCAATGCCTTTGGTCCCATGTAATTTTGATTTACCAATCTCAAGTTATGGCCTTTGACTTAAAGTCCCTTTTTGTTGACTTTTGAAAATGACCTATAATGTTGAAATTGATAACTTTTTGTGAGAGCATTTCTTGGACTTGAAGTGTGAAGAGGAGTTGTAGGAAATGTCTTTATCTTCAAAATGAGCTTTGGATGGAATTTTTATGATAAACCATGTGGAAGTTATGCCTTGGTCAAGTTACAGTTGACTTTTTCAACTGTCCAAATATGGAAACTTTTGCATCTTGAGACTTTTTGAGCCATGCCTTGAAAATCATGATCAAGAATTGATCAAATGATGTTTGTGGCTTCAAAATAATATGTTGACCAAAAATTTGGACTTTTGACTGTCAAATGACCATTTTGCCCCTATAGTTGACTGTAGAGCAATTAGGGTTTTTTACTGTGCAATTTTGTGCTGTAAGTCTTGAAACTTGGTATGAGGATGCTTGACCATGTTTATAGGCATGTGGGACTTGTTTAGACCCTTGGAAACTTCAACTTCTTTGCAGAACCAAAACCCTAGTTTTTGACTGTTAGGAGGCCCTTGAACTGTGCAACCCTTGGGAGATTTTGAAGCATGCTTTGCAAAATCCTGAAGAATATGGGAGGGCAAATTTTGGGGTACAACAGATACCAAGAATCCTAATCTTATTCCATACAAAGAACATGTCCTGACATTGTTGCCTCATTTCGAGCGAATTACCTTCGAGCATTTCCCGCGAGAAGAGAATCAGCTAGCAGATGCTCTAGCCACAATGTCCTCCATGTTTAAACTCAACTGGGATAACGAGGCTCCCCAAATCACCATCGAGCGAATGGATGAACCCGCGCATTGTCACGAGATTAATACCGAAGAAGTAGTGGAACAACCTTGGTTCCATGAAATCAAAAGGTATCTCGAGACTAAAGATTATCCCGAAGGAGCTTCCATAAATGATAAGAAGTTCTTAAGGAAATTCGCTGCTAAATTCATCCTGAGAAACGACATCCTTTACAAACGAAGCCATGATTGTGTATTACTCTGATGCGTAGACAAAGCTGAAGTAGAGTTGATCATGACTGATATACACATCGGCACATTTGGCACTCACTTGAGCGGGCATACGATGGCTAAGAAGATCCTAAGGGCGGCTATTACTGGTCTACCATGGAAGCTGACTGCCATAAACATTCCCGTACTTGCCACAAATGCCAAGTCTACGCCGATAAAGTTCATATCCCTCCGGTTCCTCTCACATTCTGACTGCTCCTTGGCCATTTGCAATGTGGGGCATTGACATGATTGGAGAGATCAAGCCCACGGCTTCCAACGGACATCGCTTCATCCTGGTTGCCATTGACTACTTCACCAAGTGGGTCGAAGCAGCCTCCTTCGCCTCTGTTACTAAAAATGTGGTTGCCCGCTTCATTAAGCAAAATCTCATATGTCGGTATGGTGTTTCCAGGACAGGATCATCACAGATAACGGTACAAATCTGAATAACACGATGATCACCGCATTGTGCGAACAGTTCAAGATTTATCATCACAATTCATCTCCCTATCGGCCGAAGATGAACGTGCTGTTGAAGCTGCGAACAAAACATTAATAAAATCATTCAGAAAATGACAGTCACTTACAAAGACTGGCATGAGATTTTACCGTTTGCTCTGCATGGATACCGTACGACGGCACGTACTTCAACTGGGGCAACCCCATTTTTCTTTGGTTTATGGCCATGGAAGTTGTTTTGCCTATGGAAGTCCAGATTCCTTCTCTAAGGATTATGAAGGGATGCAGGTTTGAATGAAGATGATTGGATGCAGACCCCGACTTGATCAACTCAACCTGATCGACGAGAAGCGACTCGCTGCTATCTGCCATGGTCATACGTATCAAAAACGGATGATCAAGGCCTTCAATAAGAAAGTCAGACGTCAAGTGTATCAAGTCGGGGATCTCGTAATCAAGCGGATTATCTTGCCGCAAAGTGATCCCAGGGGCAAATGGACTCCTACATATGAAGGACCATTTGTGATCAAGAGCATATTTCTGGTTGTGCAATGATTCTGACCACCATGGACGGCGACGATTTTGCCGCACCCTTGCGAACGCAGACATAGTCAAAAGATACTACGCATAAAATAACCCGACAAGTCGAAAACCCGAAAGGGCAGCTTGGGCAAAAATGGGCATCCCGTGGATCGAAAACCCGAAAGGGCGGTTCAGGCAAAAATTAGGGATAAAACAAAAAATTTGTACACCCGGCAAGTTGAAAACCCGAAAGGGCGGCTTGGGCAAAAAGGGGTTTCCCGGTGGATCGAAAACCCGAAAGGGCGATTCAGGCAAAAGTTAGGGAATTAACGCGTATGACTATGTCTCGTCGGATCACTTCAAAGACAATCTCTTCATCACCAGTTCCAGGCTTCTGATCAATCCAGTCATCGGCAAACGAAGCATTGAATGGACATATATTCCGAGTTTGTGAAGGCTATAGCGGAATGGAATCCCATGGAATTTTTTCACATAGCCATCTTTATTTTGTATAAATCTTTCAATATTTACGACAAACTCCTTCTTACTAGGATGATTGTCTCCTTTGTACAAATATACTCATAAAAAGTCAATACAAATACTTTTCCCAGAAATTTGTGTCATTTCCTTTCACTTTTTCTCTTGCACTATTTGTTTTATTTTGAGAAACGTCCAATGTTTTGTTAAATAGGCATATGCATTTGAACATAATCATTTCCTTATGAATCCAGGAAGAGGATTACTGATAGGTCGAAGGTACAATTGGATATCTTGATACCTCTCAAAGGAAACCCCCAGTAGATTTGGAATCCATATCCCAGCAAACCCTGAAGCTTATCTCCAGTAGATTCTCGAGGCTTATCCCCTGCAGAGTACGAACGTCTCTCCCGAGTTTTATTCAAAGTTATTCCTCACAAGGGCTTATAACTGGGTTATCCTCAGCTTACTGCCACGGAAGATCGCACTCGCCAAAATTCTTCTACCTCCAGCGGAGTTCATCAGAGTTCCCCAGCGTAACTTATCTTTACAATCCCCCAGCCAGAGGATCCTCCGGAATTCAATTCCCCTCAGAGTTTAAGTTTCAGTATCGCCAGCCAAGCTAAGGTTTCAAGTTATCACTCCCCAGCAAAGCCAGACTAATGAACCTTCTCCCCACAGAGTTTTTAGGAGGGAAAATCTGAGTTCCCCAGTGAAGTCGCCAGAGATACTTCCCACCAAACTGAAGATTCTCGGTCTTACATCTCCAGCATGAGTCTATTAGCTTGGAACTCCCCAGTGAAGTCGCCAGAGATACTTCCCACCAAACTGAAGATTCTCGGTCTTACATCTCCAGCATGAGTCTATTAGCTTGGAACTCCCCAGTAGAAGTCATCAGGAAATTCCCCAGAAGATTGGTATACAACCCAAGTTCCTTTTCCTCCAGCAACAACCAGGATTTATTTCTTCTCGGCAGCAGTCAAGATACTGTCATCTTCTGCCATCTCGGATTCATCTATCCTTTGCAAGACAGCTCTCCAGCTTACATGCGCATTCATCTACATTCATATTACATAACATACATTGTATCATGCATCAGGACATTGCATATAACTAACTCTTTACCTTTCCAGGTAAGATCAGTCGAGGACTAAAATCATTATCTTCCGAGATTCTTTCCAGATGTAGTTCAAGATGTGACCAGACATGGCAACATTCTAATGCTTATTCCAGATTTTACCCGATGCAGTTCTACACGAGCTCATCCTCAGGAAGCCCTACACCGGTTTCTCTTCAAGACTCTTGAAAACAGTTTACGGACGCTTCCCAACAACGGATGCTGCTCTATTGCTTATTCAATCCCAAGATTTCTGAAACAGTTTACGGACGCTTCCCAACAACGGATGCTGCTCTATTGCTTATTCAATCCCAAGATTTCTGGAAAACAGTTTACGGGTTCTCCAAGTAACGGATGTTAACCTAATCGCTTGTTCAGTTTCTTCTCAAGACTTCTGAAAACAGTTCATGGATTCTTCCCAACAACGGATGTTAATCTATCACTTGTTCAGCATGCAACCTTTGAAAACAGTTTACGGACGCTTCCCAACAACGAATGCTGCTCTATTGCTTATTCAACTCCAAGACTTATGAAAACAGTTTACGGGTTCTCAAGTAACAGATGTTAACCTATCGCTTGTCAGATTCTCCTCCAGACTTCTGAAAACAGGTTCACGGGTTCTCCAGTAACGGATGTTAACCTATCATTGTTCAGACTCTTCTCAACTCCTGAAAACAGTTCACGGATTCTCCAGACACGGATGTCAATCTATTGCTTATTCAGACCCCAGTTCGAAGATGGTCCAAAGCATGGACACCTTCCTGATACTCATTTCCAGATGGCATCTTAAGCCCATCCCCGACAAGTTTCTGTCACTCCTCCCGATGGCATCGTAAGCCCATCTCCAAATGGCATCTTTAAGCCCATTCCCGCATCCATTACTTTGACGAGTGCAAATTTAAGGGCACTCTAGTGTCCAATCCTCCTTTTACCCTCGAGTCACAAAAGGCAAACTTGCCAATCTAACTCTTCGGATTCAAGAAGATCGAACAGGGGCAACTGTTGTACCCCAAAATTTTCCCTCCCATTTCTCATTGATCTCTCACCACAAAGCCCTTGAAGATCAAGATCCAGTTAGGGTTTCATCTGCTCAAGACTTCTCCTTGCACTGTTGACCCAAATTAGGGTTTGTGTTTGCACAAAGATGTTTTGACCTAAAATGCCTAAGATGACTTTTTGCTCATATTGGACTCCCAAAGGTTTATCCATATCAAGTTTCAAGTCTTGATTCCAAGTTTTGCCCAGTCAATTGGACAGTTGACCTAGAAATCAGCTGTATTGGGGAAGAAAAGTCAACTGTGACCAATTGACAGTCAAATCTCATGAAAATTGACCCACATCAAACATTATGAACTTCATATGAACCATCTGATCAAGTTTGGATCACAATTCCACAAGAAATTTGATCAGATCACCAAAAGGGCAAAATGGTCATTTTTAGGGTTTTGACTGCACAAAGGCAATTTTTGACTGTTTGACCTAGCCAATGGCAAACCAAGCTCACATATGGATTCAAGGACCCCATGGAATTGTCTTGACATGCTCAACAAGTTCAAAAGATCCCAAATGCACAAAATTGACAGTTGAATTTCCCAGTCAATTGATCAATTTTGACTGTATACTGAAAAGTCAAACTTTGACTTTTTGGTCAAAATCAAGAGTCAAGATTCATTTTTCATCAAAACATGCCAAATCATGAAACCTGTTCACCAAGAAATCAAAATTTGCAAATTAGGATTTGAAATGAGAATTTTTTCATACCTTAGAATTTTTCTAAGTTATGAAAAACCCTAATTTTTTCCCAACTTTGCCCCACTTTCTCACCAAGATTCATTTGGATTCAAGAAAAAGTCAAAACATGGAAAGTTGTAGCTTGTTGGCATAATCTACAACTTTGATTCACAAAGTTTTCCCAAATGAGGCTTGTATCTCAAGTTACAATTTTTGGAATAAGGGTACTAAACCATTCTTAACTTAGTGAAATTTTAACCTATTTTGGCAAGGTTTTCTACCTAACTTCAAGACCATTTTCCATATACTTCCACTTGAATTTCAATTTGCATTTCAAAGATGGATTGTAGTACACATTCCAAGCTTTCCAAAATGTCCAAGAACTCATCAAACAACCTCATAACTTGAGAGATTCGAATTTTGCAATATGGCAAAAACTCACTTTTGAATTGGTTCATGTACATGTTCATAACTTATGCCATTTTCAAGTCAGCTTGGTTTGTGCAACATTACAGGCCTCTAAACCATCCAACACTCAATAATTTAATGCATGTTCATTGTGCTAAGGTCTTGTTTCATGAGTTTTAGCATTACATGTTGGATTAGGCCATAAATGGAAAAAGTGAAATAGCCATTTAAAAGCAAGCTTTATGTCAAAGTTGCAAATCCACAAGTACAGATGAAATCTAATTGGCACAAGATTATGAGCAAAACACACTGATCAAGACAAGGTTAGCAGCATGTTTAGGGGG